>JAPXFY010000024.1:20710797-20728297 GCA_030674185.1 Monoplex corrugatus
TTTTCATGTCGACATCTCAATGTTCTTTAAAATGTACATTGTTCAAGATTTTTAAAAAATCGCTGACAAAAATTCCATAACACCAAAAAATATCAGTTTTGCTGATATGCACCAGCTGTGCTGTTGATACACCATACGTCCCTTTTGTCAAGTTTAGTATGCGTCCTGTGTCTAAGTTAACGAGTACGACTAGCATCGAGGTACTGAAACTTTCCACTATCTTTTACGATGTTTGCTGACATAGCGGCGGTGAAGAGGGCGAAGGGGACACTTAAGAAAACAGTCCCAGCTGGTGATCATGATTATTCACACCTGACAGAAAACGGGGCAAACATCAACTGGCAGATTTGTCTGAAGATGTTTTGTCACCGGGATCATGCTGAGGTCATCATGGCCTTGAGGAACGGGCCACGGTTCGAGCAAACGACTGCATTCACACGTTTTGTTGGACCAGTCGGATAACTCAAACCGGTGGAAATCCTTCCACAAACACTGAACGGCAAATTCCACATGCACATCTACACTTTGTTCGCGGAGCGTACATCACACTGCCGTCAGCCTGTAAAACATGAAACCTTCTTCCGACCACGATACACTTACGTTAAATAATTTCTTACTGAGAGATACTAAGTTAATTTCATTAGACTTCCAAGTTCATTTACTCGCGGTTTGACTGTCGATATAATCAGCTAAAACTTTTCTGAAAAGTCCGTTTTCGAGAAAAAATGCAAAAAGCAGTAATTTGAAACGAATCAAGGAAAATTTTGATTAATAAGTTTGCTGATTTCAACATTTCGTTGTGAGCCATAACTGAAACAAGGTATTTGAAAAAAGCAAGGAAAATCGATCTAGTAGTAAGGAAGAATATCAGTTCATATTTTGATCCATCACCTTTGTTGTTGTTTTTTCAAGCTACTTATCATAATAAAGTGTTCAAACAGTAAGCTTGTGAGAAGTGGGCCAGGCCAGGAAGCATTGTAACCTGTATCTCTTTAAGCTCCGAAGCTATTTTACTCTGCAAACACGAAATTTATCAAGGACACTTGAAGCAACTATTTCTTTGCCTTCTGTAAGAAGAGAATACCAGTAGGTAACTTTTCATCCAGACATTTATAAAAGAAATTCACTGAACTACCTTCAGACGAATACACAAAATGCACAAACAACTCAAAGCCTCCGTCTGACATGGCTGAAAACGTTTTGCTTTACTGAACAGTAACGACCATCCTCTGGCAAGGACCACAACTTTGACGTTTTCAATTGAAAAAAAAAAAGCCGTCCATCCAGAGTTCTTGGCTGAACAAAAAAGTATCGTCGTTTAGGAATAGACAAGCAGTTTGCAAGGATCACTCTAGCTTGATCTACTCTTTTTGTACAATTATCATGATAAAGTTAACGTTGCAAACTGTGTAATAATTTATCCATGGCAGTGCCCTTTGAATCCCCCCATCCCCACCCCAGTTTTGCTCTTACGAAGGTTCATACCCATTATTATTCTAAGATATCTTGCCAGGACTGATGGGTTAGGCTTTTTGGCGATCAAATCATTACAGTAACTGTCGTTACCGAATTGGAAATTTCATGAAAAACCTTTCTGTATCAGATAGCTAGTCATATCCCCTACGACAAAACAACTTTCTTGAAGAAAAGTCAACGGATATTTTTTTCTTTGTCAACACTTTTTTTTTCAACTTTTGTTTTAAAATTAGGGGCGAAACTCGGTGAAAAAGATTTAAAATCCCTCCCCCCAAAAAAGTATGTTTGAACCGTTTGGATACATTTTCATGTAAAACCCTGAATTCTGATCTACCGAACAGGAAATTGAAAGCTATATCTGTGCAACAACTGACTTTTAATGTGGTATTTAAACTTTGTCTCTAATCAAAACTTATGTTTTTGTTTTCTTTAATTACGATACACATGGCTGATTTGAGAGAAGTGTACGATAAGGCACACAACAATGTATTTGTGTGCAAAGTTCAACACTTCCATCCGGTTTCTTTAGTTACTTGACAAAAGGTATGGTGTTGCTCACACCAATAAAATCGTTTGAAAGAATTTGTTGAAGCAAAGGAACACTGTTTCATCATAAGACCGAAAGACGGCAAAGGTAGTGTTATCATGAGAGAACCTAACAGGTGACTGACTCCAAGTAAGTCTTTTAAATAGCATAAGAGATAACACTGTTTGTACAGTAATACTTCGTCGCTCAAGTGAACATTCATATCATAAATCCGCGTTTGATAAGTTTTAGTTTGCCTGACACAGACTGTTTTGGAATAGGACGAAACAATTTTTTTCAGTAGTAGTAGTAGTAGTAGTAGTAGTGTAGTAGTAGTAGTATGTAGTAGTAAAAACAACAATAATATTTCCATTTGTTTAGCGCAGTCCATGTCAAAGTAGCTCGCTGCACTTTATATAGCAATAAAATCAAAATCAAAACAACAAACACACACCCAAAAAATGAAAAAGAAGAGAGAGAGAGAGAGAGAGAGAGGGGGGGGGGGGGGAGTTGTGTTAAAAATGCCAGTGATATAAAAGAAATGAAGAACTGACCAAGATACCGGAGGAGCAAATGGATCGGATGGAAAACACACACACACACACACACACACACACACACACACACACATACACACACACACACACACACACACAAACAACAAACACAGAACACAACACACAACTAGATACAATACATAACAACTGAAAATAGGAGATGGGTGATGTGAGAAAAAGTGATAAATAATTAATCTGACGTGATGTGGTGTGTGTGTGTGTGTGTGTGTGTGTGTGTGTGTGTGTGTGTGTGTGTGTGTGTGTGTGTGTGTTGTGTGTGTGTGTGTGTGTGTGTGTGTGTGTGCACGATAGTGGGAAGGGAAGGGATCATGTTTCTGTCGTGAATTACTGGACGGTTCCTACAGTGTGGTGTCAGAAAAATGTCTAACGAATGATCGTTCAAACCTATCATAAAAGGCAGCATCTGATATCCATTATATATATGGAACATTGCAGTCTATCCCCATTAACGTCAAGTTTTACTTGGAGATTTCGCAACTGGCAAAACTCAGCTAATCTGCAGACGAGATTTATCATCACTGGTCAGTTCTTTCTCTTGGATTTTGGTGATGTTTTTATTGATTTCTTACAACTGTGTCAGTTAACCGTTAGCCAAGCAAATTGGAGGTTTTGCTTGCTGTGGCAACGTGGTGAAATAGCAATGTTCACCCTGATGACTTGTCTCGGCTGGCTCTACATCTGTAAATACTGACTCAATTCATCACAAAGTTCACTGTCAGTTAAGTTTTCTCCAAGTCAACTGCTTTTCGTTCTTTTTTCTTTTCTTTTCTTTTTTTTTTTTTTTTAATGGACTGGCTGGTTTTTTAAATAGAGCTGTGGATTCGAGAGTTGATATATCCAGTTCAGTCCCAGTCCGCAACATTTCAAATTGGCCTGTTTGCTGCCCATCTTAATGTTTCCGCCATTCTGGTGGTGTCAGCTTAGTGTTTCATAGGTCCCTCCCTATCTTCCCCTCCCCAGAGGCTTAGAGAGTCTTGCCAGATAATTCTGGCACATTTGGAATGGAGTGCACAAGGAACTGTCTTAGTGTGATGAATCCCTCTTAAAAAAAAGTCCAAACCCCACACTCGATTGTGGTCTGATGCTGATGGACGATGGCGTCATTTCTGTGCTATTTGTTTAAGTCATGTAGACCCTGCTTTTTCGAATACAAGATGAAAAAGAAAAGCATTTTAAACTTCTTCTGTTACACTTGAAAAGTAAACTGTTTATATAGTGAATGAATATTTCGTTAAAAAAAAAAAGTTTTTAAGTAAACACTTCACAAAGGCTGGCAAAAATATGTGGCTTTCTGCTTTCATAATTTACAGAAGTGTTTATATTCATTGTATTTTTGATTTACATTTACGCAGATTTTTTTTTTTTCAGAGGAGAGGTGGGGGTGGGTGGGGTTGTACTGCCGCAACAAACAGACCAAGTTGGTTGGTTTTGACTGGTGGCCTGTTTGTATATAAACGACAGCTTCCAGCTATTTTGAGTGACTGACGCAGCATAACTACGTAGGTAGGCACGCACGTCTCGCCGAATGCGCCCAGCAGTCTAACTTAAGATGCTGGCAATTCAATGCAAGCCGGCAGGTGACGGCAGGGTGGGAGGAAGAAAGCCCAGGGAAAATGTTAAGTTACAAAAACAAATAGAAAGGGGGAACAGTGAAAAGGGAGGAACTGTGACGGCATTACATATGCTGTCTTTAGCTGTTGCGTGTTTTCTCTTTCCTCTACACTGGCTTCCTTTCCGCTGCAGCGGATAACTCCGACGTTTCGCCTGCCGCGCACACCACTTTTTGTTTCCGAAAGAAAAAAAAAAGAAAAAAAAAAGTCAGCTGACGGGGCGACTACCCGCAGAGCTTATCTCCATTCTCGTTCCTCCTGCCTCTCTCGTTTCAGTTGAAAAGTTTGGCTGGCCAGCTGCAGTGTGACTGCGCAATATTTTTTTGCCGTCAGTTTTTTTTTTATGAATATCTTATGCTTAAAAAAAATCCAATCTAGGACACAAAAAGAAAGAAAAGTATGTGGTATAGACTACAACCCAATTTTGCACCTAGATCGGTTTTGTTGCTAAAAATATACATAATGCACTCGAACATGCACACGTAGGCGATACAGTTGATTCCTCTTCTTCACAGCTGCTGGTTCGCCTGTTCGTTCTATGCCAAACGTTGTCACGGACATGTTTAACTGTGGCCACAATGTTCAGGCGTTCTGCTCGTTTCTTATTTCGGATGTTGTTTCAAAGGAACCTATCAGAACTCAGAAAGGCTCACTAAATTACTTTGTTTTAAAGAAACCTATCAGTGTTGAGAAAGGCTCACTAAAGTACAACGGCAAACTATCAGTGCTGAGAAAGGTGCACTAAAGTACAATGGCAACGTATCAGTGCTGAGAAAGGTGCACTAAAGTACAACGGTAACGTATTAGTGCTGAGAAAGGCGCACTAAAGTACAACGGCAACGTATCAGTACTGAGAAAGGCGCACTAAAGTACGACGGCAACGTATCAGTACTGAGAAAGGGCACTAAAGTACAATGGCAACGTTATCAAGGGACTGAGAAGAGAAAGGCGCAGTAAAGTACAATGGCAAGGTATCAGTGCTGAGAAAGGCGCAACGTATCAGTGCTGAGAAAGGCGCAACGTATCAGTACTGAGAAAGGCGCACTAAAATACAATGGCAACGTATCAGTACTGAGAAAGGCGCAGTAAAGTACAATGGCAAGGTATCAGTGCTGAGAAAGGCGCAACGTATCAGTGCTGAGAAAGGCGCACTAAAGTACAACGGCACTTACGAAAAGGGAAAGATGAGAGAAGCTGTCACGAAAGTGAGTTAATTTTCGCAAAAAGAAGCACTTCAACAAGCACTTCAGCTTCAGAAACTTCAGACTGTGCTTGTGGCAACTCTCCAGCGCTGAAACCTTCGACATTTCCCAATGAGCAACGAACAGCCGCCCTATGATTAATTAGTACGTCCCCGTGTCTGTTCAAGCTAGGGAAATTTTTTGAAAACTAACCATTTTCAATTTTTACTTCTTTTTGAGTAAAACCTGGAACATAGGGAAAGGAAGAAAAATCTGTGAGGATTATTAAGTGACCGTTACGACTGACGGAAAAGATGGTGACACATTACCATATTTGACCATTGCACTCCACTGCCTGCTGTCTGCTAAATCTTGTCTGAATAATAGCGCCAAGTAGAGTTTCATAATGAACAAAGAGGAACAGACGAAGTTCGGCAGACAGTGACTCAGCCTGCCAGATCACCAGGGATATTTGCAGACACTTACATTACCATACTATCTTTCGCGCCAAAGGAACAGGTCGACAGCAATGCAATCGCTTGATAGCATCATCTCCTATGATATGAGCATTTTTTTTAGGCTGAGTGGACAATGTATGGAAGGGCTTGCAAGGGCTAGACTCCTATCACAGAGTGTCATTTGCATATCATCGGGGACCAATAGAGAAAGGGGTAAAGTAGGTGCCCGCAATTCAGGAAATTGGCTGGTGTGGAACGTTACCGTCTTTATCACGGTACCAACGGAATGTAACTGTCATGTAGCTCTTCAGCCCCAACCTCAAGGGTACAGGCGCCAAGATGTTCATTTTCACTCCCAACTTTGGCCGGACGGAGGGTGACAGAGGAAGAGCCGGGAAGAAACTGGGGAGGCGGGCGAAAAGGGAAGGGGCCAGCCATTTAGACATACGCTGCACGGCTGGAGATTGCAACAAGTGTAGTAAAACTGCGCCAAAGTATACAGGCTGTAGGGAGACACTTTGCTGCTGTCCACAAAAGCATGGGGGTTGTTTCTGTGCATACCGCAGCAGCTGAAATACAGTGGCAAGATCACACTGTGGAATCCATACTTTCTCGCTATCAGGATCTTGTCAGAAGCCGGTCTCAGCACAACAAAGACACGATTGTGTCGCTTTTCCATGACATGGGTTTACCTGGTGAGCTACGGTCACAGAGCTGACACAATGCCATAGTGTGTAATATTGGCACATCCAGGATTACTGTTGGAGAATAGCTGTGTCATCTTTTTGTGATTCCCTATTCTTCTGTGGATTTACTGTATGTGGCTCCACAACCTCTCCTTCTTACTTTTATATAAAACTACAAAGAACTGTGATAAAAATCTTACAATAAAACTGCAAGGGCAAACTGATACTGCCTTCTGAATAGTGGGATTGGCAGGGCCACATCCAGACCACTGAAAACATTAACCATTGTCTGTTGCCAGTCTCGGCTGTACTCAACAATATCTTACATTATATTCTGTGTCTCAATGTTCGCGTGTTCACTTTGTGGTGTTTTGGAAAATACTCTGGTATGGAAAATACACTGTGTGTAACATATTTTGTGTCACTAAGCCAGAATTTACTTCTAAAGACGGAAGTAGCCACGTAATGTGTTAATCAGTGTAACAGTGCAGTGTCGAGAGCAAACGACTCACATTTTGTCTGCAAAGAGAGGTCACTTTCCACTCATTTAAATATTTCAAATCGGCCAGTTGGTGGGCGTCCCTCTGAACTAGACCAACAATAACAAAGACATTCCAGTCTGTTTATTTTCAAGCAGTTTTACCTCCTTTCTTTTCGTCGTTTTTCAAGTGCCATGATTGTAAAGATCTGTTCTCTATGTCGCCGTTGTAGCAGTTGATCCCTGTGCAGTGTGGCGTTATTTAACTCTTGAGAAAAGACTACTTCAACAGAAAAGGCGAGGACAGGACCCGAACAGGCACTGACGTTCACCCCTCCTTCCTCCCCGTCCCGTTCCCCCATCCTCCACACTCCCCAGCCGTTCTCCAGCAGGGCGACTGTGCCTCCCCTCCCCCCTGTCTGAGCAGTGTCTAGCCTGGGCTTATGTGCACACACTGTGATGTGATGTGTTTCAAGGTGTGTATGTGTGAAGGAAGTATATGCCCATGACGTGACGCGCCAATTGGGGCCTGCATGTACAGCTTGTATCCCATCCTACCCTCCACCCACCACCGACTGAATGCCGTCCAGGGGACACGCAACTGGAAACAATGGTGCCTCCATTTGCTCGTCTCCTCTTCCGACCGACACTTTCCACACTGGAGATCCTGTTCCAAACGTTGTGAACTGCAACTGGCAAACACTTCCACGCCCAGCCTCTGCACGTGGAGTAGAACAGACCATTTTCATGACATCGACAAGCAATCGTCTTCACCACTAACACATTACTTCCATAGAATGCATCTTATTCTCTGCAGAGGAAACCGCATGTGTAGTAGACATCGGCGCACAATCAGTGACATATTTCCCCAATCGTCTCACCTACATTAAACTTGAAACAGATGTGCAACAAGAAGAACTAGTTTTCCAGGCGAGAGACAAGAAAAAAAAACAAAATTTCTCTCCCGAGATCTGAGCAACGTGTTCCCGACAGGAGGCGCGGTGGCTGTATATAATATCGCCAGTCAAAGATTCTGGATTGTACGTCTGCGTCGATTTCCCCATGAATGATTAGGTGTCGACGATGGTAGCCGGGTAGTACTGCTGGGTTCACAGTACTTTGTCAAGGGTCATTACCCTAACTATCTCCCTCCGACCAGGATAAACCTTACCTGACCTCTGATACTGGCCCCCTACCCTCACCCTTTTTTCTCTGGCAGGCGGGGCAGACTACCACCTGTTGTCACCGGCACTTTAGCCCGTCTTCCTTTTAACAGATAGCTTGCTGGTACAAAACGCTTCTCTTCATTCCTACTGACTCCTCCATTTTTCAACTTGTCTTTCTTTTCTTCCCCCGTTTGTTTCTTGTCTGCGTTATTCTTTCGCTGGAGACTGTCTGCATTCAATTATTTATTAGTTGGCGTTCTTCCAACGTAAAAATACACGCTTCCTTTCGAATAATTTTATAGCTGAGAAATTGTTCTCTCTCTCCCCCTTCCCTTTACCCTCGCAATAAAAGGGTTGTCCCGCATATTCAGGTAGAATTCTTAGAATACTTTAGATGATTGTGTTCCGTTAACGTCACCAAAAGCGTTCCCTTCAATTGAAGCATCTTCTGTGCACGTTTGTGGAGTACAGCTGCCTTTCTCCAGCACAAAGTACTAACAGTCATGTCTTCGCTTTTTCAGCAAGGAGTCTTGCATCTATTCACTTAGCAGTTTCTGAACAAAAGATGTTCTTGTTTATCAAGTGAAAACAAACCGACTCCCTCAGTAATTTCTGGTCACCGTCCTCGTTTACGATCACCGTCCTCGTTCAAGAAAAGCCGCGTGATCACTGGGAACAGATATCTGCCTTTACTTTTCGTTCTGGGGTAAATCCAACAGTGTTCATTTTGCAGCCTTTTTTATGTAGTGATGTTCTTCTCTTTGTACTGATCTTAGAAACTTTACGTCCTCATCCTCCTTTGAAAGAGAGAGAGAGAGAGAGAGAGAGAGAGAGAGAGAGAGAGAGAGAGAGAGAGAGAGAGAGAGAGAGAGAGAGAGAGAGAGTCCCTACCCTACCCTGTTCCTTTTTGGATCCTATATGGCACTATCGACGGTCAAGGCTACAAGAAGTTAGGCGTATAACGGCGACAATACAGTAACGGCCAGTATCCAAACACTGGAGCCAGCTACTACATTCCTGTCTGTGTCCGCCTGTCACCCCGCTAGCCAGGCAGGGTTTCGTGCCATGTCTCGTGTGAACTCTTCCACCCCCTCTGCCACCAACCCCCGCCTGCTCGCGTGTCGCTACCTCCACCCCAAGAGCCTGAAGGACTTGTGTCTGGTCGTGGTCACGCTGCTGTTGGTGATGATGGTGCTGACGTCTTCCGTCGTCTCCGCTCGCCGTGAAAACAGCCAGACCAAGAAGGAGGGCAAGTCAGGTGGGTAGTCCCGTTTATTTTTCTCCAAAAATTCCCCCCTTTTTCCCCCAAATTATTTAATCTCCCTTTCAAGAAAACGGGTTGGGTTGCACAGTATCTGATATTGGAATATCTGATTGTCTGCCTGTCTGTGTGTATGTTTGTGAATAAAACGTATCATCAAAGATTATTTTATGTTTGTCGAAGGATTTTCATCAACTCTGAGTAATACTGTTACGTCCATTTTAATCAGTAGATGTAGGTATTTTTGAAGATACAGCGGATATTTATGAATGGATTTTAATCACTCAAGGAAATGTGTATTGATAAACACAATCTTTCATTAAGCTCAGTCAAAGATTGTGGCAAAACATGGTTAAATGTGGTAGCAATGATTTCTCCATCGTGTATCGACAGCATTTGGTCAAAATGAGAACATGTAAGGCCACATGGTTCAGTATTTACGCCTGTGCAGTTTAAATGTACTGATGGTTAACTGCTTATAGCCCGCCTGTTTGTGTACCAGTTCATATGCGATTTTGAGACTAATCATAATATGTTCACCCAGATCAGCTGATTTTTAGGTAAATACCTCAGGAAACGTGTTACGAAGCGCAAAACGAACGTTTATGACTATGGCTTGACCATCTAATATTGAACTGTCAACGACTAAATCACACACACAGACACACACGCACAAAGAACACGCTCAGTCAGTCAAGAATTGAGTCTAGTGCGTGATCCACAGCCATTAGTTTTGTGTCGGGGTGATAGACACGTATCAACGATTTGATTAATTGATTGTAAGCAAGCGGAATGAAGCCGGACACGGATATACTTAACGTCTGCACTGCTCCTATAGCAAACAAATCTTTAAAGGTGCATGTACCCCGGTTTCTTTGCGGCGGATTGTGGAATCGTGCTTTAAGCCAAACTACGCACTTCGCATATTTTGTAGAACTTTGTTTCCCCTTTCCTCCCCCCAGTCTTCACGTACCTCCTGCCCCCTGTGCTACCCCCCGCCCCCTCTTTCACGTATCCGCCACTCATTGCATCAAACTATCACTTCTCTTTCCCTCTCTCCCACTCAACCATCTCTCTCATCACATCTCTCTCTCACACACCACACACACACACACACACACACACACACACCACACACGCATCTGTGTCAGTGTGGACCCCTATAGGCAAGGGATGGATGTAAAAAAAGTGTTTATTGCTTATGCATTAAAGATTTGCTCTCTCTCACTCTCTCTCCCTCTCTCTCTCTTTCTCCTTATCTCCCTCACACTCCTCACCTGCCTGTTTCCACCTGTTGCATGCATAGCATTCCGTGTAAGGAGACTCCACCCATAAACCATTTCGACAGGCTCTGAATAATAAACACAACAGATTCAATGGATTAATAACAGCATTGGCCTTTTTCCGACAGAAAAAAAAAGAAAAGAAAAAAAAAGCAGAAGAAAAGACAGATAACAACAAACTCTCACAAGGCACTCACAAGAGAAATGATAACGAAACATCTCTGTGAAATTATTGTCTTGATTTTGTTATTTTTGTTCATGTATGGCCTAAACCTTTCGTGTACATGTAGTAATGACATCGAAAATGATTTACATACTTTTAAACTTCAGTCAGTTCTGGGCTGGACATTTGATTAAAATGAAAGCTCACACACACACACACACACACACACACACACACACACACACACACACACACACACACACACACACACACACACACACACACACACTTTCGTGTAGTAATGATATATGGGAAATGATTCACATACATTTAAACTTCAAGAGCTACTATAGTACTAATCAATTCTGGGCTGGACATTTGGTTAAAATGAAAGCTCACACACACACACACACACACACACACACACACACACACACACACACACACACACACACACACACAACTAAAAGCCACCCCCCCCACACACACACACGTACTCAAACACACACACGCACGCACACACACACACACACACACACACACACACACACACACACACACACACACACAACTAAAAGCTAACACACACACACACACACACACACACACCGGAGGCGCGCGTTGCACGCGTGGATAAAATCGAGATAAAGTTGGGGCAGAGTGGGGATGCTGGAGGAGATGATGCTTCAGAAACACCTGTTATTCAGGGCCGAAGCTTTCTATGTTAGTGTCTGATGCTCATTTTTCAGACTTCATGGATTCCGAATCCAAACAGCCAGCTCTTCGAGGAGTAATGGTGAAGTACGGGTGGCGCTGATTCTGTATGTCCGTACTTTTCTTTTCTTTTTTTCTTTCTTTTTTCAATTTTTTTTAAATGAAATTCGCGTTGCTCTCCGCAGGGAAAATTCGTCGCCAAAGTACATCACCATCTTTTCTCTGTATGCTGGCGTTCTTGTTTACATAACGGTGTGGAACTTCTAAAACTCGAAAATTTCATTTGACAAAGAGGCCATTACTTTATTGCCATGGGTTCTATTACTTTTGCTAAGCGCATGCTAGCACCCAGACCTCCAGTTAAGGTATAGTAACAGAACAAAAAAAGTTTCCTTAGTCGGTCAACTGACATATTCCCATGGGGAACATACGTTTACAACACACCACTGTTGAGTTGTTGAAAAATAGTATTCTTTAAACAGTCGCTCAATAAGTCTGTCAGTGAATAAATAAATAAATAAATAAATAGATAAATAAATAAATAAAGCAAATTGTCGTCAGCCAACAAATCAAGCAAAGCATAAATTTCAACACGATAAAAGTAGTATTATGTGATCAGTTGGAACAGGGTTGAGGAATAATAATATGTAAGTTCACTTCAGTTCACATTTCTGGAAAATGTTTGTGGTCAACTAAACAACAGGGAAGAAAATCTACATCGCGACTTTGAATGACGTTTAAGCCTCAGAAGTCAAACCTTTTTACTTTGTTTTTAACTGTCCCATCTCTGTAAAATTTGACATCTAGCTATTGATTGCAAGGTGTTTGCTACTGATCTTCCCCTGGGTATGGCAACAGTACACTTTAAAGTTACCTACCGTCAAAAATCTGAATCGCGCGCGATCTGATTACAGAGGCCATCAGATATATGTTTGTTATCTGCTTTTGAACGACTTGTGCAGTTTTATGATCTATTTTTCATAAATTAGGAACAGAAATAATGGCTTATATTAGTCGTTAAGGTAAAACGTTTGTACACTGGACTACGAGTGGAAGGAAATCATAAAATAGATGAAAGGTCAGCAGAGCGAGGCAAATTCGGCTTGTTCAGAAAGTTCGAACCACACTGATATTTAAGCATTGACGACAGTTAAAATGCACTTAAAGTATATTCAGTGGCAGTAAGTTTTAGGTTTCATTTTTAGTTTTATCTATTTTTATTACGTACATACTTTGGAACGATGTGTGACAAGACAATTCCCTAAGTTTCAATGCACCATTGATAAAACAAATGTGAAGACTTTCTCTAATGCTGTCAAACCAGTGACAGTGACCAGCCAGTCGAAAAAAAATCACTCCAGAACAAACAAACAAACAAACAAACACAAAACAATGAATATAAAAGCAAACAGAAATGTTTTAGCTCAGTTTGTCCTTTTGATAGTCACTCTTGTGATTTGCCTCAAAGACAGTTCCGTACATTTCAATGCACCACTGAAGAAACAATCCGAAGACTTTCTCTGATAATGTCGAATGAGCGACAGTGACCAGCCAGTCGAAAAAAACATCCCTCCAGAGCATACAAACAAACAATGAAAAATGCGTATAACAGAAGACAGAAATGTTTTAGCTCAATTTGTTCTTTTTGCATTCTCTCTTGTGATTTGCCCAGAGAGGATTTTCAGCTTTTTTCTGGGCTTAGTTCTTTAGGCACTCTCAACAGCTGATGAAACTCCTGCAAACAGTGACAAAGCAAAACCTCTGCATCTGCACTTAGAGTGACCACCACATAACACACAAAGCAGATCAGAGGAATAACACGTACATTGTCGATAGTAATGCTCAGGTTCATGCCCAGGTGGCCTTTCCAATCACATGTGAAAAACATGCCAAAACCATTTTTATCAGCTTTCAAAGGATGCTCGACATGATCTCATCACTGATTCCTGCCATTTATTCTTAGTGAAGAGTGATGAAGGGGCATGGAGAGGCTCTTCTGCAAATGAATGGGTTAAAGGACTCTCCATGAAAGTTCCCAGAGAGCAAAAATTCTTCCTACCTGCCTAATGATCAAAACAAACACAACTTCACAAAAATCTTCTGCAAGTGTGACAAAAGGACAAATACATACCAAAGCTGCTTTGCAGAAAAATGATTTTTGTCTGTGATGAAAAAAGTGTGTGCCTCCAAAGTGCTAATGGCCAAAAGACATGTCAGATTGTGCTGATGAACTTCAAAGCACACAAGAGGAAATAGACACCAAGATCATTCTCTACTATTACCATGCAGCTTCTCTTTCAGCATAACAGCGAGGTCTCTATCTATCTATCTATCTATCTACGAGTCTGTCTGTCTGTGAAAGCTCTCATGTTAATCATAAACAAGCTGATGTATTCTTACATTTCAGTCTTAAGTAAATGGTTTATCACATTATCTATCTTAGTATCTATCTATCTATCTATCTATCTATCTGTCTGTCTGTCTGTCTGTCTGTCTGTCTATCTGTCTGTCTGTCTATATTTTGTATTTGTTCAAACCGAAGTGAAAGCTTTCATATCACTCATAAACAAGCTGTCGTATTCTTATATTTCAGTCTTAAGTAAATGGTTATCACATTGTATATTCAGACATGATTTGTGCATTTATAGCTTACCCACTAGTATAACTTTATAAGGCTGTCATTGTGTATCAAAATATCACTGATTCTGCAACGATCAGGATTTTTTAATATAAAGCAGACTACACAACATTAGTGTGGTTAGACACATGTTCGAACATAATTATAGATAACACTATTATGAGTGCCATCAGCTGATTTCACACACACACACACACACAGTGACACACACACACACACACACACACACACACACACACACACACACACACACACACACTCACACACTCAAGAAATGAATAAAATAACAAGAATGATACAGAAATTAAGTCGAATTAAAACTGGTGAATGACAGATTGACATGGTAGATATATATATATATGTGTGTGTGTGTGTGTGTGTGTGTGTGTGTGTGTGTGTGTGTGTGTGTGTGTGTGTGTGTGTGTGTGTGAGTGTGTGTGTGTGTGTGTGCGCGCGCGCGCGTTTGCGTAGGTGCGTGCGTATGTATGTGGGGGGGGGGGGGGAGGATGCGTGGGCATGGAGCCTAACCAGTATTTGAAAAGTGCTATAACTACCGCACGTTGCTCATACTACATAGTTATGTTGTGACAAAATAAGTGCATATGTAACCAAAGTCGTACTCAGGCTAACTCCACACCTCTATCAAAGTATCACAGTACAAAACAAACAAAAAGAGTAAACGTAGCCAAAAGTACAAATGCGATTAGATTTAATGCAGTTGCTAATCTGTTATTTAGCTCTGCGCGTTCATTTAAATCTTGATCGCCTGGTGGTGTGAATCGTGCACAGGGAATCATTCTATGTTAAACGAAAAATGTAAATTAAAAAGAAGTGCGAGCGCGTGCACAGGGAAATCATTCTATGTTAAACGGAAAATGTAAATTAAAAAGAAGTGCGAGCGAGCACACACACTGAATCACACATGCACGCACGCACGCATGCAACTAAGCAAGCACTTTCACGCATACAATCACAGAACAAAAAATGGTGGGGGGGGGGGGGGGGTTGCGGATGGCGTGGAGAGATTAGGCTAACGAACATCTGACAAGGGACTATATAACCTTTTTTTTTCACGAGTACTCATTTGGAAATATATTCCAGTCATGATCACTAATGTAATCTGGTCTACGCCGTTTTCAAATTACTGTCAGCCCGTTACCTCGTTCAGTGCTCTGGCCACTTTGCAAGAACTACTGTGCTAGACTCTATCCAGATCTAGATTTGACAAACAAACAAATAAACGGGCATAAATAAATAAATAAACAAAATATAATGGAACATAGGCCTGAATAGAAAAACCAACAACAATAATATACGATCAAATAAAATAACACACACACACATAATACACAAGTCTCAACAATTCTCAGGTTGTGTGCTGAGATCTAGATTCTAGATCTAGATCTACCGGGAAGATGTAAACAGACAATGGCTATGAGTTCAGTAGATCTATCCTCCCTCTACCCCTACTGTCCCAGTTTAAAAAGATTCATTAAATTAACCATGGTTTTATCTTTATATAATAATGATACAAAGACACTATGGCTTGATTCATAAATAAAGTCTGATGAACAAAACAAAACAAAACAAGATTCAGGATTACGACCTGGAGGTGGTTTGTTTGTTTCTTTGTTTGTTTTTTCACGTTTCATTTGAATTAAACTTTTAAAGATGGTCCTATGAAACAACGATCATTACAATGAGTCTAAAGCTGGTTGAATGTAGGTCAAGCAGACATACACAAAGTATCACAGGAAGCCAAGGACTCGAGTGAAGTGAGTTGAGTGCGGGGTGATGTCAGCCGGTTACCTTTTCAGCGAGAGAAAGAAAAAAAAATGTAGAAAATGGAGAAGATAAGCACAAAACATAAGCGAGCGCCAGTGAAATCAGTACACTCACGCCTCAGTCCATCAGTCAACAACTTCGCACCTTCCAGATAACGGTTTGAGAACGTCCGTAATGTCTCCCGTCGTTTCGCCGTCAAAATGATCGTCTGCGTCGGTTGCGCGGAGTTGTTTCCCTTTGATTTTGTTTCGCTTAGTACCTGAAAGTGGTTCTCATTTTCTGTTTATGGTGGTGTCTGTCTTCAAAGCTATACATTTCTCGGGGTGATATCCCTTCAAAAGTCTTGCTGACGGACGCGTGACTTGTTGTGAGAAAGCTTTCGGTCTGTAGCGTTTTAGCTTTTCACTCTACACTTTACCAGGTGGAAAGTCTACACCCGTGATTGTGCCGACGATGATGCCGATTATTTCAAGTACTTTAAGTTTAGGAGCAGTTCCACCATCGCATGTGTGTGTGTGTGTGTGTGTGTGTGTGTGTGTGTGTGTGTGTGTGTGTGTGTGTGTGTGTGTGTGTGTGTGTGTTGTGCGTGTGTTTGCGTGTATGTGTGGTGTGTGTGTGTGTGTGTGTATGTGTGTGTTTTGAAACTGTTTTAGTAGGACTTTTTATTTTCTTTTTTTCTTAGATCATTGCACCTAAGTAGGTTCCTATTTGCTCCCCGTCCCGCTCCTATCCAGAGATGAGCGTGCTATATGTTCATTAGAAAGACTGGGATCATACAGTCGAATCTTATCCACTTCGTGGGTGCGTTACTGAGTTTGCTCAAATATCGTGATCAGCAACGCAGGTGTCTGTATCTCTCGGGCCTGGCTAACGCCAGGATATATTATGATAGCAAGCGTAATGTACATGGAACGCCATAGCATCGTTATTATCGTCCTGTATTCATCATTATCATAGGACAAACAATGAGTAAAAGTGGTGCGATGATCCTTAAAACACACACACATACACACACCCGCGCGAGCGTGTACACACACACACACACACACACACACACACACGCACGCAAACACACACACACACGCACGCACGCACACACACACACACACACACACACACACACACACAGTAGAAAAAATAGTAGACACACACAAATTCTAGAGCAAAAGGTCAAGCATTTGTTCAATAACGTCAACAATACAACCAATTTATATTATCAGTGTGACACATCACATACAAAGAAAATCATACATTTTCATCCACTCATATGACTGTTGCATGTGTGGAAAAAAAACCGATGTTATTTCGGTTGCATCCAGAACCTCATTGTTATTTGATAAAAAATATATTGGCATGTTTGCTGCTTATCATAGTATGGTCATGTAACTGAGTTTTGGGTTGTTGTTGTTGTTGTTGCTGCTGCTGCTGCTGCTGCTGCTGCTGTTGTTGTTTGTTTTGATTGTCGTGCATTTCCGTCTGATAGTAGTATCATCATCA
>JAPXFY010000024.1:20738297-20740797 GCA_030674185.1 Monoplex corrugatus
TTCTGTGCATTTACTCACCGTTTTTTTTTTTCCCAGTCATGTGCAACTGTCTGTCTTTGTACATTTATCTGCCATTTGTCAGTCATGTTATCTGTCTGTTTGTGTTTGTACATTTACCTGCCATTTTGTCAATCATGTTATCTGTCTGTCTGTGTTTGTACACTTAATCTGCCATTTGTTAGTCATGTATATGTATATCTGTCTGTGTGTCTATATTTGTACATGCCTGCCATTTGCTAATCATGCGTATCTGTCTGTGTGCATTTAACTGTCGTTTGTCAGTCAGGTGTATCTTTGTGTCTGTGTTTGTACATTTATCTGCCATTTGTCAATGTTATGTATCTGTTTGTGTTTGTGCATTTACCTGCCATTTGTCAGTCATGTGTATCTGTTTGTCTGTGTTTGTACACTTAATCTGCCATTTGTTAGTCATATATATGTATATATGTCTGTGTGTCTATATTTGTACATGCCTGCCATTTGCTAATCATGCGTATCTGTCTGTGTGCATTTAACTGTCGTTTGTCAGTCATGTGTATCTTTGTGTCTGTGTTTGTACATTTACCTGCCATTTGTCAATATTGTGTAACTGTCTGTGTTTGTGCATTTACCTGCCATTTGTCAATATTGTGTATCTGTGTGTCTGTGTTTGTGCATTTATCTGCCATTTGTCAGTATTGTGTATCTGTGTGTCTGTGTTTCTGTATTTATCTGCCATTTGTCAGTATATGTCTGTGTTTGTGCATTATCTGCCATTTGTCAGTATATGTCTGTGTTTGTGTATTTATCTGCCATTTGTCAGTATATGTCTGTGTTTCTGTATTTATCTACCATTTGTCAGTATATGTCTGTGTTTGTGCATTATCTGCCATTTGTCAGTATATGTCTGTGTTTCTGTATTTATCTGCCATTTGTCAGTATATGTCTGTGTTTGTGCATTATCTGCCATTTGTCAGTGTATGTCTGTGTTTGTGTATTTATCTGCCATTTGTCAGTGTATGTCTGTGTTTGTGTATTTATCTGCCATTTGTCAGTATATGTCTGTGTTTGTGCATTATCTGCCATTTGTCAGTGTATGTCTGTGTTTGTGCAATATCTGCCATTTGTCAGTATATGTCTGTGTTTGTGCATTATCTGCCATTTGTCAGTATATGTCTGTGTTTGTGCATTATCTGCCATTTGTCAGTGTATGTCTGTGTTTGTGCATTATCTGCCATTTGTCAGTGTATGTCTGTGTTTGTGCATTATCTGCCATTTGTCAGTATATGTCTGTGTTTGTGCATTATCTGCCATTTGTCAGTATATGTCTGTGTTTGTGCATTATCTGCCATTTGTCAGTGTATGTCTGTGTTTGTGCATTATCTGCCATTTGTCAGTATATGTCTGTGTTTGTGCATTTACCTGCCATTTGTCAGTATATGTCTGTGTTTGTGCATTATCTGCCATTTGTCAGTGTATGTCTGTGTTTGTGCATTTACCTGCCATTTGTCAGTATATGTCTGTGTTTGTGCAATATCTACCATTTGTCAGTGTATGTCTGTGTTTGTGCATTTACCTGCCATTTGTCAATCATGTGTCTCTGTCTGTGTTTGTAGTCTTACCTACCATATGTCAGTCATATGTATCTGTCTGTGCTTGTACATTTACCTGTCATTTGTCAGTCATGTGTCTCTGTCTGTCTTTGTGCATTTACCTATCATTTGTCAATCATGTATTTGTCTGTCTGTGTCTATACATTTACCTACCATTGTTTTAGTTATGTGTATCTGTCTGTCTGTGTTTGTGCATTTACCTACCACATTTTTCAGTCATGTGTGCATTTACCTACCATTTAATCAGTTACGTGTGATTGTCTGTGTTTGTGCATTTACTCACCACTTTTTTCATCATGTGTGCGTTTACCTAATTTTTTTTTTCAGTCAGGGGAACTGTCTATCTGTTTGTGTCTACTTTTTTTATTTGTTTGTTTAGTTTATCAAAAAAATCATTTAACCATGTGACTGCCTATCAGTGATCAAGATGTGTTAACAGTGCTTAAGCCATTTACTGATAGATTTTTATGAAGTCTTTTAAACTGGCTGGTTTGATCTGTTATCAAGTGTAGGATGTAAGGTTTAAAATTAGATATGACCTATTACACCATTTTGGCGTTCACATCAAACTCTGCACAAAGAGTTGTATTTTCTAGACGTGTTTAATACAATTAGGGTGTTTTGCCTTATTATATTATTCGCTAATGGCGCAGATGCACGTGCGTGCTTGCGTGAGTGCATGTGTGTGTGTGTGTTGTGTGTGTGTGTGTGTGTGTGTGTGTGTGTGTGTGTGTGTGTGTGTTGTGTGTGTGTGTGTGTGTGTGTGTGTGTGTGTGTGTGAAGCAGTCTTGCATTCTTACTGGTCTGCTGGGTTCTAAGCAACACGAACCAGTCTTGCATTCTTAGGGGTCAGCTGGACTGTAAGCAACACGAACCAGTCTTGCATTCTTAATGGTCAGCTGGGCTGT
>JAPXFY010000024.1:20758297-20793297 GCA_030674185.1 Monoplex corrugatus
TACGGTGACATGAAGTGCACAAGGGTGGGCAAAACGCCTTAGATAAGCTGGCACAGATTTCCAAACAGATGGCACGATAAAGTTGAAAACACGCTCGCCAGCTGATTGAAGATTACGTTCTGGCACCTTCAGAAGCTTTTTGTTTTGTGGATTCCTGGATGCGTGATGTTTGATATGTGCAGAGATGATCTGATAAATATGATGGTAAAGTGCCATCAAAACGACGACAGTAATGGCACAGCGCATGCACACGTGTGTGTGTGTTCGTTTCGTTCGTTCCTTGATTTTAACGTCTTTTCACTATAAGTGATATTAGACGGACATGTGTGTGTGTGTGTGTGTGTGTGTGTGTGTGTGTGTGTGTGTTTGTGTAGTGTGTGTGTGTTTGTGTTTGTGTGTGTGTGTTACGTGTGTGTGTATGTGTGTGTGTGTAGTGTGAGTATGTGTGTGTGTGTGTGTGTGTGTGTGTGTGTGTGTTTGTGTGTGTTCGTGTGTGTGTATGTGTGTGTGTGTAGTGTGTGTGTGTGTGTTTGTGTGTGTGTATGTGTATGTGTTTGTGTGTGCGTGCGTACGTGCGAGTGTGTGTGTGTGTGTGTGTGTGTGAGAGAGAGTTTGTGTGTGTACATGTGCATGTTTATGTGTATGTATGTATGTGTGTATGTATGTATGCACGAGCGTCTAAGCATGCACACGCGCAGTGAGTCAAAATGAGTATAAAAAAAATATCAATCGAGGTCATTATACTTGCACCATACTACATAACATATACATTTACTATAACTACTCTCAATACAATAACACTAGATCTGCAATACTAAACATTCAGTCATACATAATTATATGAATAGCATCACATACAATTACTCTACTACCACATCTCTAAGCTCATTACTATCTGAATGACAGTGTGTCGTTTGTACTTGAGACATCAGATTTATAAAGCACGGCACGTTAGTTAACAAATCTGTTACGCTGATGAAGTTACGTTCGGCATCCTTGCAAGCTGTTTTGCATGGTTCCTGGAAAGCGCTGTGTTGATATGTGCAGTGTATCTTGCAACAAGATATTAATGTAACGGCATCTTACATAACGACGATAATCGGTTCGCTGCTGAGAGTTTGTGGGTGTCGTGTTGTTTGGTTTCGTCTCTGTTGATTTCTGTCTGTTCACATAATTGATATGTCCACATTGTAGAATCTCGGTGTGTTGTTGTTTTGTGGATATCTGTCTGTTGGCTGTGTGTCTGTTGTTGTTCTGTTTGTACTTGTGCTGCTTGCTTGTCTGTGTCTGTCATCTTGATTGGCTGTGTGTCGTTAGTGTCTCTGTTGTATCTGTTCTTTCTTGTGTTGTCTATTGCCTGTGTGTTTGTGCTGTTCGTGCTTGCTGTTGTGTGTCTGTGATGTGTGTGTGTGTGTTGTGTGTGTGTGTGTGTGTATGTGTGTGTGTGTGTGCGTGTGTGTGGTGTGTGTGTGTGTGTGTGGTGTGTGTAGCAGAGTAGAATTTGTGTGTGTGTATGTGTGCATGTTCTATGTTATGTTTGTATGTATCTATGTAGCATGAGCGTCTGATCATGCGCACGCCCAGTGAGTTAAAATGAGTATAATAAAATATGCGCTATACAAAATGGTTTTGACAATACTTCTACTACAGGACTACACAAGTATACTACTTTACTACTACTACTTCTATCTACTACACTATCTCACTACTTCTATTACTACTGATGACATTGTTTGTTTCTGTCTGTCTGTATATAATTTATGAAAGCACCCTCACTTATTTCCAATGATTTTACGTTCCCTCCTTCGCATCCTTGCCCCAAGCATCAGTCTCCTTCATCCTGCGGAAAGCTGTGTGTCTGTGAGGTCTGGTATCTTGGCAGAACATCAGATGTTTATAAGTAGACGGCAGTTGACGTAACGGGAGAAATCTGTTGGCTGCTGAGGGGGAAGTTGACGTGGTGGGTGCCGTGAGTTTTTGGCCCTGGGTTTGGCAAAGTCATGCTTGTTGATTTCCTTTCTGTTCAACAGATAATCACATGATAACTGTCTCTTCACGATTTTTTTTTTTCCAGAACGATTCATCGGTTCGTTTGTTTGTTGTTTTTGTGGATTATCTGTCTTGTTTGGTTATCTGTCTCTGTCTGTCTGTCTGTCTGTTTGTCACACTTGTAGAACTGGCTGTGTCTTTGTCTTTCTGATCATCTCTGATTGGCTGGTGCTGTAGTTGTCTCCCTGTTTGATCTGTCTCTTCTCTCTGTGTCTGTCTCTTCTCCTTCTGTTCTGCTTGTCTTCTCTTTTTCATTTTTCTATTGACTTGTGTGTGTGCATGCTTGTGTTGGTGGTGTGTGGTGTTGTGTGTGTGTGTGTGTGTGTGTGTGTGTTGTGTGTTGTGTGTGTGTTGTGTGTGTGTGTGAGTGTGTGTTTGTGATGTGCGGTTGAATTGTGTGTGTATGTGTGATGTCATATGTTGTTGTGTATCTATGAAAGCTGCACGTTGAGCATGCGCAGCACAGTGAGTTAAAATGAGTATGATAAATAGCGCTATACAAAAATGGTTTATGACAATACTTCTACTACTCTACTAGAACTACTATTACTACATTACTACTTTACTACACTACCTTACTACTCTACTACTACTTCTACCTATCTATTCTACTGATGACATTGTTTGTTTCTGTCTGTCTGTATATAATTTATGAAAGCACCCTCACTTATTTCCAATGATTTACGTTCCGCTCCTTCCATCCTTGCCCCAAGCATCAGTCTCCTTCATCCTGCGGAAACGCTGTGTGTCTGTGAGGTCTGGTATCTTGGCAAAACATCAGATGTTTATAAGTAGACGGCAGTTGACGTAACGGGGAAATCTGTTGGCTGCTGGGGGGGAGAAGTTGACGTGGGTGGGTGCCGTGAGTTTTTGGCCCTGGGTTTGGCAAAGTCATGCTTGTTTATTTCCTTTCTGTTCAAACAGATAATCACGATGATAACTGGCTCTTTGTGATTTATCGGTTCGTTTTTTGTTGCGTTATTTGTCTCGTTTGGTAATCTGTCTCTGTCTATCTGTCTGTCTATCTGTTTGTCATACTTGTAGAACTGGTTTTGTCTTTCTGATCATTTCTGTCTGTCATGCTGTGTCTCTGTTAGCTCTCTCTCTCTCTCTCTCTCTCTCTCTCTCTCTCTCTCTCTCTCATCTCTTTCAGTCTTCATATTGACTTGTGTGTGTGTGTGTGTGTGTGTGTGTGTGTGTGTGTGTGTGTGTGTGTGTGTGTGTGTGTGTGTGTGGTATGCGTGCGTGTGTGTGTACGTATGTGTGTGTATGTTTATGTGTATGTTCGTTCGTTATTTCTTTTAACGTCTATTCACATATGTGTATTTGTGTATATATGTATGCACGAGCATCTGAGCACAGTGACTCAAAACGAGTTTGAAAAATAGCACTAAACAATAATGGTTTATGACAATACTTCTACTACTACTACTGATACCTTTACTAACAGTATACTACCATTACTACAACTACTTCTACTACTAATACTACTACTTCTCTACCACTTCTACTGATGACGTTGTTCTTGTCTGTCTGTTTGTATATAACTTATGAAAGCACCCTCACTTATTTCCAATGATTTTACGTTCCATCTCCTTCCCATCCTTGCCCCAAGCATCAGTCTCCTTCATCCTGCGGAAAGGCTGTGTGTCTGTGAGGTCTGGTTATCTTGGCAGAACATCAGATGTTTTTAAGTAGACGGCAGTTGACGTAACGGGGAAATCTGTTGGTTGCTGGGGGGGGGGGGGGGGGGGGGGGGAGTTGACGTGGGTGGGTGCCATGAGTTTTTGGCCCTGGGTTTGGCAAATTCGTGCTTCTTGATTTCCTTTCTGTTCAAACTGATAATCACGATGATAACTGTCTCTTCGTGATTTTTTTTTTTTTTTTTTTTGAGAACGATTTCATCCGTTCGGGTTTTTTGTTGTTGTTGTTTTTTGTCACGTTATCTGTATTGTTTGGTTATCCTGTTCTGTGTCTGTCTGTCTGTCTGTGTCTGTCTGTTACACTTGTAGAACTGGCTTTGTCTTTGTCTTTCTGATCATCTCTAGCTCTATCTGGCTGTATCTCTATTAGCTCTCTCCGTTTGTCTCTGTCTGTCTTTTTCTTTCATTTTTCACATTGACTGTGTGTGTGTGTGTGTTGTGTGTGTGTGTGTGTTGTGGTGTGTGTGTGTGGTGTGGGGTTTGTGTGTTGTGTGTGTGTGTGTGTATGCGTGTGTGTGCATGCATGCGAGTCGTGCGTGCGTGTGCGTGCGTGTGTGTGTGTGTGTGGTGTGTGTGGTTGTCGTGTGGTGCGCGCGTCGTGTGTTTTTGTCTTTCTGATCATCTCTGTCTGGCATGTGTGTGTGTGTGTGTGTGTGTGTGTGTGTGTGTGATGTGTGTGTGTGTGTGTGCATGTTGTGTGCATGTGTGTGTGTGTGTGTGTGTGCATGTGTGTGTGCATGTGTGTGTGTGTGTGTGTGTGTGTGTGTGTGTGTGTGTGTGTGTGTGTGTGTGTGTGTGTGTGTGTGTGTGTGTGTGCGTTTTGTCTTTCTGATCATCTCTGTCTCTATTATGTCTGTGTTAGCATCTCTCTCTCTCTTTTTCATTTTTCATATTGACTGTGTGCGTGCTTGCGTGTGTGTGTGTGGTGTGTGTGTGTGTGTGTGTGCGTGCGTGTGTGTGTGTGTGCGTGCGTGTGTGTGTGTGTGTGTGCGTGCGTGCGTGCGTGCGTGTGTGTGTGTGTGTTGTGTGTGTGTGTGTGTGTGTGTGTGTGTGTGTGTATGCGCGCGCCAGCGCTTGGGGTCTGTGCACAAATATAGGGCTGATGCCATAATCATTCTGGATCTTATCCGTGACTTGGTGTGTATGGCATCAGTGCGTTTTGAATTTATTCTGAGCGTGGAGATACCATCTTGAGAAACTGAAACTGAACTGTTGCACCAAAAGTGGTGTCCCTGGCGAAATTTCTTAGGAAAAATCCATTTTCACAGATCATACAAAAATACATACATACTGAAAAGGTGGAGTCTACTGCGGCAGTCTGCATTCCCCAGGGAGGACAGCCTGTATTTCATGTAGAACAAAAACATCCATTGTGACAACAAGAAGAAACACTATATAAATGAATGAACTCATAGATAAGTAATTGAATAAAGTCATAAGTAAATGAATAAAGAAATGAATAACGATAAATAAATATATCAATCAATCAATCAGCCAATCAATTAATCAATCAATCAATAGATAGATAGACAAATATATAAATGAAAACAAACAAATAAATGGCTAATTAACAAATACAAATCTAGTACAATCCAGTCCAGTCAAGTCTGACTGATTTCTCCAGGAGAATAGATGTGACGGCAGCTTTTGATCCTAGTTTTGATTTTGTGCTGACTGAGCATATTGTGCGATGTATGCTAACATTTGACAATTTTCAGAATCTCAAACACTTCTTAAACAAATTCCAATGACAAATTTTGCATTCTTCAGTTTTCAAGCAGCTGCACATGCTCCCATCAAACTTCTTTCTCCTTCTCTCTGAGTCTCTGTGCTTGTCTGTCTTTTTCACACCAGAATGAATCAATAGCACAGCTGCACCTGAACACCTCGTGTGTTACATTGCCACTTCATAAATCTCCACGCTTCTTTTTATTTTTCATTCACAGTAAAACTATGTACCCAAGGTGCAACAAACAAAAACAAACAAGCAAACAAACAAACAAACAAACAAACATAGAAACAAACAAACAACAACAACAAACAAACAACAAACAAACAAACAAACAAACAAAATACAAACAAACAAACAAACAACAAAAAAGAAAAACAGAAAACAGGTTCTGGATTTTCTCTTGTCGTAGATGAAAACTTTTCAGTCGCTGTTTAAACTGTTCTGGTTTTGTGACACTGTGATAGACCTGAAAAAAAAAAATCTTGTTGATTTTTACCCCCCTTGACCTATCCCAACCCTATCTTTACCACCATACCTGTAAAATCATCTCATTACCTCACTCTGCTAGTCATCCAGGTATGTGCGATAACTAGAGAGAAGCTCCATGTGACTCTTTCTTTCTCCCAACAGATAATGTCCCGGCTGTTGGTCATTATTTCTCTACCCAAAAGTGGTTTGACGATTCTTTCTAATAAATAGTTGAGAAATATAATTATTGTTGAATAGACATTGTTGAATAGACATTGTTGAATAGACATATCTCTCTCTTCTTTGCCCTCCCCCTGCCCCCTTTTTCTCGCCTTTTTTTCTCTCCAGTCTCCAAACTGCTCATATTTCTTAAGATAGCATGGCAATATTTGGACTTAGTTGTTAATATAAATCAATAACATTGTCCTGTAGATTTTGATGTCGTTCAGAAAACCACATGAAAACTATGCAGACAAACATAATTGTTTTGAAAGGCTTTCGATTTTGTTTGTTTATCTGGTGTTTTTTTTAATTTTTTATTAGTACCTGATGTTGTGCGAGACAAAATGACATACGAAATTTGTGGCTGTTTTCTTTTAGTAATGTCTTGAGAAAACTGTGAGTTCTGGTAGTTAGTATGATTCGAGTATTTTGTTTTTATTGCCATGCACCTGATTTTTTCCTGTTAGTAATTTTAAAACTATTCTATTCAAAAAAGTGTACAGTGATACATTTCGAAGAATGTTTAACAGACTGCAGATAATTTCAGGCAAGATACCTTAGAACTAAATTAATCACAGTAAATGTCGTTGGACCGTACTTAGACTCATCAAGCTAATGAAGTTTTGTAGTTTTACAAAACGTGCAGATATTATGTTATGCAAGTTTTTGTGTCCGCGTGTAGTTTCATTTTCATTATAACAGATTTTCTATGTGATATTCAAACTTATCTCCCTGTTTTTGCTTGTTTGTTTCTGCTATTATTGTTCTTTTGATAATTATTTGTTTGTTTTTTGTTTGTTTTTGCACTCTTCCACGTGCACTCGAAAGTACGAATGGGTTATTACGTGACTTTAACATGTAAAGCCATTTTTCCCCTGCCATTCTGGCAATCATACTTTGTTTCCAGGGTGGGCTCTCTGGCTGTTACCTGTTCCCATAAGCCACTGAATATTGACATTGCTTACAGGTCTTTAACACATCCCCCTCCCCCCCTCCATGGGGATGCCGGGGGCTCTTTCAGTATAAATAGCATCCCTACCTTCTGGAAATTCTCTGCTAGAAATTTCCTCTTTTCTGTCACTCTCGTTGTTTCTGCCTTGTTCCTTTGCTTTCTGTCATTTCTACCTATCGTTTTCTGCCTTAATGGTCCATTCACCTGTGTTTGTTCGATACAGTTTTACGTACTTTTTCTTAAGATTGATAATTGGCTATATGTATTAAGTGCGTTTTTGGTTCTAGGGAGGTGAGATATGTAATTTATATATGTAATTTACGCCTGGTTTTGTATATGTTTTGGTGTCCTTAGATATGCTCATATTTGTGTTCAGATGTTTTTTAAATCCCCTGTGCAATAAGTTGGACGGAGTGGTCAACGCCAGGGGCACGTCCTTAGATTATGTGCGTGAATGCATTGATATGTGTATATAATTTTCTTTTCTTTTCTTTTCCTGTTGAAGTTTTGTATGTTTTGAAGTGGTGAAAGCCCTGATATGGCTCTACGCAGTCGGCTGGGCTTTAAGCAGCAATAACCACAGCAATAACAACAAGTCTTTAAACGTGTGCGTTGTTCTAGTGTGCTTACACATGAAGGGGACTTGGGCAATGGCAAGTTTGACTTTATATTTGCATTGGAGATAAAAGAAATACTCATCTTTTCCATCACGGGCAGTACCCAAGCAGATTCAAACGCAGACGTTTCAGTGGGAAGACCAGGTGTCCTCACCACTCAACTATCATACCTAACCTTCCTGGGATGAAGCTGGCCTCAGTAGCTCAGTTGGTTGAGCGTCAGATTCATATACTAATGGTTGTGGGCTCGAATCCTGGGGTGCGCTACATAAAAACTGGCCTTCTCACTGTCCTATCTTAACATCATTGTTGTTCTGGTGTTTTCAGTATAGGATTAGTTAGATAAGTTCTCCTGCCCCCACTTCCCTGCGATGGTTATCCCCGTCGGCCATATCGCCTGAGGTGGGTGTCGACGTAATAACTGAACTAAATCAATCAATCAATCAATCAAAACCTGGGATGAAATCGTCACCATAATGCGTTGATAATCAGTTCTTTCCCTTTCTATTTGTGTATATTTTTGTTTACCTACGAAAGTGGATTCTCTACAGAATTTTGCCAGGGACAAACCCTCTATTGCAATGGGTTTTTTTTTTATCTGAAAAAAATACATGTTGTAAAGGGGGCCTTGGTTTATCATCTTATCCAAAGGACTTCCTCTGGGAAAAGGAGAAGGGGGCAGGGGGTGGAGCAAAACCATCTTGCGCCATTGGGAATCTAACCTTAGGACTTTCCATGCTGGTGTTTTAAACCACCAGACTAGTGCTTCAGAAGGAGAATATTAACATTATACCACCAGACTAGTGCTTCAGAAGAAGAATATTAACAAAGTGTTGCTCTGCCATCATATTTTATTCACTTAAGCCATGTTTCGTTTTATCAACAAATTTAAAGTCATGCTATGGGGATTGAACTTATCTCAGCAGACACCTCAAGACAGCACTAAATCCTTCAGGCTGATGAGGTTTGAGATTTTTACCAGATGGACAGGGTCTATCTTAAAGCTTCGTCAAGAACTGGGAGTCTAATTCCAACATTATCAAACATGTAGGTTTTATGTTATTTATATAATAGGATTTTCTGCCAGCGTGGAGGGTGCAGCTCACCACATGCCTACATTTATCATCGTCAATCTCTTGCCTCCTCCATCACTCACCCTCTTCTGTCCCTTCTACCATGCTTTCCGGAAACGCTGTGTGTCTGTGAGGTCTCGTGTCTTGGCAGAACATCAGATTTTTTTTTAAGTAGACGGCAATCGACGTAACGAGAAATCTGTTGGCTGCTGGGGAAGTTGACGTGGGTGGGTGCCGTGAGTTTTTGGCCCTCGTTTTGGCAACTGGTGCTTCTGGGTTCCTTTCTGTTAAACAGATAATTACGATGATAAATGCACCGCTGTGAGGTTTTTGTTTCATCAGCATGTCTTTTTATTTTCTGTTCTTTTCTTTTCTGTCTGTGTGTTGTGTGTTTTTCTGTGTTTGTTTCTTTTCTTCTTTTTTTGATGATGATAATTGTCTGATTGCTTATGTATGTCTGTTTTTATTCCTGTTTTACTCTTTCATGGATTAATCTCTCTGCTGACCTTCAACTGTTCTATCAGCGTCTTTGGCGGTACGTAATTTCCTGAAAAAAAGAAGCAAAAAAGAACAAACTTTATTACAAATGGTAGGTTTAGGAAAATGCAGAATGTTAAAGGTGTTTTTTAATGCAATATCCATTAGACACCTCCTTATTCCACCTGCAGCACCTTCCAACCCAACACATGCAGGCAGGCAGACAGACTGACAGACAGACAGACAGACAGACAGATAGATATAATCCTGGTGACAGCTCTGAAAGATGGCAAACTCGAGATTCCTTTGTTTGTATGTAAATTGTGATGTATGATATGCGAATAGTTCATAATTTGTGAGGAATTTTGATTGTCAAGGTATTAATGCTGTAATACTGAAGTTGTAATGTTTTTCCTGTATATGGATTAGAATTTTTCTGTTTTTGTCTTCATTCAAAATATTGATTATAATTTTATGTACAACTATTGCATGCATAAACACACACACACGCATGCAAACATAGCACACGCACACACACACACACACACACACTCTCTCTCTCTCTCACACACACACACACATTCTTACAAACACACGCGCACAGCAACGCACACGCACGCACACACACATGTACACACACACGTACGCAAGCACACACACGCAGCAATATATAAACACAGTATGCCTCTTTATTCATATGAAAAATCTGTTAATCTTTCTTCATTACATAAGTCAGTGTTTAAATTTTAATATTCTGTGGTTTCTTATGTGTCTTCTTACTTGTATAGCTTTAATGTTTGTTGTTATCTTATTGTGTATGTAATTGTGAACATTTTTTATCACCTTTTGCCTTTCTTGCGAAATGTAAAGCGCTGGTGAGCATGGTTTTATATGGAATATGCGCTATACAAATAAACATTATTATTATTATTATTATTATTGTTATAAAAGCGAAATGTGCTGTGGCTTGAGCATTATGTTTGGCCATCTCTGCGATTGAACAAACATCTCATTCACATTTGGGTAAAACAAACGTTGGAACGTCCAACTCTTTTGCATTTCGAATGTGCATGTAGTGAAGGGAAGTTGAGCTGGCGGCTGGGCAGCCTGCCCAGTAGAGAGACGAAGACCCTAAGTAAGGCAAGGAAAGGTCCTTCCCTTCTGTCTTGGTCCAGTGGCTTGGCTGGACTTGGCTGGTGTATGTTGTGTGGCTATGTCCCAGGTTTGTTATTTCTCCATTTTGCCATTGCCTTGTGAATAAGGTTATTGTTATTTTTTGTTTAAAGCCCAGCCAACTGCGTAGAGCCATATCAGGGCTATAATCGTTTCAGAACATACACAATACAAAAGCAGGACAAAAACAGAAAAAGAAAATTAGTACACATACTAATGCATTCGCGCACATGATCTAAGGAAACGCCCCTGGCGTTGACCACTCCATCCAATTTATCACACAGGGGATTTAAAAAAACATATACCTGAATACAAATTTAAACGTAGCTAAGGACACTAAAACATACATAAAACAGGCCTAAATTACCCAAAATTGCCTCAGCATATCTCACTTCCCTAGAGCCAAAAAAATGCACTTAAGACATGTACCCAATTATCAATCCTAAGAGAAAGTATGTAAGACTTTACTGAACACACACAGGTGACTGGACCAGATAGGCAGAAAATGATAGGAAGAAATGAGCAAAGGAGGAAGAAAGAAACAAAAAAGAGGGACAGAAAAGAGGAAATTTCTAGCACTGAATATCCTGAAGATGGGGATACTATTTATACTGAAAGAGGCCCCGGCATCCCCAGGGAGCTAGTGAATAAGGTAAGTGATGACTTGGTCCCAGTGGGTCTAGCAACACGTAGATGGCTCACCTTTAGTGGGCGAAATGACTTGCTTGACATGTGGCATTGGGTGCCGAGAGATCATTGCATAGGTAGTTGTAAGGCATTATTGCTCTGTGTCCCACCCAGCACTCTCGGGTGCTTTCTGAGAAAAATTTTAGCCACAGCTGACGCTGTTCCACCAAGAAGTCCTCAACCAGGCACACCCATTGTCAAACCAAACAGACGGAGCCATTATATGTGTGCTGGAGGGAAAGAGAACACCAGGTAGACCCAGGGAGAAAATATTGGACGGACTTGCAGGGTGGCTGAGAACACATAGGGTGGAAGATGTGCTTGCAGCGACAAGGGATAGATGCATATGGAGGGCCATGATCTCCAACTCCATGCGGCAGGGCACACGATGATGATGATGATGATGATGATGATATGTGTGTGTGTATGTGTGTTGTGTGCGTGCATGCGTGTGTGTGTGTGTGTGTGTGTGTGTGTGTGTGTGTGTGTGTGTGTGTGTGTGTGTGTGTGTGTGTGTGAGTATGTGCGTGCGAGCATGAGTGTGTGAGTGCACATACATATTCAATATTAGTATGTATACAAAACACAGAGAGAGAGAGAGAGAGAGAGAGAGAGAGGCAAAGAAGGGGAGACGAAAGAGAGACACACACACACAAGAAGCTAGTGGATAGAGTGAGGGAGTAGAAGGGTTAAGTTTTTGCAGTTAGAGGAAAGGGTGCAGGAGTCAAAGGGTTAATTAAGACGCGCTGTTACATTTTAAAGTTTGGAATTTGTTGAGTCTTTTATCACACACACACACACACACACACACAACACACACACACACACACACACACACACACACACACACACACACACACACACACACCACACACACACCACACACACACACACACATACACACACACTCACACACACACCTATGCGCGCTGGCAACCTCTTAAAATGGGATGGGGAGGGGAGCAGGACCATTGATGCACTGGCCCAACCAGACTGATTAGGTTATCAATCTAACCCTTTGACTCCTGTACATGTACCATATCCAACAACTGCAAAAACTTAACCTTTTGTGTGTGTGTGTGTGTGTGTGTGTGTGTGTGTGTGTGCGTGTGTGTGTGTGTGTGTGTGTGTGTGTGTGTGTGTGTGTGTGTGTGTGTGTGTGTGTGTGTGTGTGTGTGTGTGTGTGTGTTTATGTATGCATGTGTGTATATTTATTATATGCATATGTATGTATACATGTATTACAACTGAATGCTTGTTTTTCTAACTTGATTATATATGTTGATTATGCAATGCGTACATTTCAAGATGTTTGTAAATGTTATGTGTTTAAACATGATTAAAAACACGTTAAACAAACAAACAAACAAACAAACAAACAGACAAACAAAAAAGATGCAATCACGTAATCACTGGCAATTGCACCTGATGTTCAGCAAACTTGGCCACTGAGGTTAACATTCCTCTGATTGTTGTGTGAGGTACCCAATGTTCCTCCATGGAGGTAATTGTTATACAACCACACGAGAATTAGGTCAACAAGTCATGGGCTGATTGGGCAGACATCAAGACCTTTCTAAGATAGAGTTTAGGCGCTGGCTCAAAAACATGTACGATGATTTTCATCTGTAGTGTGGATTAGGAAAGATTAGGAAAAGACAAGTAACATTTATAGGCCATTTTATGAGGAAGGGGATTTGGAGCACCTGGTCACAATGGGAAAGGTGGAGGGAAAGAGAGCACCAGGTAGACCCAGGGAGAGAATGCTGGACGGACTTGCAGAGTGGCTGGGGTTGAGGAGGGTGGGGGGAGATGCTGGGGGCAACGAGAGATTAGAGATGGTTGGAAGTCCATGGTCGCCAACGCCATGCGGCAGGGCACCCGATGATGATGATGAGTGTGGCGTATATGGGATCATCTGAAGTATATCAGTATGAACTTCACGGTTTCCCTCCCCCCTCCCCTTCCTCTTTCAAAACCTTGTCAGTGAAATGTTTGTGAAAAGGTGGTTAAACATGGAAATCAATAAATAACTAAATACCACGGTCCAGTCTTAGTTTATGTAGCCATGTTGAATAGAGGAAGGGAAGTTACTCTATTCTGCCAAAAAGGATTACTAGATACGTACATAGGGATGGAATACATGCTTAACTCCCACCAAAATAAGCTATACAACATTATCTCTACTAAAAATTGTTACAGTCAGCGTATAGGATTTTGCGCATTATTAAGGAATTTGCCAGATATTTCTTTGCTTGAGGTCCATATCGAACTACTCGACCACAGAGAATTCTTCTCGAACGAAGTCCTGCCCCCTTAAGTGATTACAAGGCAGCAGAAATCATGTGTGCGCTGTAACATATTCTCGCATAAGACTGAAACTGTGAACCAGGGTCTAATTTTCACAGGCTGTGAGCACGAATAAGAATGCAGAACATCCATTGAAAATGAAGAAAAGCCACAGAGACTATGCTAAGCCTGGTGCCCTCCCAGCCAGCATACAAATTTCAAATCCCTGCCTTTTGTGGACGTAATACTCGCTGTACAAGACAGTGTCAGAGTTCCCAGGAGGCAAAGGTTAAAACCGCCCATTCAGAGCACGGAAGACAGCGCATTTTATCAGCTTTTAATTTTGAAATGAATCTCTCTTGAAGAAGATGTCAGGTGGTTGAGTGGGTATAAAGTATGTATTATATGTGGGGGTACTGTGTGTGTGGTGTGTGGTTGTGTGTTGTGTTGGTGTGTGTGTGTGTGTGTGTGTGTGTGTGTGTGAGAGAGGGGGAGAGTGTGTGTGTGTGTTGTGTGTGTGTGTGTGTGTGTGTGTGTGTGTGTGTGTGTGTGTGTGTGGTGTGTGTGTGTGTGTTGCCAATACAAGTTTTATGTTAACCTGACAATACATGATTTGTAATGATGGTGGTGGCATATATGTGTGCGTGCGATGTGTGTATGTGTGTGTGTGTACATGTGTGAATGTGTGTGTGTGTGTGTGAAATACATAAAACACACATCAACACACACACACACACACACACACACACACACATATATATATATATACAAATGTGTGTGTATGTATGTTGTGTGTGTGTATGTGTGTGTGCATGTGTGTTTGTGAGTATGCGTTTGTGTGTGGTGTGAGAGAGAGAGAGAGAGGAGAGGAGGGGAGAGAGAGAGAGGAGAGGAGAGAGAGAGAGAGAGAGGAGAGAGAGAGAGAGAGAGAGAGGAGAGAGGAGAGAGAGAGGAGAGAGAGAGAGAGAGAGAGAGAGAAAACTAGGAAAGTTTGATGTGAGGCCACACCGACCTGTACATACACACAGAACACGTGTTCGAAAAAAACATGAAGGAAGGAAGATAGACCAGGAACAAGAATATTTTGTTTATTTGTTTTACACCCAGTGCTCACCTAGAGAAAGTCTATGCAAATGTAAGCCATAACAGCACAAAGACGTACAAATAATGCGAACACGTAATATCAGTAAAATTCACAGAGAGAGTTTGAGTTTGTTCAAGAGAAGGTTATTATTTTGGACAATTTCATACACGCCCCACCAAAGTCTAGCAATGGATAATCTTGGATATCCTTCATAATCGAAGTTTGGAGTTTGTTTAAGAGGGGTTCATCGCACTGGGACAATTCCATATGCGCTCCACCTAAAATCTTCCAGCAATTATCTGGCAGACTCCCTGGGCCTGCGCAAAACCCTAAGCGCTGGCAAGGTCTTGAAATGGATAGGGAGGAGAAAGGGCCTATGAAACACTAAGGTAATACCTCCAGAATGATGGAAACGTTAAGGTGGGCAGCGAACAGGACAGATTTAACCCTTTGACTCCCGCACCCTATCCACCAACTGTAAAATCTTAACTCTTTGACTCCCTCACCCTATCCACTAGCTTCCTGCAGGAAGAGAGAGAGAGAGAGAGAGAGAGACAGACAGACGGGCAGACAGAGACAAAGAGAGACAGAGAGAACTAGGTCCTTTGTTGCAAGAGTAAAACATATAAAACACAATACATTTTACGTAGAAAAGCAAACACATCATTCAAATAGGTGAAAAAGCGATGACATAACGGTACCTAATATCTGAGAGAGAGAGGGGGGGAGTCGCAGACGATGCGAGAGAGAGAGAGAGAGAGAGAGAGACAGACAGACAGACAGACAGAGAGCAGAGAGACGAGAGACAGAGACAGAGACAGACAGACAGACAGACAGACAGACAGAGACAAAGATAAGATAGATAGATGAGATAAGATAGAAGAGAGAGAGAGAGAGAGAGAGAGAGAGAGAGGAGAGAGAGAGAGAGGAGAGAGGAGGAGAGAGAGCGAAGCGAACGGAAAGTGATTCATTCAATACCAGACTAGGTCCTTATTGCAAAAGTAAAACATGAAACACGGCACATTTTACATAGAAAAACAAACACAATCATTCAAATAGGGGAAAAAGCGATGACATAACGGTACCAAATATCTGAAAGAGAGAGGGAGACAGAGAGAGTCGCAGACGATGCGAAGGAGAGAGAGAGAGAGAGAGAGAGAGAGAGAGAGAGAGAGAGAGATAGAGAGAGAGAGAGAGAGAGTTGCAGAAGATGCGAAGAGAGAGAGAGAGAGAGAGAGAGAGTCGCAGAAGATGCGAGAGAGAGAGAGAGAGAGAGAGGAGAGAGAGTGCAGAAGAGAGAGAGAGAGAGAGAGACAAACAGAGAGACAGAGAGAGACAGAGACAAGAGAGACGAAGAGAGAGACAGAGGACAGAGAGAGGAGAGGGTCGCAGAAGATGCTAGGGATGGTGGTGGGAAAAGGGTAACTTGTGGGTGGGTGGGTGGGTGGTTGAGTGGGTGTGGTCTGTATTGTCGAGGAGGACAACAAATCAGCGAGGCGGAATCCGGCAGATGGAGGTCGGTGGGTGTTCTGCTGTTTAAAGTGTTGAAGCGAAAGTACATGTTAAATCACTCTGAAATCCTGACGTAAGACCTATGATTAGCTATGGCTGTTGAACTACTGGTAATCATCGTGTCTGTCTGTCTGTCTGAGTGCTGTGTGCGTGTGCGTGTGCGTATGCGTGTATGTGTTTGTGTGTGGTTCTCTCTCTCTGTCTCTCTCTCTCTCTTGTGTCTGTCTCTCTCTTTCCCTATCTCTCTCATCTCCTGGGCATATAACAGTACATGGCATACAACAGTGGATAACGTGTATGTCCATGTATTCGTATCTATATCCGTATATGTGTGCTTAGGGGGAGAGAGGAAGAGAGAGAGAGAGAGAGAGAGAGAGAGAAGAGAGAGAAGAGAGAGAGAGACAGACAGACAGACAGAGACAGACAGACAGACAGACAGAGAGTGCGCTGTCTCTCTCTCTCTCCTCTCTCTGTGTTTGTGCATGAATGAGACTGTTCACCATTTTGATAATTACCATAAAATGACATTTCACCTTCAGTATCTCCCTCCCATCCCAACCCCTTTCTGGCAATGTGATAGGGCCTGTCGGCCTCAGTCATGAAAAAAACAAAAAAATTTAGAGCCTTAGTAACCTCTTGAGTCTTGAGTTTTCTCTTTCTCTCTCTGTCTGTCTGTCTCTGTTCCTGTCACTGCCTGTTTCTGTCTATTTTCTATGTCTCTGTCTGTGTCTTTGTCTCTCTCTCTCTTCTCTCTCTCTCTTTCTCTCTCTGTCTGTCTCTGTCTCTGTCTCTGTCTCTCTCTCTCTCTCCCCCTCTCTTCATTAATTCAAGTATCGTTGTGTGCTCAACCTTTCGAAAAGGCCAGTGGCCAAACAAATAAACCATTTTGAGTCGTTGAGGCTTGAGCCTCTCTCCTTCTCTCTCTCTCCGTATCTCTGTCTCTGTCTCTGTCGCTCTGTCTCTCTCTGTCTCTTCATTAATTCAAGTATCGTTGTGAGTTCAACCCTTCGTAAAGGCCAATAAACCCTTTTGAGTTTTTGAGGCTTCTCTCTTTCTCTGTCTGTCTGTCTGGCTGGCTCTCTCTCTCGCCCCTTCGCCTGTCTCATGTCCCATGTCTTTCTCTGTCTGAATCTTCTCCTATCTGTCTGTTTCTAGTTTATTTGACATTGTCCCTGTCTGTCCGTGATAATCGTCAAGGAGAGGAAGCAAGACAACCTACATGCTGAACATTATCAAAGGTCTTGAGTTTGATCTTGTCTGGTGCCACTCTATAGGTGAAGGATGGAGATGTTTCCAAACCCGGAAATGTGGCTCTGTAGACGACTTCTCAGAGTCAAACGGACAGACAGAAGAACAAACAATAACATATTAAAGGAACTGTATATTAAGCGCCAACTACTAACAGAGAATATGTTGGCCGTATAATCAGCAACACCAAAACAGATTTGATATCAACGGTTCTGCAGAGGAAAGTTGAGGAGAGGAGAAAGAGACGACCGCACACCTCCTACTTCAACAACATCGCTGATGTCTGTGTTCTGGGGATCCATGAAATCGTCCACATATGTCTCAGTCATGTGACCTGGAGAAGATTTTAGACGTCGAGCGTGGCTTCTACCACCGATCCCGAGGGAGAGAGGTGAGGTGAGGTGTTTAATGTGAACACACCGTGCCAGAATATCATTGCATAAGGATCGTAATGAATACGGTAATGAGAAAAATGATTTGTTTTTTTTTGGCAGGTGAAGCAACATTGGACTACACACTAACACGTGTGTGAAATTATGCAGTACTTAATCATGTTTCGAAACAATCACAACACTAGATCTTTCACACCCTTTCTGTCAGTCACATGGTATGAACTCGATGATGATAATAACATCTTCCTTTTTTTGCTTACCTGTCTACCTGTTTGCCAGCTTGTCTGCCTATTTGAATATCTGCGTGCCTTCCTGTGTATCTGCCTGCCTGCCTATCTGTTAGCCTGTCTGTCTGTCTGCTTGCATGCCTGTATATTCATCTCTGTGTGTGCGAGTGCGTGTGTGTGTGTGTGTGTGTGTGTGTGTGTGTGTGTGTGTGTGTGTACGCACGCGCGCGCGCGTACGTGTAGTATAGTTTTTGTTTCCATGTTTCCATATGTCATCGGTTATTTGCCATTAACCGTTTGACTCCCTCAGTCTATTCTCCAGTTGCAAAAACGTAATCTGTTCGTTCCCTAAACTATCCGCCAGATTCCTGCAGGAAATTGCTGGATACGAGTGAGGGCGTCAGAGAGTTAACACCGTTTTAAGTTTGGATCTGTGTAAGTTTGGGCGTGTAAGTGTTCGCGTGTGTGCGTTGTGTGTTGTGTGTGTGTGTGTGTGTGTGTGTGTGTGTGTGCGCGTGTGTGTGTGTTGTGTGTGTTTGTGTGTGTGTGTGTGTATGTGTGTGTGTGTGTGTAATCTTGTGTCTGTATGTGTATGTGTGCGCGTTTTGTGAGTGTGTGTATGTGTGCGTGCGTGCGTGTGTGTGTGCGTGTGTGTGTGTGCGTGCGTGCGTGTGTGTGTGTGTGTGTGTGTGTGTGTGTGTGTGTGTGTGTGTGTGCGCGCGCGTGCGCGCGTGTTTTGTGGCCTTTCCTCTTCATCTTCTCTATTTGTTTGTCTGTCTACCTGTTTGCCTGTGTGCCTATCTGTTTATCTGCCTACTTGTCTGCCTGCCTGCCTGCCTGTCTTCCTGCATGTCTCTCCGTCCGTCTGTCCGCCTGTCTGTCTGTCTTTCTGCCTGTCTGTCTGTCTCTTGCCTGGCTGAATCTCTGCTTTCGGGTTTGCCATGCTTAGTGAATTAATGGGCTCTCCCGTTCTGTTGTACTTTGCTTGTTTGTTTGCTTGCTTTAACTGTTGTATACTCAGCAAATTTTACATGGCCTTGCCTAGCTTTTTATAAAAAAGATTAAAAAAAAATATCAAGGAACAAACAAAGGCACGGAGAATAAATGAATGGATGAATGAATGAATAAACGAATGAACAGACGAAACAAAAACAACAGATGAACAAACGAACGAACAAATGAATGAATACACTCGCTTTAATGCTTTGGCAAAGAACACGACTCTCCAAAGACAACTATTAAGTAAGTATTATTTATGTAGCCTACTTATTTATTAATTCATTTATTCATCTATCTGTCTATTACTTTGTTTATCTAAGTATCGTATCCCCCCACCCCCGTGGGAATGCCGGGGGCTCTTTCAGTATAAATAGTATCCCCACCTTCTGGAAATTCTGTGCTAGAAATTTTCTCTTTTCTGTCACTCTGTTTCTGCCATTTTCCGTTGCTTTCTGTCATTTCTTCCTATCAAGTATCATTGTCTGCCTTGCTGGTCCATTCATCTGTACGTGTTCGATAAAGTCTTACGTACTTTCTCTTAGGATTGATAATTGGGTACATGTATTACATGCATTTTTGGCTCTAGGGAGGTGAGATATGCGAAATCGAGTTTAAGTAATTTAGGCCCGTTTTTATATATGTTTTAGTGCCCTTATTCATGTTTAACCTTGTGTTCAGGTTTTTTTTTTAATCATGTGCGATAAATTGGACGGAGAGGTCAACGCCAGGCGTATCTCCTCAGATTATATGCGCAAATGTATTGGTGTGTGTACTTAATTTTCTTTTCTTTTTTCTTGTTGAAGTATTGAATGTGTTTTGAAACGGTTATAGCCGTATTATGGCTCTATGTGGTCGGCTGGGCTTTAAACAACAATAACAACAACAACAACAAGTATCGTATTATCTTTTAGGCCTAGTAACGTCGCAATGGGTTGAACAACTGGTTGATAGACTAACTAAACAGGAGATTTATAATGAACATTATCTTCTGTGCTTACTGAGCTCCCAAATTCTATGGACAAGGCACTGATCAGACTACGGTTACCCTCGTACATACACAGAGAGAGAGAGAGAAGAGAGAAGAGAGAGAGAGAGAGAGAGAGAGAGAGAGAGAGTGTGATGTGTGTGTGTGTGTGTGTGTGTGTGTGTGTGAGAGAGAGAGAGGGTGGAGAGCTGGTTGGAGGAGCGAATAATAATAATAATGATAATAATAATAATAATATATATCAATAATAATATAATAATGATAATAATACTAATGATAGTAATAATAATGATGATAATATTAATAATAATAATAATAATAATAATCAGTTGAAGATTAATAAGAAGAAAACGAAAAAGAAGAAGAAGAAGGCGCTTAATCCTGATGCATAAATCAATTCAAAGTGCTCATTGTTATCACCCAAACATTCACTATTGAAAGGTGCAGTGTTAGTTTTAGGCCCACTTAATCTCCCCCCCCCCCCCCCAAAAAAAAAAAAAAAAAAAAGAAAAAAGAAAAGAAAAGAAAAAGAAAGTTAGATGAAAGCAAGATAGCGAAACGCGTACAAGCCCTCTCTGTTAATATACGAGTGTACAAAAAGAAGAAGAAAAGAAGAAGAAAGTCTGCTTTATCTTATCATTTTATCCTACCCCTTTGCGCCTTTCTGTCATTTTCATGTTCATTTTGGCATCAGACGCACTTGTTTAGGCCGTTCTTACAAGTGGCAGTCACTGCACCTGCTGAACTACGAGCGTCAGAGAATGAGAAAAAGATTGCATGCGCGCTCCACAATGTAAACATTCCCTGTGCTGATCAGACGTACAGGCAAGCTGGAATACCTCATACAGACAAGTTGGAATACCTGATGCAGACAAGCTGGAATACCTCATACAGACAAGCTGGAATACCTCATACAGACAAGCTGGAATACCTCATACAGACAAGCTGGAATACCTCATACAGGCAAGCTGGAATACCTCATACAGACAAGCTGGAATACCTCATACGGGCAAGCTGGAACACCTCATACAGACAAGCTGGAATACCTTGTACAGGCAAGTCGGAATACCTCACACAGGCAAGATGGAATACCTTATACAGGCAAGCTGGAATACCTCATACAGGCAAGTTGCATTACCTCATACAGGCAAGCTGGAATACCTCATACAGACAAGCTAGAATACCTCATTACAGGCAAGTTGGAATACCTCATACAGGCAAGCTGGAACACCTATACAGACAAGCTGCAATACCTCATACAGACAAGCTGGAATACTTTATATAGGCAAGTTGGAACACCTCATACAGGCAAGCTGGAATACCTCATACAGACAAGCTGGAATACCTCATACAGGGCAAGCTGGAATACCTTATACAGGCAAGTTGGAACACCTCATACGGACAAGCTGGAATACCTCATACAGACAAGCTGGAATACTCATACAGGCAAGTTGGAAACTTGATGCAGACAAGATGGAATACCTCATACAGGCAAGCTGGAAAACCTCATACAGGCAAGCTGGAATACCTTTATACAGGCAAGCTGGAAACCTCATACTTACAACTGGAATACCTCATACAGACAAGTTGGAATACGTCATACAGGCAAGTTGCAATACCTCATCAGGCAAGTTGGAATACCTCATACAGGCAAGCTGGAATACCTCATACAGGCCAGTTGGAATACCTCATACAACAACTGAAATACCTCATACAGACAAGCTAGAATACCTCATACAAACAAGCTGGAATACCTCGTACTGGCAAGTTGAAATACCTCACACGGCAAGTCAGAATACGTCATACAGGCAAGTTGTAAAACCTTATACAGACAAGCTGGAATGCCTCATGCGGCAAGCTGAAATACCTCATACAGGCAAGCTGGAATACCTCATACAGACAAGTTGGATACTTCATACAGATAAGCTGGAATACCTCATACAGGCAAGCTGGAATGCCTCATTCGGGCAAGCTGGAATACCTCATACAGGCAAGCTGGAATACTTAATACAGGCAAGCTGGAATACCTCATACAGGCAAGTTGCAATATCTCATACAGGCAAGTTGGAATACCTCATACAGACAAGCTGGAATACATCACACAGGCAAGTTGGAATACTTCATACAGGCGAGCTGGAATAACCTATACAGGCAAGTTGGAATACCCATGCAGACAAGCTGGAATACCTCAACGGGCAAGTTGGAATACCTCATACAGGCAAGTTGGATACCTCATACAGGCAAGTTGGAATACCTTATACAGGCAAATGGAATACCTCATACAGGCAAGCTGAAATACCTCATACAGGCACGTGGAATGCCTCATACAGGCACGCTGGAAATACCTCATACAGGCAAGTTGCAATATCTCATATAGGCAAGTGGAATACCTCATACAGCAAGCTGGAACACCTATACAGACAAGCTGCAATACCTCATACAGGGCAAGTGGAATACTTTATACAGGCAAGTTGGAACACCTCATACGGCAAGCTGGAATACCTCATACAGACAAGCTGGAATACCTCATACAGGACAAGCTGGAATACCTATACAGGCAAGTTGGAACACCTCATACAGACAAGCTGGAATACCTCATACAGACAAGCTGGAATACCTCATACAGGCAAGTTGGAATACCTGATGCAGACAAGCTGGAATACCTCATACAGGCAAGCTGGAAACTCATACAGGCAAGTTGGAATACCTCATACAGGCAAGTGCAATATCTCATACAGGCAAGCTGGAATACGTCATACAGGCAAGTGGAATACCTCATACAGGCAAGTTGCAATATCTCATACAGGCAAGTGGAATACGTCATACAGGCAAGTTGGAATACCTCCTACAGGCAAGTTGGGAATACCTCATACAGAGAAGTTGGAATAACTCATACTGAAAGCTGGAATACCTCATACAGGCGACCTGGAATACCTCACACAGGCAAGCTGGAATACCTCATACAGACAAGTTGGAATACTTCATACAGGCAAGTTGGAACAACGAGGTATTCAATCACCAACAAGTTGTTCCTATACGAAGAGCTGAAGCAAGGACACCGTGATCAGGGAAGACCACTTAAGTGATACAAGGATGCTCTGAAGGCCGTCCTCATTAACTGTGGCATCGACACCACCAGATGGGAAGACATTGCCTGCAATAGAGTAAGCTGGCAACTCGGGGCACACAGAACACAAACAGAACTGAACAGCGCAGAACAGCTGCAAATTCAACAGAAGAGGGACTGGCGGAAGCGGAACCCAAAGCCGTAGGACTTTGTTCCCGCACAGCGTCTGCTGAAGAACATGAATCTCCACAAAATCGGTATTGCATCCCATATGAAGACCCATACAAGACGATAAGGACGCGTTTGTTTACTCATCCATCAGATCCCACCCACAATGGCCGTTAAATATTTTGCATTTGTAAATAGAATAATGTTTGAGAATCCTTAGATCAGATTAAAACACACATTTACGAATAATATGGGCCACAAGCAGAACTTCTGGCATTACTGTCAAAAGTTTCTTAATACAAAAATATATCTTGCAGTCCAAGACTGACATGCTAAGAGTTAAAAAAAAAGCAACGCAGACCGATCCTCCCCACCCCTCCTCTCCCTCTCTCTTTCTCTCTCCAGTCTGTCCCTCTATACTTCATATTCTTGGCACTAAACGCTCTTTCGCTATCCTTCTCTACATCAGTTTCTCGTCTGCTCCTCAAGTTATTATGACGGCTGACTGCTAAAGCAGAAGAAAGTAGGTCTCAGGGTGTTTTTGACACACAGAGGGGAAAAAATGTAGTCCTGCCATTCTATATAAAAAAGGATAGTCTAGCCATTCTGACAATCTTCTCTTCCTATACAGAGCAAAGCAGAACATGGTCATCAAACACGCACAACAGCAAAGCAGACATAAATATACATGTACTTCTCTTGACCTAAACGTGACCCGTCCATCTCATTTCAAACTTACAAAGTTTTCAACATGACGAAAACTTGATATTCCACGTCCAGAGGCTTAACCATTTCATACTAAAATTGACAGCCTTTGATTATGAGAACAAACTGTCGAATTCTTTTGTACGAACAATGGATAACAATCCAAATAAGTCAGCTTCTCTAAAATATTGAAGCTATTGTGAAACAGCCTTCGATTATAACAAACTGTCGAATTCTTTGTACGAACATGGATAACAATCCAAGTAAGGTCAACTTGTCTAAAACATTGAAGCTATTGTGAAGTCACACAGATGTTGGGGTTATGTGTGATGCAACCTGGAAAAAGAGAGCGTAGTAAGGCCAGTGGCACAACTCGATGATGACAAAGGCAAACTGGTACTGTAAGGATAAATGATGAGCCAGAAAATTCGGTGATGACAAGGCAAAGGGCAACGATAAGCTAGAAAGCTGGCTTGTTAACATCCTTGCACACTTTGCACATGAATGACACTCACAAAAAATTGTTCACACACAGTTTGACAATTACCTGAGGAAAAGATTCAACAACTGTGGAATTACACGATTACAACTGAATAATATAATATTTTGTGACACATTACGTGGTTATAAAAGCTGTTGCAAAACAGACAAAAAATCTGTGTTGAAATACTTCATAGTTTGAATCGCACTGACCTCTGAATGGGTCATGACCATTTTAACACACGTATATATTGTTATATTACCACATTACTCACGAGGAACATATATTTGTAACAATCAATATGTGTATTTCTTGCTTCTGGTCGGGCCTGAATTGTGATCCACATTAAGTAAAATTCTTAACTCTTTGACTCCTTCACCCTTGTCCACCAAATTCTACCCGTTTTCTTAATTAAGGAAGGTTATCAAAGCTGGTTAATAGGCTGAGGGAATTAATGGGTTAACTATGCGTCCACACTCTTTTTCTTTTCTTTTCTACGTGTGTCATCACTGGTGTCGGGGGAGAAAGAATTAAACATTTGCTGACAGATTCTGTTCACACAACACACACACACACACACACACCACACACCACACCGCGCACACACACACACACACACACACACACACACACACACACACACACACTGACCAATATTAAAACCTTTTATTCTAGAAAGGAATCTTTTAATAGGAAGAGAGTGGAAGGAAATGGGAGAAGGGGGCGGAGAGAGAGAGAGAGAGAGAGGAGAGAGAGAGAGAGAGAGAGAGAGAGAAGGAGAGAGAGAAGGGGGTGAGAGGAATGGCCGTAGAAACCGACAGTGTGTGTGTGTGTGTGTGTGTGTGTGTGTGTGTTGTGTGTGTGTGTGTGAATCAGCTGTGTAACCCGTGGTCGTCCGGTCAGAATGGTGTGAACCCACGAGCAGTGACATTTATTTCCTGGTGCACAAACTCCAGACAGATGTGGTGTCAAGTCATGCAGAGAGGTTCATTATCCCCACCGTGCCATACCTGACCCTTGCCCCCCTTCATCTCTTCCCCCTTCCCCCTGTTCTCTGCCCACTGACACGAAAGCTGGGAAGAAGGGAGGGGAGGTGAAACCATAGACCGGAAATAACTTTGTCGCACTCAAGTTATATGACTGCTTCCTTATCCCACGATTTTTCTGTTCTTCTTGTTTTTTTCTTTTCATGTGGGCCTTTAGATTAGCTGTTAGAATGTCATGCTCATAATGCGGGGATTGTGGGTTCAACCCTGGGGCTGGACAGTTTTGTGATTGGCTCGTTAGTTCTTTTGATAAAGCCGAGGACCCAAGATCGGATATCTCGAGTTCAATCCCAGCACCCAGTATAAAAAAACCGGTCTGTTTTCGCCCATTTTAATGTTTACATTATTCTGGTTGTGTCAGCTTAGTGTTTCATGGATCCCCTCTTCCTTCCCATTTTAAGGCCTCGTCAGCTTATATTTTTTTGTGCAGGCTCTAGGCGTTCTGCAAGATACATATTGGCAGGTTTAGGTGGAGCACATATGGAATTGTCCGAGGCAGTCTTTATATGTTGCTTTCATCGACCTGACCAGGACAAGTAAGGATAGCAGAAGGGGTCTTTTCTCACTCCTGGCGAAGATCAGGTGACAGCAGAAGCTGCTGAAACTTACTCGTCTCTTTGCATGACGACATGCAGGAGACAGTGCAGTTTGAGTGATCATCGTCAGAGCTATTCTCTATTCACAGCGGAGTGAAGCAGGACTGTGTCCTTGCCCAGACAATCTTCTTAGGATCTTCTTCTCCCTCGTAGGTTTTTAGAGCATCTGATCACTGAGTGTACCTAAATACTAAGTCTGACTGCAAGCTCTTGCATATCTCAGAGCAAAGATCTGATCCGGGAGATACTCCTTCGTTGATGAAGCCGCCTTGATGTCTCACACGCAGTTTGGTCTCCAGATGCCAGTCAGCTGTCTGGCTCATGCTTGCTATAAGAGTTTTGTGGGCTCATTATCATGTCTAAAGAAGACAGAGATCATGGACCAGAATGTCAACGAAGACCCCAGCTTCAGAATCGACGACCACAACCTGCAAGCGGTTGATGCAGTCACCTACTTAGGATCGACAACTTCCAGCAACGGATAGCAGGCAGGGAAAGATGTTGCTGCCATGACAAACCTGTCCAAGGGAGTGTAGGTTATACAAGGAAAGTAAACTCACCACAGCCACCAAGATTAGAGCATACACAGCCTACATACCGAGTATCCATCTCTATGGCAGCGAGAGCTGGACACTTACAGGAAACAAACAAACAAAACAACAACAACTGTGTGTGAGGGCCCTCAGTCCGGCCAGGTGTGATTTATTAGATACCTGCCTGACTTTAAGATGACAGACGACAGACGTTTGCTGCAGGTGAAAACAGATTCAGGAGTCCTGAACTGCACTGTATTGTTGGAGTTGATTACTGATACCATTAATTTGTCTCGCTCGAATTTTATCCTGATAGAGATGGGGATGAAGTACGGACTAGGAGTGAGAAAGGAAAAGGGGGGGGGGGATGAGGGTGGGTGGTCTTTCATTTGTCCCGTTCGGTGGCCTTTTCTTTCCCTTCACTTTCAGGGTGGAGCATATAGGAGAGGTACGGTAGAGGGGCAGCAGGAGACTATTCGGCATGACGTAAAACTGCTCTGTGTGTGTGTGTGTATGTATGCACGCGCGCGTGCACGTGTGTGTGTTTCGTGGTTTTTGTCTTGAAGGCTAACACTCATTTATATTACTGGTCGACTGCATGTCGTTATGTTTCAAATCAACATTTTCAATTTCAATTCGTTCAAACGCTTGGATGATTCTATAGGTCCTAGGAGGTAAACGACAAATGTTAAAGTCAAAATCAATTTTAATAGCCATTTTACAAGGCCTATGTAGTCTCAGTGAGTAAGGCCATAGTAAAACTAAAATTTGAGAACTAATTTCTCGGCTATCGTAGGCTTGAATCAATGTCCAGTGTTAGATATATGAGATCGCTAAGAAAAGATCCGTTCTAAAACAGCTCTACCAAGTGTCTCTTTAACCAAAACTACAGAACCATGCAGTGTTTTTTAAATACGTACCGTGAATTGATCGTGACCTTGTACGCACTAGCTGCGATTATGACGCAAAGGGAAATCACTCTGCTTATTCGGGTCGTCACGAACCAGACGACAGCTTTCTTGCTACGATGGCATATGTCCAATAGTGCTGCGCTTTGTCTACATTCTATAGCCCTAGGCCTAGTATTTGATTTGTTATGTGATCATTGTTAGGTACTTCCTAAGTTTATTGTGTTAACTGTACTGTTTCATATGTTCATTTGCATTGCTTGTTGTCATATTGACGTAGGTAAAAGTGCAGCTGCATCTCTCTTCGGTTTCCATTTTGCGGAAGGATGCGACGTAATCTGTTTTAGATTTCGTTTCAACCCCAAACCTCAGCCTCGTGAATAGAATGTCGACTGCGAGAGTAGGGCTAGGGTTATAATTAGGGCTAGATTTTGGTCAGTGTTATTGTTAAAAGTCGAGGTCAGGAGTTGGGCTTGGGTTACAAAACTTAGGATCAGTGTTGTTAGAAGTAGTGGATTCAGCTCATAATTCATGTCCCAGATGTACCAGTGCAAGAGTGACGAAAAAGCAAACACTATGTAAATCTATGTTCTAAATTGGTTTGTCGATCAGTCTGAAGTTTAATTCATCGTTGTACAAGACTTAATTGTCAATGAGAAGAAAAACAACTAGCCCACCCATAGCCAAATCACAATGAGAAATGTCTGTATCAAAAAGTGAATCTTTCCCAACTTCACAAATTTATCCTTGCTCAGATTCAGAAAGAGTTTAGATCAAAGTCTAGATGTAGAATTTAAGTCCGGATGTAGATAAACTCTATCTAGACTTGAATACCAATTCATGCAAAGTCTAGATCTAGAATCGGTAATGAGATAAGGCTGGGTGTAGATCTAGATTTTTTTGTTCTTGTTGTTGACATTGTTGGGCTCTGGATCTAAACTTTTTGTATCATCTGCTTGGCCATGTGTGTGAATTTAGCCGGAAAATGTATATGACAAAGTGCAATACTCTCTCTGTCTCTCTCTCTCTGTCTCTCTCTCTCTCTCTCTCTCTCTCTGTCTGTCTCTCTCTCTCTCTCACACACACACACACACAGAATCACGTACACAGACACGTTTATTGAAAGTTTTATTCGGCAGCAAGAAAAATAATTTTCATACAGAGCTGTGTCCATAGTAAGGCCTAGTAGATGCTATTATTAGCATTATGATTTTATTTGTTAATAGTAGTGTTGTTGTTATTGTTATTATCATGTATTATCATAATGTAATAATTATGATAACAATAACAACAGCAATAATATTTTTATTGTTGTTGTTGTTGCTATCATTGTCATTATTAAAGTACGGCAACATACACGTGATGCAAAGGAACATCTTCACTTGATTGAAGCAGGACCGTTGCCTTGTATGATTACTAACATAATCTCATGTCGACTACAAGTTTGAATACCTTAAGCTTTTTGCCACACTTCAATCAACCACCTCCGCCTCCCATTTTCGTTCATTGTTATTTTTCCTTTTGCGATTTGCTGGAAGAGTAGGCTATTCTTTGTTATGCTTGCCATTCTGGGTAAGAATTGCATTCTGCGTAAGAATTGCAGTTGTATTCGGCGTAAAATTTACAATTGCTCATCGTCTTTTATTTTATTGAAATTTATTTGAATCAGATTGACTGCCAGTATTCAGTCAAACAGAAACCAGAAACACACGAAAATGTAAAAGGAACTCTTGTTTATACTGTTTTGTGACATTGATTAGATAAGCGTTCTCATCCAATTTTCGTGTGATTTTGTTTTTAACTTCAGCATTTATTTGTTTATTAATGGAAAACTGATAGAGGGGGAAGAGCTAAAATTAGATAACAACCAGACTCAAGATATTGGAAAAAGTTCCCGCGTTGATATTAAAGGGAAGTAGCAAACGGACCACACGCGCGAATGACGACGGGGTGGGTGTATCGAAGAACGACCCGACTTGGCGCACATTACATCAGAAACATGTATTGAGAGACAGGCATACACGACTTCGCTGACGATCACGGTCCCTTTTGATCGACACCAACGGTCAGTGTGCATGTCTGCCGTACTTTTCAGAGCCTATGAATTCGGTGATTTGTGCAGGCCCAAGTCTGACTGGCATGAAGTTCCGAGCTGACGCCTCCCGATCTGACTGCATGCATGGATTTAATGCTGGGTCGACAAAATCTTTGTGCGTGCAGTGTCTCCTGCCCCCTACAGCTGTGAATGGGGGCTGATTTTTTTTTGTTTTTGTGTGGGGATGGGATGGGGAAGTGGGTTGAAGCATAAACGTTGGTAGTCTAGTACCTTTGGTTGGAAAAGGTAATGCAGCAAGGCGAAGGAGACAAGCTTTGATAATAGGCTTCGTCCTTATAATGCTGGCCTTGAAATCAATTTATATCTCTGTCGTCTCACTGCCTCGGGGGTAGGGGAACAGTTGTCTTTTTAAGCCTTTTGCAGCGCATACTGCAGCAGTGATGCAGTTGTAGGGTACGTTCATATGATTAAGGACGTCCACTGGCGATTTGCGTCCGTACTGACAAAAAAGTCCTGCACAGCGAATGGTTTTATTCGCATTGGTCAGGTTGTTCTTGTTATGTTGAAGGTGTGTGTGTGTGTGTGTGTGTGTGTGTGTGTGTGTGTGTGTGTGTGTGTGTGTGTGTGTGTGTGTGTGTGTGTGTGTGTGTGTGTGTGTGCGTGCGTGTGTGCGTGTGTGTGTGTTGTTGTTGTTGTCGTGTATGTGTTTATTGGTGATGGAGGATGAGCTGGGGGAGTTGAGGTGAATGGAGACGATATATGGTGTTGGTTTGCGGATGGAGGCTGTGTGTCGTGTTGTTTGGTGGGGGTTTCCGTGATGTGGTTGTGTGGGCAGGGCGTTAGTATGGTCAGTTCATACTAGGGGCTAGATGTGTTTTCATCTGTTTCCACTTTTTGTGTGAACATACGAATCGTTTTGTTTGTGAGATATTATTTTTAGCTATATTTAAATATGTTCGAAGTTCTAGGGTTCGTTTCCTGTTGAGGCCTCAGTTTTACTGCTGTTTGACCGGAAAATCCAACTGAACGTCCAGTCTGTTCTTTTTGTAGTGAATTTACAGGTATTTATTTGTTGTCTTGAGCGTCTGCATAACAAAGCCAGTCGGTCAAGGATTTGCACCTATATAGTTTCTTTCATTAAATAATCATTCTCATTCCATTTCAATGCAGCTGTTTTTCTTTTGTGTTCGCTTGAGGAAGAAGTTAGCTGAGAATTTGGAGCTGTCTTGTTTCGTTAATTTAATACGCGTTCTCCTTCTGTTTTGAGTACATCTGGTCAACTCTTTTCTTCCGCCACCACCTCAATATCAGCATTTTTCGCCTCGTACGTTCCACCTTTTCTCATTCATCTGCGCGTTTGGTGGTGCTTTCTTTCTTTTCTTTCAGTAGACTGAAGTTTTATGTCAGCACCCACCTCAGGTGACATGGCTGAGATAACCATCCTACGGACTCGGGAGAAGGGGATGACGAATGACTTTGGACGATGAGATGGTGATCGGAGTTTGGTCACGTTCAGTATGAACACTTTAAATGCCACAGACAGACAGAAATTGTGCGCGGCCGTCCATCTATGCCTAATATGAACATAGTATTACGACGGCGTGCCACAGAGCCGCGTACCGATCTTTTTGTTTAGGTCTCTGATTGTATCCGAACTGTGAGGGCGACAACCCGACACCCAGCTGTCTGCTCCTCTTTCTTACCTGCATGCACCCACCCACAACAGCCGCCTTTTCTTACATGCGCTTATCAGAATACCCTGCTTGATGTTGTCAGGCACGTAAGCGCGAAGAAAATTGATTTTTTTTTTCTGTTTCTTGTTTTCTTTCTTTTCTTATTTTGTAATCTTGTTTGAAAAAAAAAAAAAAAAAGGGGGGGGGGGGAGAGGAAGAAGGTTATTTAATTTTGATACCTCTCTCTCTCCCTCCCTCCCTCCTTCCATCTCTCTCTCTCTCTCTCTGACCTACATACTGGTGTTTTAAATCACAAGCGATTATAGAAGATACTGAATGTGCAGTGAAAGATTTGAAGAACGAAAAAGCTGACGGTAATATTCAAATATGTAATGAATGCAATAAAAATGGCTGTCCCTTTTTAACGTAGGTTTATTGTAAACTAACATTATTTTTCAATTCTAGAGCTGTTCTTGAAGAGTGGGCCTAGGTTGTAAGTTTACCTGTTTACCTTTATATTATTTAAGAGCGAACGCAGTATCTTTGATTCCGATAACTCGAGAGGTATTACTTATTTGAGTTGTATTGGTCGATTATTCACAATATTTTGAACAAGACTCAGTGCATGGTTATTGCGTCTGCTGATTGCTTTAAGTTAATGAGATTATCACCAGTGTTTTAGTTTTAAAGGACAAAACAGTCCACACGACGTCTGTTATTGTGTAATGGGAAACTCTGAAATTGTGAGCATTACATTCAACGGCAGGGATAAGCAATACCGACTGGTTCTTCACTGCACACACTACATAGCCGAATTTGATGCCCTGGTCCACTCAACAAACATCCTTTACAACGTTGCAGACAGTGACGGCCAAATAGTCTTGGTTACAGATGCCATGTCAATCCTGGAAGCAACCACCTAGCGTTTGCAAGAAGCGTTGCAAAACACCATGTGCACCAGACGGATGCTGCAGTGGATTCCCTCACATTGTGGTATCCTAGGAAATGAAGAGATCGATAAAATGGCGAAGTGGGGAGCTGAGCATGAACAGGAAGACAACAACATCGGTCTCACAGAGACGAAGACCATTATCACGTCTCTGTACAAAGCACCCCAGCCACATGGCAGCTTACAATCTCTGACCTAGGCAAGAGCAAATCATTATCTTCCGCCTACAGACTGGGCACAACAGATTGAACCATCCCCTGAACAAGCGCTTTCAACTTGTACCAACCCTTCTGTACCCTTGTGGAAAACCTGCCCAAACAGTAGAGTACATCTTCCAGGACTGCAAGAGCTTACCGGTCACTGAGGGAGATCTGGCTGACACCCCTGAGTCTATGGAAGAAGCTGTACCGGCCTGTGGATGTACTACAGAAGACAACCTGTGTCATCCTCAAGACTAAAAGTCAGTGTGACAGCAAACGAGAAGAAGCAGACGAAATGAGCACTTTCAAATATGTAGGAACAGAACTGTATAAAAGTGGTACTTGTTTTTATGGATATCAGTACTACCACGATCACGCTCCAAAGCTATAGATCCTTTTCACTGTTGCGAGTCAGAAATCAAGATTTGCCTGTAAATGATAAGTTACATAATGATACTGTTTACCAGTATTATTTCATGATTGTGAAGAATGGGATTATGAGAATTTGAAATTACTTGAGAAATGGCGGCTTTGATTTTTGAAAATTCCTATGGTAATACACTACTCACATGTACTTCTTTTCTGTTCAACTGTTGTATTATTGATACCGTCAAGTGTTTGTTTATATGCTGTTATCCTGTATGCCCCCCTGGGGTTAAAGGAGCTATTAGACGTTGAACTTGGTGGGGGGGCTTTCAACGGTGTTTGTGTGTGTGTACGTTGTGTGGTGTTGTGTGTGTGTGTGTGTGTGTGTGTGTGTGTGTGTGTGTGTGTGTGTGTGTGTGTGTGTGTGTGTGTGTGTGTGAACAAAATGTGTCAGGCAGTTGTTTGTGGGAGAAACTTTGTTAATCTGATTTGGTTTGACATTCTGACTTTACTGTTTCAGCCAAGGACTGTGAGAGGGGCACTCACAACTGTCATAAGGAGTTTGCAGACTGCATCACCTCTCGTCGTTCTTACAAGTGCAAGTGCAAGGACGGTTTCTATGGAGATGGAAAAGTGTGTGTCGGTAAGTACAGTTTTACGTTTTTCGTCAGTGTAGAGAAAGGGTCCCAGGAGTGTTTTTAAAACTTGTTTTAAATTCGAAACAGCAAAAGACAATTTTACTCCCAAAGTCAAGAAACAGCGTTCATGCAACGGTTGTTTTAATTTCAGTTTCTGAAAACTCAAAGCACATTTTTTTAAATTCTGTTTTGTTTAATTGGGTTGTTATCCTGTATTTTCTCGTACGCTATGTCAGAGAATCAGACTACTTAAACATTCTAAGTGGTCTACAGAGTTCGTTGTCTAGAGTTTTATTCATTATACTCGGAAAATTCCATAAGTACCCCAGCCAAACTTGCCAGCAATCATCTGGCCTTCTCCCTGAGCTTACGCAGAACCCTAAGCGCTGGCATGGTGTTGAAATGGGAGAAAGGAACCATGAAACACCAAACTGACACCACCAGAATGACGGACACATTAAGATGGGCAGCAAACACGTTGGTTTTTAATGTTGCAGGCTGGGACTGGAATCGAGATTTCAGATCTCTGGTCCACTGCTCAATCAAAAAAAAAAAAAAAAAAAAAAAAAAAAATCAACTAGCCCACAGAAAAAAACAGGAGATTTAATGGGTCGATGGAAAGGGCATTAGGAGAACGCAAGAAGAGCGATAAGTCAATTTACAAATACATGTAGTTGTAATTTTGGCTTGTGCATTTTGGTGACCGACTGACACATACAGATAGACAGACACCTGCACACAAGCACGCACGTATGCACACATGTTCGCGGGCACTCGCGCACCAGCGACACACACACGCACACACACACACACACACACACACACACACACACACACACACACACACACACACACACACACACACACACTCACCCACACACGTACACGCGCACACGCACACGCACACAGGCACACAGACACAGACAACAGACAGACAAACAGACAGACAGACACACATACACATACATTCACACACACGCATACACTCACGCACACAGACACAAACACAGACAACAGTCAGACAGACAGACAGACAGACAGACACACACACACACACACACACACACACACACACACACACACACACACACACACACACACACACACACACACACACAGACACACACACAGACACACACACACACGGTTGATTTGAAGAATCAGTTTCCTCCTTTCCGTCGCTGACCCCCCCCCCCCCCTCTCTTGTCTGTCTGTCTGTCTTCCTTATTCTGTGTTTGTATCTGTCTTTCTGTCTTTGTCTGACAGTCTTTTATTCCGTTTATTGTGGGTTTTTTTTTCTGTCTGTCTCTCGTTACAACGGTGAGTGAACTAAACTGCAACGACATTCAGATAAAAAGATAACATTATAATTGTGCTTAACACGAACTATCTTACGTTTCTTTATGCTTTTTTCTTTCTTTTTTTTAAAGCACGAACTATCTTCTGTTTCGTAATACTTTTTTCTTTCTTTTTTTTCTTCAATTACTTTCTTTCTTGAGTTTTTTCTTTTTTCTTTTACATTTGTTATTATTTATAATTATGCACATACCCATAAAATCAAACGTTTAGGTTTATTTTTGCTGTATTCGTAATCATACACATGAACACGACGTCAAACACATACTGATATATTTATATCTTTATACACATAAGCACAACATCAAACATTTTCATTGATATTTGTAATATAATTATGCACATAAAGAGAACATCAAACATTAACAT
>JAPXFY010000024.1:20800797-20803297 GCA_030674185.1 Monoplex corrugatus
GTGCTTGTATGTGTATGTTTATTTTGTGTATGTAAACAAGATCAAGAAATGTGTGTAGACAATGCCAGAAATGTTATTTTCTCTTAGGATTTGATAGAAAGTTTATTTCATTTATTTAGAAGTAACCAGTCAAACCAGCCGAACAAAACCAGCTGGTCAGCCAACCACCCAACCGGTCTAGGCAACCAGACACAAACGCATAGTCGTCGACATTGGATTCGGCTGGATTGGATTTATTTTTTCTGGCAACATATTTTCCCCATGTAGAAAGGGTGGTAAGAAGAAAATCCCTTTCTAACTGGGAACTGAAACCGGGACAGTTATTTTTTTCCATAGGATCATCGTACTTAGGAGAATTACCTTGTTGCTCATCTTTTTTGTCTGATTTTCTACGCCACCTTAATGGCCACAGAAGCCAGCACAGTTTTTACAACGCGATGATGATGACGACGATGAGGATGACAAGAATGATACTATGGAGTTCCATCTGGCATTGAGACTGGCGTGGCAGGGCTGTACTCTATGCTTACTGGCATAATGCGTCATCCGGGTTCGAGAGATTCTGACACTTGCGGTGTTGGTCTAGAGACTGGAGCAATACCCTCAACGACGCATCCATGGAGTGGATGAGACTCGACTGTGTGGTCCCAGTGAGCCCATAACACGCCCAACTCTGGCTGGGGGCCAGGTGGGGCCGAAAAACCTCACAATGATTTTGAAGGAACTCATGGGGAATCGAACCCACAACCTTCCAGTCGGTAGTCCGTCGCGCTAACCACTACATCAAGGCGACTGGTATAACTGGGATAGTTTGCTTCCAAGGATATGTTTTAACACGACTGGGAGTGGGATCCCCTGTGAGGCGCAAAGCAGTATAATATCTCGAGGGCAGCAAAGACAACACCGGCTGAAACCTATATAGAAAGACAAGAACATCTCCATGAAACAAAAAAGGTCAAGCTCTTACGTGCTCTGGTATCTTCCATGTTATTGTATACATACGAGACATAGACCTTCACAGGAGATTTGGAAGGATGAATCCAGGTCTGGCCAGGAGCCGAGTGGGCGAAAAACCCCACAATGATTTTGACAGGACTGATTGTGTTTCCAACCTACAGCCTCCCAGTCACTATACACTACACCACGACGACTGGTGATGAGTCTGACCTTTAGTGCATCCTTGTATTGCTTTAGTAGTAGTATCGACCACCACCACCACCACCACGACCACCACCATCACCAACCACCACCACCACCACCACCACCACCACCACCACCACCACCACCACCACCACCATTATCATCATCATCATCGTCGTCGTCATCGTCATCGTCGTTATCGTCGTCATCATTATCATCGCCATCATCGCCATCATCGCCATCATCATCATCATCATCATCATCATCATCATCATCATCATCATCATCATCATCATCATCATCATCATCATCATCATCATCATTTTTTCCCTTCTTCTTCTTATTCAACTACTTCTTCTTCCTTCACTTCTTCTTTTTCTCCTTCTCCTCTTCGTCGTCGTCGTCGTCCTCCTCCTCCTCCTTCTTCTTCCTCTTCTTCTCTTTACTCTGTGAAGGGTCATTGAGGCGCCGCAGTAAAGAACTGTTCGTCAGATTCGTCCAGTTTTATCGATTGTGAGCCAAAGCCTGGGTCTCTGCAAATGTTTTTTCTGTCCATTCCGCAATGCTGTCAGGCCATCCTTTTTTTTTCTCTCTTTTCTTCGGTCTCTCTTTCTCAACAGTTCCCTGGAGGATTGATTTAGCAAGGCCATTGGATCATGGCCATACCTACGTAGCTTTCTTTACTAAAGTCAGCAGATCTTCGTATGTTCCAGTGTGATACTTGATGGTTTGGCGTGCTTGTTCATCGGTGATTTGATCAGTGTATCTATGTGTAGTATCTTGCGACAACATTTCATTTCCATCACCCACGCAGTCGTCCTTATTGTGATAGAATAAACGAGTTTTCTTTTTTCTTTTTCTTTCTTTTTTGTTACAAAGAAAGGAATATTATTTTTATGTTATTAGTAAGGATGTCTGTATTTATGTGCGGTGTGTGTGTGTGTGTGTGTGTGTGTGTGTGTGTGTGTGGTGTGTGGTGTGTGTGTGTGTGTGTGTGTGCGTACGTGCGTGCGTGTGTGTGTGTGACCAATACATGTTAAGTAGATTGTCCTATCTATTTCTTGACGGATCCTTACCAATTTTTTCGTCAAAGGATTAGACATTGGAAGAACGACGAATGCTTAAATGAAACGGATAAAGAGTCAAGTTTCAAGATTTCACGGACCTAAACAAATACCTAAAATCAGGAACATGTGTGAACAACACGTTTTCAGGAATTTTAGAATTTTTTTTTTTATTGTTTTCGTTTTTATGATCTCTGCCGTTCTCGTGGATGTACGTCAGTTTTATTTCAGCTGAAGCTTCTTCATGGTCACAGTGACATTAAGAAGTACAAATTCTGGATTGCCTAATATTTGTA
>JAPXFY010000024.1:20818297-20823297 GCA_030674185.1 Monoplex corrugatus
ACGCCTGTCAACCATTACAAAAGGAGATCAAGTGTCTCGGCCACCTGACCAAGATGTCAGTCAACCAGCTAGCATTTCGAGCCAACAACAGCAGATGCTGTGGCTTCAGAGCCAGAGAATGACCCACGATGTCGCTGGATAGATAGAATGGCATACACGTTCTACATTTACTGCATGCTTCTATGCAGGATTCCTGTCTAACTGCAGACTGGCATCTTCATCTCCATGGGATTCCCTCCAGATCACACGGATAAAAAAAAAAAAAAAAAAAAAAAAAAGAGAGAGAGAGAGAGAGAGGAGGAGAGAGAGAGAGAGAGAGAGTAAGCTTGATCCTTCTATTGTTAACAGGAAGTTTTCTAGAAGTAATGTGATAGTATTCTGACTTTAAAGCGTGGGAGGAAAAGATCAGTTGTTTGTATTGCCTAACTCTTCCCCCCATTGCAATCAAAGGAACATAGACGCCATCATCATAAAAACAAGAGGACGGAAATGGAATTAGCACGTCATCTGAAGAGACCAGAATAAAATCATCCGGACTGCCTTTCATTGGACACTAGAAAGAAGACGCAAGAGAAGCAGCTGGCGACAAACAGTAGAAGAGAACTCAAGGCCTTGAAATAGACCTGGGTTACCATACAGAGACTGGCCCAGAATAAAGAATAGCGTTGTCTTCCTTGCTGCCCGACATTCCAGAGACACGATAGGCAAAAAACAAATTACTATGACGTGAGCGTCGTGTTCATTTTATCCCGATAAATTTCTGTAAGAGACGTGATCGCTTTCCTTGACTCGTGTTTGAATTTTCACCTCCGTATGGGTTGTGCGGTCGCCGTAATGGAGAAATGGACTCTCTAAGATATCTGTTTCTGTCACATGTTGGGTGTTCGGTTTCACCATTTGCTGTATTTATTTCAAGAATGTGAAGACAATTGATCGTTATCTAAATGAGGCGAATCTCTCTCTGTCTCTGTCTCTGTCCCCCTCTGTCTGTCTGTCTGTCTGTCTCTCTCTCCGTGTCTCTGTCTGTGTCTGTGTCTCTGTGTGTCTTTCTGTCTGTCTGTCTCTGTTTGAGTCTGCCTATCTATCTGTAGCCCGTTTTTTTGTTGTTGTTGTTATTTTATTGGCTTGATTTATAGTGTATTACCGTCTAGTTTATATCTTAACTGTACGGGTAAATTTGCATCGGCAGCAACTTTTATCATTAGAAAATCGGTCATTGTTATTCTTTCTTTTCCTCTGTCTGTGTCTGTCTGTCTCTGTTTGTCTGTCTATGTCTGTCTGTCTGTGTCTGTCTCTTATTCTCGTCTCTCTCCTCTCTCTCTCTCTTTCTTTCTCTCTCTCTCTCTCCCTCTCTCTCTCTCTCTCTTTCTTTTTCTTTCTGTCTCTCTCGTGTCGCACTAAGACAGGTCCCGATCAAATACAACTACCAATGAGTATTTCAACATGCTTTCAACAACGTGTCTTCTTTCTTGCTCATTTGCTTTGTGGTTCGCTCATATGCTGCAGTACACAGTAAACAGTTGTTTAAAAGCAGACATGTTTAGTGGTAAAGTACATTAGGATCAATATGTCCGGCTTAAACAGACCTGGTAATCAAATGAGTGCCGTGTAAACCGCTGAATCATTCATTTGATTGCTCCTACCAGTTCGTAACTGTATTCTGTTCAGCCGTTTGAGAATAATCGTTTTTCCTGTCCAGTGTCACTACGTGTGTTGTTTGAAAAAAAAACTTTGTTAAGTAAATAGTAATTGTTACACACGCAATGCCATTCACACATACGACGTCATCTAAGTCATCATATATCTGTGTTTACTGTTGTAGAACGGACGTGGGAAACAAAGGCATCCTCCTCCTCCTCCTCATCGTCACATCATTATCATCATTATCATCATCATCATCACCACCACCACCACCATCGTCGTCGTCGTCATCGTCGTCGTCGTCGACATAATCATCATCATCTTAAAACGAAACGGCTGTCATATTTACCATTAATAAGAATCTAAACTTGGTCTTGTTTACTTAATTTATGACACACAATATACGTAATGAAACATGATCGTGGATTTGACCTTTTAACAATCTACTCGTGTATGCTGACAAGTTTTTTTCTTCAAGTTATGTATAGATTTTTTCTTTGATAATTATACTTTATATAGATATGTATATATTTGTAAGCATACGTATATTTACCATGAATTGGAATTTTTTTTTTATGATATGATTGCAATGAAGCTTTACTATTTTGTTTTACACTCGTCTGTAGTATTTGTATAAAATAGATTTTTTAAAAAGTTTGAAAAGGAAAAAAATCATCATTGTTGTCCTCGTCCTCGTTGTCGTCGTTGTCGTCGTCGTCGTCGTCATCATCACATCATCATCATCATCATCATCATCATCATCATCATCATCATCATCATCATCATCATCATCACCATCATCATTGTCACTGTCACTGTCGTTGTCGTCGTGATCACATCATCATCACCATTGTGAGCGTTGTCTTCGTTGTCGTCATTGTTGTTGTGATCGACGCCAGTATCATATTCATCATCATTTACCAGTAACCTCATTAACTGCTGTTGCACGGCCGTGTTCTGTGGAGAGTAAGAGCCTCTTCCTCCTCCTCATCATTAACATTATCATCGTTATCGTCGTCATCCTCCTCTTCCTCCACCACCTTCTCGTCCTTTTCTTCCTCCGTCTCTTCTTCAACACCATCGTCGTCGTCGTCATTCTCTCTTCCTCTTTGTCATCCCCCTCATCTTTATAATCATCATCTCTACCGCTATCATCATTATCTTCATCTTCAAGATTTAAGTGTATTGTTCTGTTGCTACAGGAACGTGTTCTGTTGGAAACGGGGGCTGCCATCACAAGTGTTCTGATAACGACACGGGCCCCGTGTGTTCCTGTGCCTCAAAGTACATTCTGGCCGCAGACAAAAAATCCTGCATACGTAAGTCAGTCGCTTTAGTTCAACAAGGTCGGACATGCATTACCGCACACATGTGCAGGTTTATGTCCGTGGGAATCTCTTCGCCTTCATGATGGTCATATTGCATTTAGATGACGTGCTCGTCTTCACGAGACAATGTCCGTCCTTACCTTTTTATATTATAGGTCCGCTTAAATGGCTCAATATTCCAGTCAAACTCAGACAGATGAGATACTGTATAATTATTAAATGCCATTTTTGATTTGTTATAAGTCGAGAGAGGATCTGAAAGAATACTGATGTGGGCGCTTGGACATTCCAGTCTTCGAAGCAATAAATTTGATGATTCACATGTCAAAGAGGCAACAATAATTTGTTTATCTAATAAAATCAGTGACATTTCTTCTTTTTACTTCGTGACAATGCAAACACAGAAACAAAAGAATGCAAAAGACAGTCAAATCCGTGACATCCTTTCATTTCACTTCATTACAATGCAAACACAGAAACAGCAGAGTGTAAGCACACGCAAAATACAGTTACATTAAATTTCAAAGGGAGGGAATGAGGGAGAGAGAAACAGGCAGATAGAGAGAGCAGCAAACGGACAGACAAGAGACCATGTGATCAACATGGAGATGGACCTTTTGTAGCTTGGTGCTTCCCAGGTTTGGCTCACACATTTGTTTCAGTCATCTCGTCAAGGGATCGCAGTAGCTTCGATTATCATGTTCCTGTATCAGATTCCCAGTTGAAAAAAAAAATGCCATGACAGTTCGTCAACAAAATATAACCGTTTTCCTGTATTCAAGTGTGTTCAAGGCGTTTAAAATGTGAAGTTGTGCTCAAACATAGGAATTGTATGAACACGCGGTTTCGTTGTTTTTGTTATCTCCCCTTCAATGGGTTATGGGCCTTTATGGATAGGACAAATCATCTGAATCCGAAATTTGGCTTTGTGATTAAGTGAAAAAACAGTGGGTATGTCAGACTGTTTGTAATCTGGAATCCATTCAAGATGGATTTATCGCAGTCAGACAATTCCATGAGCACTCTTCCTAAATCTGCCAGCATTTATATGGCAAAGTCTCTAAGACAGCGCAAAACCCTTTGCATCGGCAAGGTCTTGAAATATGGAGGGGGAAGAATGGCGATGAAGCACAAAGCTGACACTGCCAGAATGATGGAAACATTAAAATGATCAGCAAACAGGCCAGTTTTCAATGTAGTGGGCTGGAATCAAACTTGAGATATTAGATCTCAGGTCCATGGCACAATCAAAAGAACCAAGCAGCCTTCTTAAGCTTGTGGTATCAAGTTTAAAGGTCACACAAATTTTGTGCATGTTGAATGTGTAAGGAGATGCAAGTAGAGGAAAGTAAGTTGATAATGTATTCATCTCTTCTCTTGTTGTTATTGTTGTTGTGGTGGTATTAATGAAGATCGTATTCTTTGTCTTTTCCTGTTAGTACTACTACCATTATCATTAGTGTTACTGTAATCAATATTATTATTATTATTATTTATTATTGCTATCATCATCATCATCATCATCATCGTCGTCGTCGTCGTCGTCGTCGTCATCGTCTTCATCATCCATCATAATCATGTTGTTGTTGTTGTCGTCTATATATTTATTAGTGTTAGTAGTAGTAATGGCTGTAGTAATAGCAATACTCTTTAGCAGTATTCAAGTGGCCAAACGTCGGACTTCCGATTAGAAGGTCCTGGGTTCGAGCTGCTTAGATAACTCTGCCTGGTAGGCAAAAGATGGAGATTTTTGCCGACCTCCCACATCAATATGTATGCAGATCTGCCAGTGCCCAAACCTCCTTCATGTGTATACTAATGCAGAATATCCAATACGTAAGTCATGTCAGGGGCTGTTTATGGAAACATGAAAACACCCACCATGCTAGCTATGGCAACATCGAAAAAAAGACATTTGGCTTTTAATTTTTACCGTGAAAAATAAGTATTGTCATAAGTAATATCGGTATTGTACGGAAAATAAGTATTGTTATTATTATTCATTGTTAGTATTTTTCTATTATGAGCATT
>JAPXFY010000024.1:20828297-20853297 GCA_030674185.1 Monoplex corrugatus
CCACACACGTAAAGTGTGCCAAGTCGGACTCGAACCCGTTCAGTCAGATTGAATAGCTGAAAAGCTATACCTTTATGCCAACAAGGCATCGGCATGCACTGCTGTACCAACCTTCAACTTGGCTAGCTCTGCTGACAAGAAGAGTGAGGACGTAACATGATAGCAGTTTGTGAACTGGCTGCCTAAAGTGGCCACGTAAGCCAAGTCGGAAGGAGGGCCATATTGATAACACAAGGGACGTGGGTTTGCCCCTCTGGCTGGCCACAAGATTTTTTTTAGTTCGCCGGCTGGCTCCGTTGACAGAGCCGTGGACTCAAGATCCTGCGTCTCGAGTTCAATCCCAACCTGCGATGTGAAAACTGGCCTGTTTGCTGTCCAACTGAAAGCTCTAATCGTTCTGGTGGTGTCAGCTTGGTGTTTCGTAAGTTCTTTGTTGCCCTCCCGCCACCCCATTTCAATACCTTGCCAGTGTGTAGGGTTTTGAGCAGGGTCAGGAGATCTGCGAGATAATTTCTGGCAGATTTGGGTGGAGAGCATATGAAGCTGCCTGAGAGCGGTGAATCCCTCTTGAACAGGCCGCGAACTCCCAAAAGCTGATGTCAGACACAGTCGAGCATGGTTCCCAGTTGCGTTTATGACCAGGTTTGTGTGATGGTTTGAAATCATATCCCCAGTCTACCCAGACGTGAATGGGTCCTTGACCCAGTTCATGGCTGCGTAAAGTAGAGAAGCGGGTGTAAAGAAGCAAGGGATTGGAGATTGGCACCACGCTCACATCGCTGGGCGTGAACAATTAAGGCCACACATAGGCTCAGGTTATGACACAACATTTACTGGCAACAGCCATAACAACCCAAGCATTTTTCACTAACAGCAGCAGCAAGTAATAGCACCATGTGATAAAATGGAAGGAAAAACAAGAACAGCTAATATCAAGAATAAGAACAGCAGCAGCAATAGCAGTAACAACAACAACAACAACAACAATACAGCAACGTCTACAACAATAATCAAGACAACGAAATTATGTTTTGTATCGTTATAGTTTGTGAATGATGACATTTTTTATTGTATTATACTTTGTGCTGAATTCATCTGGTATAAATGGGTATTTTCAGATATGGATTTGACTATTACACAGTATAGAAGACCTTTGAAAATCAGATACGTTACTGAAGAACTTATGACTATGCAGTATTTGACTCTACATGCATAGAGTCTTTCGTTTTCGAATGAAAACTTTTTTTCATTTTTTTTCCAGTTATATTGTGTAAGCGGAAATACATTCACATAATGTGGAAAGAATATGCGTAAAACGTAGATCGATTGAGAGGGTGTGTGGAGTATTGTTCAGCCTTCCCGCTTCATTGAATGTGTATTGCATCAATATATTGTGACATTAACGATTATGCAATATGCAATACGCATTCAATCAAGCGGGAAGGCAAAACAACACTTCACACACCCTCCCAATCGATCAACGTTTTGCGCATGTTCATTCCACATGTGACATTAATGGAAGATCGACAAAAAACAGATCCTCAGAAGAATTGAAGAAATTGTCCACAGGAAAAATACATGCACATCAACTGGTTGCTTTAAATCGAAAGATGGTACGCTTATCATGGAAAAAGACAAAATATTAGATAGATGGGGAGAGTACATTAAAGACCTTTTTGAAGATGACAGAAACGAAGAACACATTATAAGAAAGAACGTTGAAAGACCACCCATAATGAGAGATAAAGTTAGAACAGCGTTGAAAAAGATGAAACCAGGAAAAGCCCCAGGACCAGACAACATTACTACAGAGATGATTGAAGCCCTGGAGGAATTTGGTATTGAAAAAATAACTGTCCTCCTCAATGAAATTTATGACACCAGAAAAATCCCCAAAGATATGTCAAAATCAATTTTCATTGCACCTCCAAAGAAAACAGGGGCTATAGAATGCGAACTCCATCGCACAATCAGTTTGATTAGTCAAGTAACAAAAATCCTGTTAAGAATAATCATGATGAGGACAAGGAATAGAATCACAAGAGAAATAGCAGAAGAACAGAGTGGATTTGTCGAAGGGAAACGAACTTTTAATGCCATATACATCCTAAGAACTATCATAGAGAGGTCAATAGAGTTGAATAAGGATTTATCTTTATGCTTTGTTGATTACACCAAGTCTTTCGATCGGGTAAGACATGAGGAATTGATCAACCAACTAGAAAGATTCAATATTGATGGAAAAGATCTACGAATAATCAGAAATATGTATTAGGAACAAACAGCTGCAATGAGAATAGAAAACGACATAAGCTCTTTCCTAATTATCAAAAGAGGAGTCAGGCAAGGCTGTGTTCTGTCACCAGATTCTTTTTCATTTTACAGCAAAACCATCATGAGAAACCTAGAAGAATACCCTGGATTAAAGGTTGGAGGAAAAACGATAAACAACATTCGTAACGCAGGTGACGCTGTGCTAATTGCAGAAAACGAAAGGGACCTACAAAACCTTGTGAATATAATAGAAATAGAAAGCAAAAATGAAGGGTTGGAGCTAAATAGCAAGAAGACGGAAGTCATGGTAATCAATAAAAACATGAAATTCCCTCGTGCAAAATAACTGCAAACGGCACAACTTTGAGACAGGTTGATAAGTTTAAATATCTGGGAACGGTCATCTCACCAGACCACAGATGCGCATCAGAACTAGCCAGCAGAATCGGCCAAACCAAAACAGCATTCAAGAAGATGAAAAGCATTCTTACCAACAAATGCCTATCAATTTACATCAGGAAGAGAGTTCTTGAATGTTATGTAGAACCGATAATGTTACACGGTTGTGAGGCGTGGACAGCCAACACGCAAAGCCAGAACAAGATTGAGGCAGCCGAGATGTGGTTTCTGAGAAGAATGTTGAGAGTTCCATGGACAGCAAAGAAAACAAACGAGACAGTGTTGATGGAGGCAGACACAAGAAGATCATTGATAAGGAATATTAGGAAAAGACAAGCAACATTTGTAGGCCATTTTATGAGGAAAGGGGAATTAGAGCAACTGGTCATAACAGGAAAGCGGAAGGAAAGAGAGCACCAGGTAGACCCAGGGAGAAAATGCTAGACGGACCTGCAGTGTGGCTGAGGACAGAGAAGGTGGAAGATGTGCTTGTGGCAACAAGAGATAGACACATATGGAGGGCCATGATTGCCAACGCCATGTGGCAGGGAATATGATGATGATGATGATGATGATGATGATGATAATGTGACATTATTGATTATATCCTAGTGTGCAGGAACTATGGAATACTTGATTGTTGCTAGTTCACCTTGTAATGGTCTCTCGTGTTTTTCCTATTCGTTTGATGTGTGATTGTATGATGTGTAATCGATCGCATAATGAACAGACAAGTTATTAATGCACTTTTTACCGTGTGTGTGTGTGTGTACTGTGAATATGGATGTATTGTACGCATGTGTTTGAATTGAAAGAACATTTTAATCTAGGCGAAAGAAAAGGTTTAGAAAATCGCCACTTGTAAGATGTGTCTTTTTTTTTTTTAAAGACAGGCCAACAATACCACTCACGAAAATTCAGAATCAAGATATGAGAAAGGGTGGGAACAACATCAGTCCACCGTCATAATCGTCAACAGAGAGCTAAGTGTACTGTCATTTGATCAGAATGCAAATGTACCAGCTGTCTCAGAAGGTATATAAAAAAAACAACAAACAAACAAACAAAAACCCCGAGCAAAACAAAACGAAAAAACGAATACATGGAGAGGCAGACCGCTGAAGATCTGGATCGATGGTGTGACAGAGACTCGACTTTTCTTCGTTTGAGTTTTCCTGCTTCCTGTTGACTGTTAGCTCTTTCTGCAAGTTAAACTGAAGATGGTACCAGGAGAGAGAGAGAGAGGAAGACAACGAAGAAGCAAAAAAAAAACACAAAAAAACAATCTGTATGTAACTGTCATGTGCAAATACGAACTAATGTGCGTGTTGGCGTCGTCGTCGTCTTTGTTGTTGTCGATTATGATGTATACTGTGGATGAAGAGGCATTAGTATATGTAGGTATTGAAGGGTTTGTTTGGAGTTTGTTCAAGAGGCATTCATCGCACTTGGACAATTCCATATGTGTTCCATCCAAATCTGCCAACAATTATCTGGCAGACTCCCTGCAAGGTCTTGAAGTCGGGGAGGGGGGAGGGAAGGGACTTTTGAAACATTCAGCTGACACCACCAGAATTATGGATCAGGAAACATTAAGATGGACAGCGAACAGGCCAGTTTTTAATGTTGCAGTTATAACTCGAGATATCAGATCTTGAGTTCATGGCTCTATCATAAGAACCAACCAGCCCGCATTTTTTTGTATGTGTTGACGAGTGTGCATGTTATTGTTGTTATTGTCGATGGTATTGTTGTTTATGATGGTGCTGTGGACGGAGAGGCATGAAGTAATCGCCGTATTGTGTATGCAGATATTGACGAGTGTGCGGCCAAGGACACATATGACCACTACTGTGACCACATCTGTCACAACACGCCTGGCAGCTACTCTTGCTCCTGTCGCGCGGGCTACCTGCGTTATGGCATCACTCACTGTGCAGGTAACGCTCACACTCACTCTGCCCTGTGTGTGTGTGTGTGTGTGTGTGTGTGTGTGTGTGTGTGTGTGTGTGTGTGTAGTGTGTGTGTTCTGTGTGTATGTATGTATGTATATGTATGTATGTATATGTATGTATGTATGTATGTATGTGGTGATGTATTTTCATCTCATCTCTCTATTTCTATCTGACGGTTTGTTTCTCTCTCTCTCTCTCTCTCTCTCTCTCTCTCTCTCTCTCTCTCTCTCTCTCTCTCTCTCTCTCTCTCTGTCTCGTCGTGTCAGTGGTTTGTCGTCATTTGATGTTCGCGAAAGCAGGGATAAAAAGGTACAAAGTGTGTGTATCCATTCATCCACCCATCCACTCGTCCCTTTCGTCCATCCATCCGTCTACCTATTTATCTATCTGTTGGTCCGTCCGTCCTCCTACTCATCCGTCCATCCGTACGTCCATCCGTCCGTCTGTTCGTCCGTCCATCCAGCCCTCTATCCGTCCATCCATCCATGGAACTTTGCATGTGTACGCGTATACGTAAATACAGATCTTAACAGTATGTATACGTATAGCGACATAAAAATGCTTACGAAATTATGTGCATGTATACAATTTATGTAGATTCATACATACATAAATATATGTGAATATACTAGAAATAGAAAGCAAAGGTAAGGGGTTGGAACTAAACAGCAGGAAGACTGAAGTCATGGTGATCAGTAAAAAACATGAAATCCCCTCATGCAAAATAACAGCAAATGGCACAACCTTGACACAGGTTAATAAGTTCAAATACCTGGGAACGGTCATTTCATCAGACTGCAGATGCACATCGGAAATAGCTGGCAGAATCGGCCAAGCCAAAACAGCATTCAAGAAGATGACAAATGCCAAACAATTAACATCAGAAAGAGAGTCCTTGAATGTTATATAGAACCAATACTGTTGTACGGATGCGAGGCGTGGACAGTCAGCAAGCAAAGCCAGAGCAAGATTGAGGCAGCCGAGATGTGGTTTCTCAGAAGAATGTTGAGAGTTCCATGGACAGCAAAGAAAACAAACGAGACAGTCTTGATGGAGGCAGACACAAGTAGATCACTCATAAGGAAGATTAGGAAAAGACAAGAAACATTTACAGGCCATTTTATGAGGAAGGGGGATTTGGAGCACCTGGTCACAACGGGAAAGCTGGAGGGAAAGAGAGCACCAGGTAGACCCAGGGAGAGAATGCTGGACGAACTTGCAGAGTGGCTGGGGATGAGGAGGGTGGGGGAGATGCTAGGGGCAACGAGAGATAGAGATGGATGGATCACCAACGCCATGCGGCAGGGCACCTGATGATGATGATGATACATACATACATACATACATACATACATATACACATACATATTTACATACATACATGCACACACACACACATACAATAACATACATACATACATACAAATACATACATACATACATACATACAACATGTATTTCATGTATAAACGCATCCACCATTGTAACCATCCATCCAAGAGGCCTAACTGGCGTAAAGACCTAGCTCCCGCTTCCAATCTGACGGCCCGAACTTGAGTCTAACTTTGTGTATGTGTTGTGGTGGGGAGAGGGTCGGACATTGTGCGTGCTACATACAAGCTATCCAGCTGTGAATGGGTCGGGAAAAGTAAACCAGAGAGGTTTGGAAGATAGGCACTGCCTCATAATGTTGTTCCCGAGTAAAGTTGAGGTCTCCTCCACCTCACTCCCTTTCGACCTCAGGTTAATGGGACAATCCATTTTTAAACCATCCACCCACCTTACGCACATCCTCTTATCCAGTACTACTCACGCTCATCATCCATCCATCCATCCATTCATTCATAGTATCCATCCATCCATCCACCATCCATCCATCCATCCATCCATCCTCACCATCCGTCCATCCGTCCATCCGTCCATCCACCCATGCGTAGTTTTTTTTCCTTAGAGATAGACAGGCAGACAGACAACACACTCATGTCGAGCACATACTAATACACCAGTGAATACATCGAGATTGTTTTCATAGTTTTTTCTTTCCTTCTCATCAAACGGGCAACATCATCATGAATCATAAACCTAATTACATGATTATATGCATTTTATGATAAACAGGTAATTGCTACAGGTAACCTGACGTTCCGACGTATTTATGCTGTGAAAATCAAAGAAAGAGCAGTTCCAGACAGAGTCTTACAATTTACTTACACAATCTATTTGACCTCTTCCCCATTTCACACTCATACTCCCCCTTCAAAAACTCAACACACTCTTCGATTCAAACGCACACACACACACACACACACACACACACACACACACACCACACACACACACACACACACACACACACTCACTCACAAACAAACACACACACACACACACACAACACACACACACACACACACACACACATTTAGCAGAGAAAAACGATGACGATGTTTCATATATAAACGAGTGCTTGGTGAGTGAACACAGCCGCAGTCACCGCTATAACAACCCCACGTCTTCTTTCATCCCTAACCCCTGCCCCCGAACACGCAACACACACACACACACACACACACACACACACACACACACACACACACACACACACACACACACACACACACATTTAGCAGAGAAAAACGATGACGATGTTTCATATATAAACGAGTGCTTGGTGAGTGAACACAGCCGCAGTCACCGCTATAACAACCCCACGTCTTCTTTCATCCCTAACCCCTGCCCCCGAACACGCAACACATACACACACACACACACACACACACACACACACACACACACACACACACACACACACACACACACACACACACACACACACATACATCACACACACACATAAACACACGCATCCCTGATTGAAAACAATCGATGATATTGTTTCAGACATAGACGAGTGCCTGGAGGGTAAAGGGGGCTGCAGTCACCGCTGTATCAACACGCACGGCAGCTACGAGTGTGTCTGTCCCACTGGACACAAGGTGGGCACGGACAAAAAGACCTGTGTTGGTGAGTATTCAGCAAATGTAACACAACAACAACAACAACAACAATGTGGTCGAGCTTGTTATAATAATATCCCATTTTATACTAACATTGTAAAAAAAAATGTGGTCAACCCATTATAATATCCCATTTCATACAAAACTTGTGTCTGAAAATTCCGATTTTGTGTTTTTCAAACTCACGAAGACCCAGAAAACGCTTGATTTAAAATAATACACTAAACTTGCATCGAGGACAGTGGCAGGTGAACTCTTATAACGAGAAAACGTTTTTTGATATAACCAGAGGTTTCTCAGAAAGTACTTTTCAAGCTCCTTTATCGAAAAGTCTTGAATTTTTTTTCTTTTTTTGTAGACAATGGTCAATGTGACCTTGACCTTAGAGTTTTACCTTCCAGTTGTATTGCTGTAGAGACTATGATGCTTGAGGCTATGCCGGAACCGGGAATTTTTGCTTTTTGTAGGTGTGACGGTAACAGCGTGCCGCAAGAAAATACAGATCTGAAACAAGAGTCTAGGAACAGTAACAATCGCCCATACACAAACGAATATTGTACATGCAAGCGAGATTGCGATCATCTCCGCTGAAACTGAGACGTCTGTTAGCAGCAGCACCGGAGTTACTTCCCTTGTGAGTTCTGCGCATGTGCGTAGTTTTTTGTTTTTTTCCCTTCCTGTTGTCGGAAGAAAGCCACACTGTGGATTCGCACTGACATTTCATTTAACATGGCAGAAACCTGGACTGAGGATGGATTTTTTTCGAGAAAGGTTGCGTGCTTGTGGAAAAAGTTAGACAAGAAATTGTCAGGGGAGGAAAGACATGACAATATATGGCTTTCTCAGTGGCTGTAGGAGGTTGACAGCTTGAAACGGCCATGGAGTACGTGACTGAAAAAGTCAAAAGACTTGCAATCATTAATTGTTTGTAATATTTGTATTCGAAAAAAGTTCAAGAAGAGCTTTGAGATCCCACATGCACCTGTTCGTGACTTCTGAACGGCTTACAGCTTTGATGACAGTTTGGTGAAAATTTACCAGTAAACAGCAGAGGAAATCTTACGCATTTTTGTCAGAGATAGATACAGACAAGAGGACAGACACTCACACACATGCATACATATATTCACACACGCACACACCCAGACACACACATACACATACAGACGTGGGCGCACATACACGTACACACACACACACACACACACACACACACACACACACACACACACACACACACACACACACATACACACACCACACAACCTCTCTGATCCTATATACCTGATATACACTACGCACAAAAAGTTAAGGATCACTATGAGAAAACAGGTGCATAATAAACTCAGTTCGCTACTGTTATTTATTTCTCAGTCCAGCCAAATTGTTATGAATTCTTGTTCAGCTGTAAGTGGGCGATGTTGTGTTAGTGCGAAAATTGCACGGGATTCTCTACTACTGAGCTTGGCCGCAAACGGAAAAGCGGAAACTTGCGAAAAAGGACCTTTTTTTGGACCGTTCTGCCTGAACACATTGCACAAGCCAGATGGAAAAACCATTATGCACGTGCAAGCACTGCTGTTTATGTGTGAGATGCTGTCTCTTGCTTGGCTTTATAAGAAGACATTCCACCAGTAGTAGGCCTGATCTGACAATGCCTCCACGACGAAAATTGAGCGAGTTTGAGAGGGACGAGCTGTTGCATGGTTCCAAGATGGTGTTCCCAAGCGAGAAGTGGCCAGGCGACTTCAGGTGTCCATCTCCGTCATTGTCAGACTGATTCAATGCTTCACAGCCACTGGGAGGGTCCATGAAAGACGCAGATTGAAGGCAATTGTGTATCGTTATCGCTAAAGCATGGAATTAAATGTTTGCCAAACTTCAACGCATTGGCTTTCTTATTTTGAAAGTTATGAATTTTTGTGCAAGTGATCCTTAACTTTTTGTGCGTAGCTTAGTAGGATAGATGATAGAAAACTCTATTTTTCTTCCCAGCAGTTTGAATGTAGTACCTGTCTCCCCAATCTTTCTCTTGGTATTTAAACCTTATCCGTGCCCAATAGACCTATAAGCTGAACGGTCTGGAGGCCACACACGTAAAGTGTGCCAAGTCGGACTCGAACCCGTTCAGTCAGATTGAATAGCTGAAAAGCTCTACCTTTATGCCAACAAGGCATCGGCATGCACTGCTGTACCAACCTTCAACTTGGCTAGCTCTGCTGACAAGAAGAGTGAGGACGTAACATGATAGCAGTTTGTGAACTGGCTGCCTAAAGTGGCCACGTAAGCCAAGTCGGAAGGAGGGCCATATTGATAACACAAGGGACGTGGGTTTGCCCCTCTGGCTGGCCACAAGATTTTTTTTAGTTGCCGGCTGGCTCCGTTGACAGAGCCGTGGACTCAAGATCCTGCGTCTCGAGTTCAATCCCAACCTGCGATGTGAAAACTGGCCTGTTTGCTGTCCAACTGAAAGCTCTAATCGTTCTGGTGGTGTCAGCTTGGTGTTTCGTAAGTTCTTTGTTGCCCTCCTGCCACCCCATTTCAATACCTTGCCAGTGTGTAGGGTTTTGAGCAGGGTCAGGAGATCTGCGAGATAATTTCTGGCAGATTTGGGTGGAGAGCATATGAAGCTGCCTGAGAGCGGTGAATCCCTCTTGAACAGGCCGCGAACTCCCAAAAGCTGATGTCAGACACAGTCGAGCGTGGTTCCCAGTTGCGTTTATGACCAGGTTTGTGTGATGGTTTGAAATCATATCCCCAGTCTACCCAGACGTGAATGGGTCCTTGACCCAGTTCATGGCTGCGTAAAGTAGAGAAGCGGGTGTAAAGAAGCAAGGGATTGGAGATTGGCACCACGCTCACATCGCTGGTGCGTGAACAATTAAGGCCACACATAGGCTCAGGTTACGACACAACATTTACTGGCAACAGCCATAACAACCCAAGCATTTTTCACTAACAGCAGCAGCAAGTAATAGCACCATGTGATAAAATGGAAGGAAAAACAAGAACAGCTAATATCAAGAATAAGAACAGCAGCAGCAATAGCAGTAACAACAACAACAACAACAACAATACAGCAACGTCTACAACAATAATCAAGACAACGAAATTATGTTTTGTATCGTTATACGTTTGTGAATGATGACATTTTTTATTGTATTATACTTTGTGCTGAATTCATCTGGTATAAATGGGTATTTTCAGATATGGATTTGACTATTACACAGTATAGAAGACCTTTGAAAATCAGATACGTTACTGAAGAACTTATGACTATGCAGTATTTGACTCTACATGCATAGAGCGTTTCTACGCGTTTTCGAATGAAAACTTTTTTTCATTTTTTTTCCAGTTATATTGTGTAAGCGGAAATACATTCACATAATGTGGAAAGAATATGCGTAAAACGTAGATCGATTGAGAGGGTGTGTGGAGTATTGTTCAGCCTTCCCGCTTCATTGAATGTATATTGCATCAATATATTGTGACATTAACGATTATGCAATATGCAATACGCATTCAATCAAGCGGGAAGGCAAAACAACACTTCACACACCCTCTCAATCGATCAACGTTTTGCGCATGTTCATTCCACATGTGACATTAATGGAAGATCGACAAAAAACAGATCCCAGAAGAATTGAAGAAATTGTCCACAGGAAAAATACATGCACATCAACTGGTTGCTTAAAATCGAAAGATGGTACGCTTATCATGGAAAAAGACAAAATATTAGATAGATGGGGAGAGTACATTAAAGACCTTTTTGAAGATGACAGAAATGAAAAATACATTATAAGAAAGAACGTTGAAAGACCAACCATAAAGAGAGATAAAGTTAGAACAGCGTTGAAAAAGATGAAACCAGGAAAAGCCCCAGGACCAGACAACATTACTACAGAGATGATTGAAGCCCTGGAGGAATTTGGTATTGAAAAAATAACTGTCCTCAATGAAATTTATGACACCAGAAAAATCCCCAAAGATATGTCAAAATCAATTTTCATTGCACCTCCAAAGAAAACAGGGGCTATAGAATGCGAACTCCATCGCACAATCAGTTTGATTAGTCAAGTAACAAAAATCCTGTTAAGAATAATCATGATGAGGACAAGGAATAGAATCACAAGAGAAATAGCAGAAGAACAGAGTGGATTTGTCGAAGGGAAACGAACTTTTAATGCCATATACATCCTAAGAACTATCATAGAGAGGTCAATAGAGTTGAATAAGAATTTATCTTTATGCTTTGTTGATTACACCAAGTCTTTCGATCGGGTAAGACATGAGGAATTGATCAACCAACTAGAAAGATTCAATATTGATGGAAAAGATCTACGATTAATCAGAAATATGTATTAGGAACAAACAGCTGCAATGAGAATAGAAAACGACATAAGCTCTTTCCTAATTATCAAAAGAGGAGTCAGGCAAGGCTGTGTTCTGTCACCAGATTCTTTTTCATTTTACAGCAAAACTATCATGAGAAACCTAGAAGAATACCCTGGATTAAAGGTTGGAGGAAAAACGATAAACAACATTCGTAACGCAGGTGACGCTGTGCTAATTGCAGAAAACGAAAGGGACCTACAAAACCTTGTGAATATAATAGAAATAGAAAGCAAAAATGAAGGGTTGGAGCTAAATAGCAAGAAGACGGAAGTCATGGTAATCAATAAAAACATGAAATTCCCTCGTGCAAAATAACTGCAAACGGCACAACTTTGAGACAGGTTGATAAGTTTAAATATCTGGGAACGGTCATCTCACCAGACCACAGATGCACATCAGAACTAGCCAGCAGAATCGGCCAAACCAAAACATCATTCAAGAAGATGAAAAGCATTCTTACAACAAATGCCTATCAATTTATATCAGGAAGAGAGTTCTTGAATGTTATGTAGAACCGATAATGTTACACGGTTGTGAGGCGTGGACAGCCAACACGCAAAGCCAGAACAAGATTGAGGCAGCCGAGATGTGGTTTCTGAGAAGAATGTTGAGAGTTCCATGGACAGCAAAGAAAACAAACGAGACAGTGTTGATGGAGGCAGACACAAGAAGATCATTGATAAGGAATATTAGGAAAAGAAAGCAACATTTGTAGGCCATTTTATGAGGAAAGGGGAATTAGAGCAACTGGTCATAACAGGAAAGCGGAAGGAAAGAAAGCACCAGGTAGACCCAGGGAGAAAATGCTGGACGGACCTGCAGTGTGGCTGAGGACAGAGAAGGTGGAAGATGTGCTTGCGGCAACAAGAGATAGACACATATGGAGGGCCATGATTGCCAACGCCATGTGGCAGGGAATATGATGATGATGATGATGATGATGATGATGATGATGATAATGTGACATTATTGATTATATCCTCGTGTGCAGGAATTATGGAATACTTGATTGTTGCTAGTTCACCTTGTAATGGTCTCTCGTGTTTTTCCTATTCGTTTGATGTGTGAATTTGTATGATGTGTAATCGATCGCATAATGAACAGACAATTATTAATGCATACCGTGTGTGTGTGTGTGTGTGTGTGTGTGTTACTGTGAATATGGATGTATTGTACGCATGTGTTTGAATTGAAAGAACATTTTAATCTAGGCGAAAGAAAAGGTTTAGAAAATCGCCACTTGTAGTTGTCTTTTTTTTTTAAAGACAGGCCAACAATACCACTCACGAAAATTCAGAAACATAAAGATATGAGAAAGGGTGGGAACAACATCAGTCCGCCGTCATAGTCGTCAACAGAGAGCTAAGTACTGTCATTTGATCAGAATGCAAATGTACCAGCTGTCTCAGAAGGTATATAAAAAAAACAAACAAACAAACAAAAACCCCGAGCAAAACAAAACGAAAAAACGAATACATGGAGAGGCAGACCGCTGAAGATCTGGATCGATGGTGTGACAGAGACTCGACTTTTCTTCGTTTGAGATCTTCCTGCTTCCTGTTGACTGTTAGCTCTTTCTGCAAGTTAAACTGAAGATGGTACCAGGAGAGAGAGAGAGAGAAGAGAAGAAGCAACGAAGAAGCAAAAAAAAAAAAAAAACAATCTGTATGTAACTGTCATGTGCAAATACGAACTAATGTGCGTGTTGGCGTCGTCGTCGTCTTTGTTGTTGTCGATTATGATGTATACTGTGGATGAAGAGGCATTAGTATATGTAGGTATTGAAGGGTTTGTTTGGAGTTTGTTCAAGAGGCATTAATCGCACTTGGACAATTCCATATGTGCTCCACCCAAATCTGCCAACAATTATCTGGCAGACTCCCTGCAAGGTCTTGAAATCGGGGAGGGGGAGGGAAGGGACTTTTGAAACACTCAGCTGACACCACCAGAATTATGGATCAGGAAACATTAAGATGGACAGCGAATAGGCCAGTTTTTAATGTTGCAGTTATAACTCGAGATATTAGATCTTGAGTTCATGGCTCTATCATAAGAACCAACCAGCCCGCATGTTTTTTGTATGTGTTGACGAGTGTGCATGTTATTGTTGTTATTGTCGGTGGTATTGTTGTTTATGATGGGTGCTGTGGACGGAGAGGCATGAAGTAATCGCCATATTGTGTATGCAGATATTGACGAGTGTGCGGCCAAGGACACATATGACCACTACTGTGACCACATCTGTCACAACACGCCTGGCAGCTACTCTTGCTCCTGTCGCGCGGGCTACCTGCGTTATGGCATCACTCACTGTGCAGGTAACGCTCACACTCACTCTGCCCTGTGTGTGTGTGTGTGTGTGTGTGTGTGTGTGTGTGTGTGTGTGTGTGTGTGTTGTGTGTGTGTTCTGTGTGTAGTGTATGTATGGTATGTATGTATGTATGTATGTATGTATGTATGTGTGTGATGTATTTTCATCTCATCTCTCTATTTCTATCTGACGGTTTGTTTCTCTCTCTCTCTCTCTCTCTCTCTCTCTCTCTCTCTCTCTCTCTCTCTCTCTCTCTCTCTCTGTCTCGTCGTGTCAGTGGTTTGTCGTCATTTGATGTTCGCGAAAGCAGGGATAAAAAGGTACAAAGTGTGTGTATCCATTCATCCATCCATCCACTCGTCCCTTTCGTCCATCCATCCGTCTACCTATTTATCTATCTGTTGGTCCGTCCGTCCTCCTACTCATCCGTCCATCCGTACGTCCATCCGTCCGTCTGTTCGTCCGTCCATCCAGCCCTCTATCCGTCCATCCATCCATGGAACTTTGCATGTGTACGCGTATACGTAAATACAGATCTTAACAGTATGTATACGTATAGCGACATAAAAATGCTTACGAAATTATGTGCATATATACAATTTATGTAGATTCATATATACATAAATATATGTGAATATACTAGAAATAGAAAGCAAAGGTAAGGGGTTGGAACTAAACAGAGGAAGACTGAAGTCATGGTGATCAGTAAAAAACATGAAATCCCCTCATGCAAAATAACAGCAAATGGCACAACCTTGACACAGGTTAATAAGTTCAAATACCTGGGAACGGTCATTTCATCAGACGGCAGATGCACATCGGAAATAGCTGGCAGAATCGGCCAAGCCAAAACAGCATTCAAGAAGATGACAAATGCCTATCAATTAACATCAGAAAGAGTGTCCTTGAATGCTATATAGAACCAATACTGTTGTACGGATGCGAGGCGTGGACAGTCAGCAAGCAAAGCCAGAGCAAGATTGAGGCAGCCGAGATGTGGTTTCTCAGAAGAATGTTGAGAGTTCCATGGACAGCAAAGAAAACAAACGAGACAGTCTTGATGGAGGCAGACACAAGTAGATCACTCATAAGGAAGATTAGGAAAAGACAAGAAACATTTACAGGCCATTTTATGAGAAAGGGGGATTTGGAGCACCTGGTCACAACGGGAAAACTGGAGGGAAAGAGAGCACCAGGTAGACCCAGGGAGAGAATGCTGGCGACTTGCAGAGTGGCTGGGGATGAGGAGGGTGGGGGAGATGCTAGGGGCAACGAGAGATAGAGATGGATGGATCGCCAACGCCATGCGGCAGGGCACCTGATGATGATGATGATACATACATACATACATACATACATACATTACACACATACATATTTACATACATACATGCACACACACACATAAAATACATATACATAACATAATACATACATACATACATACATACATACATGTATTTCATGTATAAACGCATCCACCATTGTAACCATCCATCCAAGAGGCCTAACTGGCGTAAAGACCTAGCTCCCGCTTCCAATCTGACGGCACGAACTTGAGTCTAACTTTGTGTATGTGTTGTGGTGGGGAGAGGGTCGGACATTGTGCGTGCTACTACAAGCTATCCAGCTGTGAATGGGTCGGGAAAAGTAAACCAGAGAGGTTTGGAAGATAGGCACTGCCTCATAATGTTGTTCCCGAGTAAAGTTGAGGTCTCCTCCACCTCACTCCCTTTCGACCTCAGGTTAATGGGACAATCCATTTTTAAACCATCCACCCACCTTACGCACATCCTCTTATCCAGTACTACTCACGCTCATCCATCCATCCATCCATCCATTCATGTATCATCCATCCATCCATCCATCCATCCCATCCATCCATCCATCCATCCATCCATCCATCCATCCGTCCATCCGTCCATCCTTCCATCCACCCATGCGTAGTTTTTTTTCCTTAGAGATAGACAGGCAGACAGACAACACACTCATGTCGAGCACATACTAATACACCAGTGAATACATCGAGATTGTTTTCATAGTTTTTCTTTCCTTCTCATCAAACGGGCAACATCATCATGAATCATAAACCTAATTACATGATTATATGCATTTTATGATAAACAGGTAATTGCTACAGGTAACCTGACGTTCCGACGTATTTATGCTGTGAAAATCAAAGAAAGAGCAGTTCCAGACAGAGTCTTACAATTTACTTACACAATCTATTTGACCTCTTCCCCATTTCACACTCACACGTATGCATACCATGCCCGTTCCAAAATGTACACAGTCTCTGCTGCCTAGTCTGAAAATGCTATACATCAAAAGCCAAATGATTATACAGTTATACACCTGAAAATTATCATACCCTGACGACTAAGCGCAGACAGCTTTTAAAACGAGGACAGCTAGGCATACACTCATACAGTTAGACATCTGAGCAAGTATCAGTCCCTTATAACTGTGTATAAACAGCTTTGTTTAAAACAAGACAGCAGGAAGTCAGGCGGGTCTGTTGCCCAGTTGATACAGCCGTGTACTTGAGTTTTGATATCTCGAGTTCAGTCAGCCTGCAACATAAGCATTGCTCTGATGGCTGATGATGCTCTGGTCATTCTGGTAATGGTGTCAGCTCGGTGTTTCACAGATCCCCCACCCTTCTCCCATTTTAAAATCTTGCACTCACGTTGCGGTTTACAGACGTCAAAGAGTTTGCCAGATCATCATTGGTAGATTTGGGTGTAGTGCATATGGAATTGTCCTTGTGTGATGTTTTCTCTTTGAACAAAATGGCAGTTCCAATTCAATTCTTATTGAATTCAGGCATCTTGCAGACGGGCAAGGGTCCATCAGTTGTGCCAAATAGAAAAAGGCAAATTCATGATGTCGTCCCTATATCACAGCAGACACCCAACTGCAGATAGACATAACAAGCTGCATACAGTGCCATGGTCAGTCTAAACCCAACAAGATACATGTAAAGGTTTTGTTGTAACCCAGAGGTTTCAAGGGAGCCAGGCGGTAGAGGCCTCAACTTTTCTCCGGGCCTGCGTGACGAGGTGTCAAGAAACCCATTCACTGCTTGGGTGGACTGGAAACCGCAAGCACAAAGTTTTTTTCGAGTCAGACACAAACCCGTGCAGTTCAGGTGGGAGCTCTATACTATGTCATTGAGGCCTCTGACATTAACTGATGACAGTCCTACTCTGGACAATGCAGTATTGATCTTCTGTTCATTATTCTGAATAGAAATAATTGAAAACGTTCAAGCAAACGGAAGCCAGAAACATTTGGAAATAAAATATAACGTAGTACGTACAAGCAAACGGAAGCCAGAAACATTTGGAAATAAAACTATAACGTAGTTAGATAAAATAAGACAGGCACCTTTGCATTCTATTTTTGTGTTTCTGGCCTCTGTTTCTTTAGACCAGATTCCAGTGAATTGTGCAAACGATTGACTTGCAGCATCTCATGGTACTGCTTAAAGAAGCACAATGGGTATTTGCTCAATGAATCAACCTGGCTGAAGAAATCAGACACCTTTACTGTTGGTCAGAAAATGCGAGCAAGACTGCAATAGGAACATCTGTAGAATGACTTGCATTTGACTGATGGTCCATTTCTCCCAAAGTGAGCCCATAGCAGACAAAGGCAATTTACATGTAGACTAAAGAAGTTCATCTGTGTGTTGTGACTTTCTCTGGAGCAAAGACAATTGAACTTAACGCTGTGATACTGTTTTGTGGTGACTTTTACAGTTAACAGCTTGTAAAATCAGAGATTACCAGCTTTAGATTGGTCTGTTAAAACCGGAGAACGAAAGTCCTAGATTGATCCGTTGAAATCAGAGATCAGCAACCTTAGATATGTCTGTTAAAAGCAGTGATAAACAGCCTTAAATTAGTTTGTTAAAAGCAGAGTTTGCCAGCCGTAGATTTGTCTGTTAAATGCAGAGATTACCAGCCTAGGCATAAGATTTGTCTGCTAAAAGCAGAAATTACTAGCCTTAGATTTGTTGCTAAAAAGCAGAGATTAACTACCTTAAATATATTTGTTAAAATCAGAGATTAACAGCCTTTGATTGGTCTCTTGAAACCCGGAGAATAAAAGTTGTAGATTGGTCCGTTAAAATCAGAGATCAACAACCTTTGATTCGTCTGTTAAAAACAGAGATTAACAGCATTAAATTTGTTAAACCTAGAGATGAACAGCTCTAATTTAGTTTGTTAAAAGCAGAGATTAACAGCCCTAAATCAGTTTGTTAAAAACAGAGATTAGCAGCTCTAATTTAGTTTGTCAGAGATTACCAGCATTAGAATAGTCTGTTCAGAGCAGATATTTACAGTCTTAAAATAATTATTAAAAGCAGAAATTACCAGCATTAAATTGGCTTGTTAAGAGCAGAGATTACAGCCCTAAGATTGTTCGTTAGAAGCAGAGATTAACAGTCCTTAATTAGTTTGTTAAAAGCAGGGATTAAGAGTCTTGAATTGGTCTGTTGAAAATAAGATTATCGCTCATAGATTGGCCTAAGCAGAAAATGCCAGCCTTAGATTGGTCTGTTAAAATTAGAGATAGCCAGCTTTAGATTAATGTATCAAAAGCAGAGAAGACCATCCTTGATTTAGTTTGTTTAAAGTAGAGTTTGACAGCCTTTAATGGATTTGGAAAATAGCGCCATATAATAACGATTTATTTGGACTTTGTTTGGGATGAAGAGGGATTCATCGCATTTGGCCAGTTCCAAAAACGCTCCACTCATATCTGCCAGCATTTATCTGTTGTATTCTTTGAGTATGTGCAAGACCTTGAAACAGGGAGGGGATGGGGAGAAGGAACCGATGTAACACCAAGCTGACATTATCAGAATACATGTTATTCAAGCACAAAGATGGACAGCTGACAGGCCAGTTTTGAAATGTTGCGGTTGGGATTGAACCCGAGACATCAGATCTCGAATCCATGGCTCTATAAAAAGAAACAACCAGACTTATGCTCATTTTTATTTCTTCTTTTTCTTAGTAGTAAAAAGTAGTAGTAGTAGTGATAGTGTTGGTGGTGATAGTAGTAGTAGAAGTAGTAGTGGTAGTAGTAGTAGGAGGAGAAGTAGTGGCAGTAGTAGTAGTAGAGGTAGTAATAGTAGTTGTGGTGGTAGTAGTGGTGGTGGTAGTCGTTGTAGTAGTAATAGTAGTAGTAATCATAGTAGTGGTAGTAGTAGTAGTAGTAGTAGTAGTAGTAGTAGTAGTAGTATCAGCATTATTATCATTGAACATCAACGAGCCGATGCTTTTAATGAACTCAATCATCTAATCCAGACGGATACTAAAGACGGAAAAATCTCACCCGGTTTAATTTCATCAGGCTGAATCAAACTGACTGCCAAAGTTTAATGAAATCAAACAGAATCCGACAACATATGACAGTAAGAATGAGAACACATCGTTGATTGACGAAAGAAGACAGGTACGACTGTCTTTTGTCAACTGTAGTCAAAAGACAACCAAGAAATAAAGTCTCTGAATGTAGGACAACAATAACAACAACAACAACAACAACAACAACAACAACAACAGATCAAATAATCTTCCTGAGAGGCAGATTCTGTAAATTTTCTGATCTGTTATTTTTGTCCTAAGTCTATTGAATTTGTTTCTTTGCTATGCTTTGTATTTTGGTGTACTGTTCACAAAGGCCAACTGCTCGAACATTTGTGTCTTTCTCGTTAGTTACATACGAGTTGTCGTTCTTTTTTCATGTAGTTTTGGGCTAGACTAGTTAGTTGAATGAAACAGTGCCTCAGATTCTACTAACTCTTGTACCAGAAGTACATCCTGCCTTTTCCAAATCTAAAAACTGATCGTGGCAGGTGACCATCAGCAATGCAAAGTCGGTTAATCTAATGAACCGTTCAAATCGGTTAATCCATTGAACCAGTCAGTCAGATCAACAAAGAATCCTGACCTTCCCTTCCTATCGCGCCTTTCCTCAACACGTCCTTCTTTTATTAGTTTGGTTAAAATCTGTTGCTTATGCAACTATGAAAAGTTGACGCTTTGAGTAATTAGAATATTTACGTATGTGGATGAAATACGTCACACGACAGTTTTGAGGAAAATCCGCTCTAACTGGAAGCTAATCGGGACCGACAAATTGACACAATATTTTTGGAGTGAGTTATTTGGAAGACGTGGAGTATACATGAGGAAGTTCGTCCAAGAGTTTTGATATCCTCTGGGGATAGCTTAGATAGGGATTTGTGATACTGTATTGTGGTGATAATGCTAGTTCACAGGAGTTAATCGAGTATTTCACTGGTAGCAGTTTAAAAGTAAAAGTGTCTCTCTCTTTCTCTCCTCTCTCTCTCTCTCTCTCCCCCTCTCCCCCCCTCTCTCTGTCTCTGTCTGTGTGTGTGTTTATTCTTTCAATCAATTTCTTTTCTCTCCATGTGCCATTAGAAATGAAAAAAACAGGAGGGAGGGACATAGAGTATGAGACAGTGTGCAAAGGGAATGGACAAAGACCCAGAAAAGAGGCATTGGTTAGTAAATGGATGGAACCGAATCTTAATGGTAACTGTGAAGGAAGAATTCTCATTCGGTCACATACTTCAATCCATTAACAGCACTGTGTACCAACGACTTTGAAATTTCAGCTGCCACGGTTTGATCTGAATTCACTTATTGGATGCACTTCAGGGTATTTTTTTTGTGTGAACGAAGCTTTTTGATGAAAACAGTGATGCAGTGTGAATGGTCTACTGCAAATACGCTGGCGTTCTGTCAAAGACAAAAGTAAACGGTAGCAATCGATCTTAAGTGGTACAGGGAGGAATACCTCATTTTTCCTCGTATGATTTATAGAGACGGTGCTGTCCTTTTTCGTGCGTACGTGTGTGTGACTATGTGTGTGTGTGTTATGTGTGTGTGTGTGTGTGTGTGTGGTGCGTGCGTGCGTGCGGTGCGTGCGTGCGTGTGTGTGTGTGTCTGTGTATGTGTGTGCGCGATTGCGCGTGCGTGTGTGTGTATGTGTGTGTGCGAATTCAATTCATGGGTTGCATGTTCATCTCGCCTAACTATAATAAACGAGGACTTTGCCTAGTTAAACTAGACACACAGGCAACTCCATAAGCATGTTCCAGGTAAAAGAAACAGAAAGTTTAATTTCCCACGGATCTTACCAACGAGCTATACTGATTCAAACAGAACATCAAACAAATACCTAATACAGAGCCCTAGGTCTGGGATTTTCTCCTCCCGCCCCGTACCCTCTTTTCTTTATAACGGAATTCAGGATGATTTATACCTGTCAGGCAAGCGTTTAATGTTAATATTACTGCGTCATCGTCCGTGTCAGCGATTTTCTGAGAGGCAGCCCAGACACACTGACGCCAGCGTTTACGTTAGTGGGGTCTTGGAAATGTGATCAAAACATTTCCAAGTTCCAGGAGGTGGCTACCTACCTCAGAGTAGTTTCCGTGTATGTATGTATGTGTGTGTGTGTGTGTGTGTGTGTGTGTGTGTGTGTGTGTGTGTGTGTGTGTGTGTGTGTGTGTGTGTGTGTGTGTGTGTGTGTGTGTGTGTGTGTGTGTGTGTGTAAAACAATCCTTACTAGACGTGTAAATTATATATTATTTTACTGCGTACTATATCTTTTAGACTTTAGGTGGCGGTAGAGAGTGACACAGTACTATCTTGCTTAGTTCAAATATATGATGACCCAATATTGGACCAAATTCAAAACTTTGTGTAATGTTTAACCCCAGTAGAGGATATGATTCATAGATATCAACATATAACGAAATCTGTATATAAATATAGTAATTCAAAGTATGATAGATTTGGAAAAGCTTGTACTTATTTGTATTGTTTATTTGTATTTATTTCTGTTTTTGTCAAAATGGATTAACTTTGTGAAATTTGGGCTACTCTTTCCATCAGTATACCGCCACCATTAGATATTTTCTCTGTTTTGTATTGGTTTATTTTTCTTTACCTATGAAAGTGGATTTTTCTATAGCATTTTGCATGGAACAACTCCTTTCTTGCCGTGGAATCTTTAAAGTACGCTGAATGTATACTCATTTGATCATAATAATCAATAGCAGGCAAAATTTTGAAGCAGGGAAGAGCGTTTAATCCAGGTAGAGGCATGGAGGATAATTATGATCCATATGACAATCTGTTTTCATTTTTTTCTCCAATTATCTTTTCCATTTCTTCGGCCTGTGTAGGCATTTTAACTGAGCTGGATAAAACGCCATGTTGATAACGCAGAGGTCGTAGGTTTGATCCTCAGTGGAGCCTCTTCCGTGGGCTGGTTGGTTGTTTTGAAAAAAACCATGGACACGAGACGTCTGGTACCTCGAGTTCAGTCCTACCCCGCATTCATAAAAACTGGCCTGTTCGATGCCCACCTTAATGTTACTGTCATTCTAGCGATGTCGGCTTAGTCCTTTATAGGTTCCTTCCCCCTTTTTCCCTTCCGATTTCAAGACCCTAGCAGCGTATAGAGTTTTTACACAGGCACAGGGCGTCTGCCATATTACTGGGGTAGATGTGGATGGAAGGCAGAAGGAATTCTCTGAATGTGATGACTCCCCTTGAATGAATTCCAGACCCTAAAACTGACTGCGTGCAGCACACGAGACTTCGCTTTTCCGTCGTCTTAACCGAAAGAGTAGAATCTACATCACCGGTTAGGATTTGAATGGAGGGGGTGGGGAGAGAAAAATTGTCCCTGTCCTATCCTTTCTAACCCGGATTTCACACGTCAGGGCCACACACTCTTCATCAGCGATGTTGTGGATATAAAAGTTAAAATCTAAAATAGCTGTACATGATTATCTCAGATTTGATACCTTTTACTTTTTTTGATTGAGTGACTGATTGATTGAGTGTTTGATTGTTTTGAAATACTATCAGATTACAGAAAGAAGATACTGATGTAAACGAAAGTTTATTCTAAAGCAGGAATATTGATCGACCATCTTGTGTGCCATAACTACACAAGTCATAACGAACAAATGACAAGTAGCCTACAACTGCTCGCCGCATCTCAAACAGACACATAGAAGCCGTATTCGTCGTTCACACTAAAATATTGACGACCATACACATTGAAATGAGTCAGAAGTCAGATCGCTTTGTTTTGCGCTAAAAAGGTGTCGAGCATGATCATGCCCAGTTTGGGGATTCTGACAAACTTTCCAGCACACGATTCTATCCATGACATTAGATAAATGTGGACGATTTTTATGTTAAAGGTAGTCTTAAAAAAAGCAACAAATCTTAAAGCAACAACAAATCTTGATGATAACTTTTAATACTGCAAAATTCGATTTAGAATTAAAAGATAAAAAAGACCCATCACTAAACTTCCGAATTTTGTATTCAGATGTTGATCTCGAATTTCTCATTATTCTAAATTTGAAGAATACCGACTTGATTAAAAAGGCCTTATGCCTGGCTCGGATCATTCGGTTTTAAGACGGTTTTCACCGTTAAACAGAAGACACAAATTCTTACGCAGTATAATAGATGAACAACGACCTGACTTGACAGTCTCCTATCCCCCCACTCCACCTTTGGAGATTCTGGGGGCTCTTTCAGTATAAATAGCATCTCCAACTTCTGGAAATTCTGTGCTAAAAATGTCTCTTCTTTTCTGTCATTTTCTGTGTGCCTTGCTCCTTTGCTTTCTAACATTTCTTCCTATCATTTTTCTGCCTTAGTGGTCCATTCATCTTCATGTGTTCTACAGAGTCTTACATACTTTCTATTAGGATTGATATGTGAATTATTTGGGTCTTTCTATCGATCATGTTTTGGACTCTAAAGAAAAGTAATATGCGGGCGGAGGTGTTAGATAATTTAGGCCAATTTTCATGTTTAAGATGTTAATACATGTGTATTCAGGTTTGTTTTTTAACTGCCCTGGAAATACATTGGGCGGAGTGGTCAGCGCCAGGGGCATATCCTTAGAATATGTGCACGAATGCATTGATATCTGTACTTAATTTTCTTTTCCAGTTGTTTTTTTTTTTAGGGTCAACAAAGTGCTGTGTGTGTTTTTGTGATGGCCATAGCCAGATATGGCTCTGTGCAGTCAACTGGGCTTTAAACATTGCTAATAATAACAATCAAACGTAAAACTCATTTCGTGGTGAACGGTCACTGATGTCAGATAGCGTCAGGGCGCAGCTATGGCGTTTTTAATGCTTTTTTAAACAGCGTCATGAGCGCTGGTGACATCCTGCACACGTGGATCATCTCTGACTCATTTGTTATCGTCAGATCAAATTCTCGCTTTTCTTACCCCAGGCGCTGTAGGCCCCTTCGTTCATAGAATCCGACATGCGGGCTGACTGGTCCGTTTGATAGAGACGTGGACTCAAAATCTCAAGTCTTGAGTTCGATCCCATCCCTTAACAATCAAGTTGGTGGAGTTCGCTGTTGGATTTAGCTCTGCAATCACTGTGGTGCTGTTAGTGTTTGAGTGATTCCGTCCCCCTCCCCATTTCAAGACCTTGCCAGTGAATAGTATTATTGTAGCAGGCTCAAGAGATCTACCAGATAACTGCTTGCAGATTTAGATGGAGCTCATACAGAATTGTCTGAGTGCATTGCATTCCTCTTGAACGAATTCCT
>JAPXFY010000024.1:20868297-20880797 GCA_030674185.1 Monoplex corrugatus
ACAGTTTTGAAGGAGGCAGACGCAGGAAGAACATTGATAAAGAAGATTAGGAAAAAGACAAGCAACATATAAAAGGACATTTCATGAGGTAAGAGAAATTAGAGCACCTGGTCACAACAGGAAAGCTTGATGGAAAGAGAGCTCCAGGTAGACCCAGGGAGAAAATATTGAACAGACTTGCAGGGTGGCTGAGGACAGAGAGTGGGAGATGTACTTGCAGCGTATGGAAGGCCATGATCGCTAACGGCATGCGACAGGGCACATGGTGATAAAAGTGTCGAGACTACAGTAAGGAGAGAAGATCTGGCAGCTATGCGAGCTAATCAGGCTGCCAGAGATGAAAGCCTGCAGTAAATCAATGGAGGATTTTTTTTCATTCTGTCTTTGTCCGGTAACTGAGCTGGAACCGGTTGGTGGCATTGTGTGGATATGTCCCGCGAATTGACATCTGTCCGTCTGGTAAACAAAGTAAATGATGGATGGGACTGAATGGGTCACGCAGTTCATGGTCAGCCCCCCTTTGTATGGTGGACTGACTATCGTGTGGAGTCGGGAACTGGGAAGTGATTGTCCTGTCATTGATGAGGCATTGTTGCTCTGGGTCCCAATTAACACCCTCGGGTGTTTCTTTTTAAGTATACTGATCATTATGATTATATATATATGTATTTTTTGGCATTTGAATATTTTGATAAAGACACGAACAGTACAGTAGAATAAAGCAAAAAGGCATGAGTGTTTCAAACCTGTCTTAAGAAAAGAACCATACACTCTCCGCAGAGAAAATAATAATAATAATCATATTAACAATAATGATAATAATAATAATGATAATAATAATAATAATAATCAAAAAACAGCAACAACAGCAACAAATAATCCATTGTTTGCGGTGTTGGTGTCATATTTGTATAACGTCTTATTTGTTATAACTGTAATACTGCAGTATTTCAAGTCATAGTCTGCAAAATCTGGCTGTGCGTAATAGATGAAAAAAAATTAGTCATCATAAAAAGTAATAATTAGGCGGTAGTACGTCCAATCCATTTCGTATTTTTGTGCAGTCATTTTCGACTTTTGATTGTATAGTTTAATGTCATATCTCCGTTTAAGTTTTTTTTAAAGGTGTGCAGATTTGGCATCAGTTTTTCACATTTGCATTGATAAATGAAATATTTTGCGAAAAGCAAACTGAAAATTTTTAAAAGTTTTATCGAACCCCAAAATAATCATTTGTTTTGGCAGTTTTATTGTTAACATTTGTGCCATTTGTCTGTACAAACGTTTCAAAATCATTCCAAAATAAGTGTCCATACTGACAGTCCCAAAGGCAGTGTTGTATACTATCTCGTGCTCGATCGCAGAAATTACGCAAATTACTTTGTATTAAGCCCATTTCTTTGAGTACAACGTTTGTTGCAATGTTTCGAGGGATGACTCGTATTTGAAACCATTAAAGTTTAATTTCTTTAATACTCTGTAAGCTTGTAAAGCATCGTATCCAATTAATTTCTTCTCCAAATATTAATTTCCATTTATTGCAACAATTTGGACGCTTTCTGTCGTTGGTTAAAATTTCATAGAATAGTTTTGTTCCTTTTGTTTGTAAATTAATTGCTTTGACAAACATGTAAGCAGCTGCGTTTTATTATTAATAACTGGGATATTAATTTTCTTCAGCTAATTTTTGATTGATTTTACGCAACTGAAGTAATTTAAGAAATTCACATTTATGTTGTATTTTTCAATGAATTCTTCGTATGAATAAAAATGAACAGTGTCATCGAAGAGGTGTCGGATTTTATGAATACATTTGTTAATCCAATCAGTATGTTTTACATTATTTATCACTTTAAATTTGGTATTGATACGTAATCCAGCGTTTGTTTGTTCTGCATCAGTCAGATGTTTCTTTTATTGATGTTTATAATATCGTCCTAATCTTTTATCTTGTCTAACTTGGAGACTTAAGACATTTTAGAGTATATTGGTATCACTTTACGTGTGTGAATTTTGTTTCTGTATATGAAAGGCATAAACAGCATTCAAGAAGATGAAAAGCATTCTTACCAACAAATGCCTCTCAATTAATATCAGGAAGAGAGTTCTTGAATGTTATATAGAACCGATAATGTTATACGGTTGTGAGGCGTGGATAGTCAACATGCAAAGCCAGAACAAGATTGAGGCAGCCGAGACGTGGTTTCTAAGAAGAATGTTGAGAGTTCCATGGACAGCAAAGAAAACAAACGAGACAGTCTTGATGGAGGCAAACACAAGAAGATTATTCATAAGGAAGATTAGGAAAAGACAGGCAACATTTATAGGCCATCTTATGAGGAAAGGGAAATTAGAGCACCTGGTCACAACGGGAAAGCTGGAGGGAAAGAGAGCGGCAGGTAGACCCAGGGAAAAAAATATCGGACGGACTTGCAGATTGGCTGAAGGCAGAGATGGTGGAAGATGTGCTTGAGGCAACAAGGGATAGAAACAAAGGGAAGGCCATGATCGCCAACACCATGTGGCAAGGCACTTGATGATGATGATATGAAAGGCAAATGATGGGATAAAAGAATTAAAGGTGATGGGGATGATGAATTATGTTGAGATAGGGTGGACGGGGGCTGGAAGCAGTGTGTATTGGATTGCCTGTAGATGGGTTTCTGTGACATGAATCTTGGAGCGATAGTATAGTGCATTCATACGTTCCCCCCCCCCCCCCCTTTTTTTTTCTTTTACAAGAATAAACATAGAAAAATATAATGTTATGCTAAATAGAACCGCAAGAGCTTGCCAGCGCGTAAGGCTTATGCTTAGCTAAACGGCTTATGCCATGGTCACATGGAATCTGTTGCGACACTTGATATGGAATTATTCCCTTGCGCGGAAAAGACGTTTTTAGAAACTGACACAGAAACTTTACGATTGTTACCTTAATATTAATTGCAATGCCATTTTTTGTGTCTGGGATGAAAAGGTTGCCTGTTGTGCTTGGCACTTATGTTTCGTGTTTCTTTAATTCGAACCCTTGTCTCAAAGCTAATCCCCCTGGGGATACAGGGGGCTCTTTCAGTATAAATAGTATACCCACCTTGTGGACATTCCTTGCTGGATTTTTTTTCTTTTCTGTCTCTCTCTCTTTGTTTCTTTTCTTCTCCTTTGCTTTCTGTTATTTCTTCCTATCGTTTTCTGCCTTGCAGGTCCGTTCACTTGTTCGATAAAGTCTTACGTACTATCTTTTAGGATTGATAATTGGGTACATGTATTAAGTGCAGTTTTGGCTCTAGGGATATGAGATATGCGGAAGCAATTTTAAGTAACTTAAACCCGTTTTTAAATGTGTTTTAGTGTCCTTAGTTATGTTTGAATTTGTAGTCAGGTATGTTTTTTAAATCCCCTGTGCGATGAATTGGACGGAGTGGTCAACGCCATGGGCATCTTAGATTATGTGCGCGATTGCATTGATATATGTACTTCATTTTCTTTTCCTTTTTTTTCCTATAAAAGTATTGTGTATGTTTTGAAACGGTTACAGCCCTGGTATGGCTTTACGCAGTCAGCTGGGCTTTAAACAAAAATAACTGTAACAGTGACTCAAAGCTTTACTAAGGCTTTGAAGTCTTTGAAGGAAACAGACGGGTGTATTTATCGAGTGGGTATGATGTCGGACTTCCAGACAGAAAATCTGGGTTCGATTCTGCCTGGGTGCCTCCTGCCTGGTGGGTAAAGGGGGAAGATTTTTTTCGATCGGCTGAAATTTTTTTTTTTTTTTTTTTTTCAATTTCCCAGCTCAACTTATGTGCGGACCCGTTAGTGCCTCAGTTCCTTTCGTGTGTATAAGCAGGCTGAACATTTTAAATGTGCACGTTAAAAATCTTGAAAGGCACGTAAAGATTTTATAAGGCAAGGCAGTATCCGAAAGCTTATGGAAAGATGAAAGCACTCAGCATGCACGCCCTCTGAAGACGAAATGTACAGATTGTGCAGCAAAATATTGCCTACACAAAGTTGGCAAAACAGCGTGCAAACACGCACCCGAGAAAAATCGGAAGGCTTAAAAACTAGCGAAACAAAACATCAATAAACAAACGAAAAACCTAGGCTTTAAATTTCGATAGATTTTTGAATACTTTCAAGCAAACAACGTTAGGGTTACGGACTTGCTTCTAAGGACTTGCATGACGATAGTCTCAACCTAAGACTAATTGACAGTTAGACGAAAGTATGGCAGGGAGGGTGGAACCCTCTTGTTTTAATCAACATTTTAACTGGTCTTACGTGGGATGATGTCAGGGAAAATGTATGACCGGAAGGCAAGGTGGGCGATGTGAGGCTTAGATCAAAACACGACAAGACTGACAAGTCGACATAGTTTAGTCAGTGAAAAATACTCTCTCTCTCTCTCTCTCTCTCTCTCTCTCTCTCTCTCTCTCTTTCTCTCTTGTCTCTCTCTCTATCTCCCCTTTGTTTCTCTCTTCTGTCTCTGTCCTGCTTCGTCTCCCACACACTCCTATTTGTAATTTTGTTTCAAAGAAATTGTTTTCATGTCATTCAAGAGAAGAATTATGTGTGCGTGTGCGTGCGTGTGTCCTTGCATGTGTGTGTGCTGTTTGTGTGTGTGTGTGTGTGGTTGTGTGTTGTAGTGTGTGTGTGTGTGTGGTGTGTGTGTGTGTTGTGGTGTGTGTGTGTGTTGTGTGTGTGTTTGAAACTCTCTGTCTCTCTCTCTTTGTCTTTCTATCTATCTATCCATCTATCCATCTATTTATCTATCTATATGTGTATATATAACTGACCGATTTGAGGTCCCTGTTGTGCTTGTTTTATTTGTATGATTTTTCACTGTATACAGTCTTTATTGTGTACCGTCAAAGATGTTAATTCTGTATTCTCACGTATAATTGTTTTTGTGCAAAAGTACAAAATAGACATTGTGCAAGGTTGTGTTCTGTTAGATATATTTGGTTATCGCTGTGTGTGGTACGAAGTTATGAATAGATCATCATCATCATCATCATCATCATCATCATCATCAATTCATCATCATCATCATTCATCAGGTGCCTTGCTGCGTGGCGTTGGCGATTATGGACTTCCAGATGGAAGTCCATATGAATAGATACTTACTTTAATTAACAACGCCTGCTCTGTGTGACCAAAAAGGAATAAACTGTCGGTCTCGTAATTATGCCTCTTGTTCGGATGTGTGCAGAGTCATCTCAAACAGGGAAATAGTGTGTGTAGCATTACTAACGTGCTCTACCTCAGTATACTTCTCGTGCGAAATTGTAAAACTTTATCATCATCATCGTGTGCCCTCATTGCGTTAGCGATCATGGCCGTCATACGAATCTATCCCATGTCGCTGTTACAACATTTCCCACCCCTCTTTGCCCTCAGCCACCCTGCAAGTCCGTCTAATATTTAAACCCTGGGTTTACCTGGTGCTCTCTTTCCTTCCACTTTCCTGTTGTGACCAGGTGCTCTAATTTCTCTTGCCTCATAAAATGTCCTATAAATGTTCCTTGTCTTTTCCTAATCTTCTTTGTCTGAGTACTGATGGCTTAATGCATCCACAAACCGACACGTCTTTTGTTGTTGTGTTGTTGTTGTTGTTTTCAGTTTTATCATGACGAGGAAAAAAAACACATAAAACTTTTACGCATTGTAAATATTTGTTAGTTTTCGTAAACCACTTCATCCGTGATACTGGCAGCTTTGTGATGAGCAAGATTAAAACTGGGTTTATCCCTAAAAAATGAAACAACAAAAACTTGTGTCGGTTTGTGGATGTATTTAGCCATCAGTACTCAGGAAAGTAGTTTGGATTGCCAGGTTTTGTGATGCTTAATTATTTGTCGGGGATTATTTCTATGTAGTGTTCAAGCTTCCGGTAACTAGAAATCTCATCAATCTTCTAAATCACAGTGGGATTTTTTCGGCTCCATCCGGCTCCTGTCCAGAGGTGAGCACACTATGGGTTCACTGGGAAAACTGGGACCACGTTAGTTTAGTCTCATACACTTCATAGATGCGTCACTGATGGTGTTGCTCAAACCTTCTTGACCATCACTGCAGGTGTCTGTATCTCTCGGGCCTGGCTAACGTCAGGATATATTTGATAGTAAGCGTAGAGTACAATCCTGTCACGCAGTCTCAATCCTTGATGGCACTCCATAGCATCATGGTTATTATCCTTATCGTCATCATCGTCACCATCGCATTGTAAAAACTGTGCCAGGTTTTGTAGCCATTAATGTGGCGTAGAAAATGAGAAGGGAAGGGAAGGGGAAGAGGAGGGGGGGGGGAGAGAAAAGAAAAGGTAAGCACAGAAAAAAATCTAAGTGTAGTGGTCCTGAACAAAAAATGCTGAAGCTCATAACTACAAAAATATCTTGTAAATTGTAGAGAAGACATTTTCAGTCCTACTGTTTTGTTCTATGATCTTCTGATTTGTTTGAACGTACTGTTGTTACTGTGGAGCTTATAATGGATAATTGTTGATAAATGTTTGCATGCTGCTTTGTGAATCGTGGAACGAGCTAGTATTTTATTGATCTTCGAAGGAAATCGGAAAGAAACACATTTATGAATGAGAAATGTTTTCACCCTCACGCGTGCGTATTCGTTTTAGATTGAAAAGGAGACAAGATGGTGCTGGATTTTAAATGACGAAACAAACAATCAAACAAACAAACAAACAAACAAACACCTAGTAGCAACAGCGACAAAACAGAACGCAATAAAAACTGAAAGGAAACTGTCCATGAATTATATGACAAACAGACAATGGAAATTTTACAGTGCAAAATATACAATGGTTGGTTCGGAAATGCTCAAAAACAAACATCAACAAAAGACATGTGAAACATTGGCAGCCAAAAAAAGAAAAAAACAACAACAAACAAACAAAAAACGAAAAACAAACAAACAAAAACCCAAAACAAAACAAAATAAAACAAAACAAACAAACAGCCCCCGCCCCGAAAATTAAAGGATGCTTCAAAGCTTAAATACAAACTTTTCTCATGGTGTCAACAGCAACAACAGCAACGAGAGCAAACAAAAGCAAACAAAAAGAGAAAATTAAAGGAAAAAGAAAAAATTCAAAATTTGATTTTATCGCTACCACCACACCGATAATCGAAACTTTTTTTCTGTGTCAAGTCGATATAAGCTTATCGTGACACAAAATATAGATAGATAAAAACAAACCTTAAAGAAAGCAGTACTCGTTTATAGTCCTGTAGGAAAAAACAACTCACCTTTATTCGTGAATAGAGCCAGTCCTGTCAAAAATCACAAGCTTGCGTTTCAGACGGCGGTTAGTTAATGAAGAAAGTTGAATGCAGCTTGCGTTTTCTTCTCCTAAAATGCATGGGGAATATGGAGGACCGCTCCTGTTTGAAAATCCCGAAATACTCGTAGCTCAAGATAATCACACTGTATTTTGTGTGCGAGTACAGACGTACAAACTTGCAAGAGGGAGAGCGCAAGCAAGACTGGTGTTAAATGCCGCAGGCTGAAACTGCCTGCCCCACGCAGTGACGACACCCTTGCTTTATAGCTTCACTGCTTGTCGCTGCTTGCTCTCCCCGTCATCATACACAACAGAATGCGTCACACAGGACAGCAGAGACGTAGACGCGTTGCATAGCGCGCAAATCAAGCTACGACAGTCAGGTTGCTTCAGGATTTCTTGCGGCCTGAGAGATAAGATTCCCGCTTAATTAAACCTGCGTAAAACCGTTTGCGCTGGCAAGGTCTTGAAAAGGGATGGGGAGGGGAGGTGTTCGGGATGACCTTTGAAACATTACGCTGACACCACCGGAATGGTGGAAACATTAAGATGTGCAGCGAACAGTCGAGTTCTGAATGTTGCAGTCTGTAATTGAACTCGTGTTATAAAACTTTGATTCCAAGACTCTTAAAAAAAAAAAGACAAAAAAAGCCCGAAGGATAAAGAATTGTATAATGCAACAGGAAAATATGATAGCAAGAAGTGCATGGGAATGTATGGAGATCGTTAAGAGCACAGAAATATGATATATAAATTGCATTGAAACTGAGATTGTTGAGAGCAAGTTTCAGTTGGATTGGAGTGAGTTAAATTTTCAGTTACACCTTTCCCCACACACTTGTTTTTAAGGAAGATTGCTTTATATAGTCAGAAGTATCGCTCTCTCTGTGCGTACATGCGTGCGTGCGTGCGTATGTGTGTATATGTGTGTGTGTGTATGTGTGTCTTCACCATATTTTGGATCAAAGCTGTGGATTGTTAAGGAGGTTGGAAAGCATGTTCGGAAGATACAGCATGCCTAACATCGGTACTATTTGAAGAAGATATTTGAACAGCATTTTCTCAAGGCCATTGACAATAATTTTGAACGTTTTCATTGTTGTGACAGTCTTGCATTGTGCTCGGTGTGCGTAAAGTTTCATTTCGGTACAGGCTTCTTCAAGATTGCAATGTCCTAAGAAGTACACAATCTGGGGGTTTTGTAATGTTTTGTACGAAAAGAGAGACTAAGAATGGTTTGATAGAAAAAAATGTCCTGCTTACAGGATTATTCGTTCACATGGCAATTTACAGTTTGTCACAGTCAACTTTTGAGACTGTATCTGAGGTTTGTGCTTCTGACCCTACTCTAAGAGTCAGAATGCTTGAGGATGACAAAGAACGATCTTATCAAACTATCAACCTTCCATACAAGGAACCTTCGTAGAATCATACGATTCTTTAGCCCAACACCAACTCCAGCCAATAACTATTCACCCAATGTAATCATGAAACTTTGGACATCATCATCATGAAAAGGCGATAGAGATGGATTGGGTACATCATCTGAACAGAACAAGATAACCTCCATCGGATTGCCCGTCAGTGGATGTCAGAAGGAAAACACGAGAGCGGAAGATTTTCAGATACACTTTCCTTTCAGGTTCCTGGATTTGAACTATCAGCTTTTTGGCCAGCGTTCTTTTGCTGTGTCAGGACCGTCTTGCCTGGAATATCATCCGACTCTCCCTTCGCCCGACACCTACTCTTTCTGCTTTTAAATCCAATTTTAAAACCCACCTCTCTTCCCTAGAATGAATTCTACAACTCCCTCTTTCCCTAAATTTGTGTAGGTCTTTTTTGCATATTGTAAATGTTAGGTTGTCTGCGTTGCATGCGTATGTCTGGTGCGCTTGTGCGCTTTGAATTGAATAGTCAAGATTTCATGTCATTTCTCTCCCTCGCCGGGATCGGCGGTAGGAGCCACGCTAGACGTCACATGTTTTCTCCAGGAAACACGATTGAGACATCTGTGGGCGATCTCCTAGATCTTGGATCTCCAGACTACAGACTTCAGCGACTTTGTTGAAATAGGAGGTGTGCGGTCGTCCCTCTTTCTTCTCCTCGCCTCAACTTTCCCCTGCAGGGCCGTTGACATCAGATCTGTTTTGGTGTTTCTGATCGCATGGCCTACATATTTCAGCTTTCTTTTGTTGATCTCTGTCAGCAGCTGGCGCCTGACATTCAGTTCTTTTAACACGCTATCGTTTGTTCTTCTGTCTGTCCATTTGGCTCTGAGAAGTCGTCTATAGAGTTACATTTCTGCTGCATTCATTTTGTTTTCTTCGTCAAGATTTAGCGCCATATAAATACTGTATTTATTATTGTTATTGTTATTGTTATTATTATTATTATTGTTATTCTATTATTATTATTATTATCATTATTATCATTATTATTATGATTATTATTACTATTATCAAAAGACCCAGGAACACTGGCGACGAACACTAGAAAGAGAACTTGACTGTGAAACACACCTAGGGTACCAAACAGAGTCAAGCCCCAAAGCAGACAGAAGTGTGGGATCTTCATTGCTGCCCTACATTTGAATGGTATAAAGGGCACTTAGTACAGACAGCTATGAAACACATCGCTAAGATCGTTGGCTAACTGCATGGCAGCAACGGAACAACGTTTTTGCCAATAATTGCTGGGTGTTCTTCTCGTAGGACAGGTTGCCATCTGCCAGCCTCTTTCAGTCAGTGAGCATGTGTTGAGTTCATGACACTACGTGTATGCATTTGTATTACGTCAAAATCGATAATGATGACAGAATGCCTGGGTTTGCATTAACCTTGTTAGTCTTGACTCGCATGTTTCGTGCACAAAGCTTGGTAGGTTGCATAGTTACACAAAATGTTAATGTAATGTTCTGTCATAATTTTTACTCATCTCGGGTTATTCATTTAGTATTTTCTAGATTGTTTTTTTTTTCCAGTCATAATAACAATACTAACTTGACATTCATATAGCATCTTTAATCAAGCACAGAGCGTTTTACAAATTATGACTTTTCAGAATTACCCCTAACTTGGCCTAAGGAAGTGCGATGTGCAGATGCAGTTTTAGGTAATTTAGACCAGTTATATACTTAGTTATGCTCATATATTTGTATTCAGGTATGTTGTTTTTTAAACCGTCTGATTTATCTGCCTATTTGTTTTTTTGTTTTTTTTGTTTTTGTCCAGTTTTTTTTCCAGTTCAAAGAGGTGTTGAGATGGCTATAGCTGTAATATGGTTCTGCACATTCGGCTGGGCTTTAAACAATGATGATAATTAAGAAAAGACGTCATGCACATACACACACACACACACACACACACACACACACACACACACACACACACACACACACACACACACATACACACACAACAGGAGAGAGAGAGAGAGAGAGAGAGAGAGAGAGAGAGAGAGAGAGAGAGAGAGGCACGCACAGACATCCGGACACACTGGCACACATGCACGGACACACACAACAACCCCCCCTCCAAAAAAAACCAAACCAAACACAAACAAAAAAACCCCTAATAACGCAACACAGTGCACAAATATACGTCACCAGCGCCATAGGATTGAGGCCGTGGACGCTAATGAAAGAAATGTTGTTAAAATAAATGAGAGGTTGGATTTGAATGAAGACAGGGGTGGACTGTGTCGAACAGTGATAGGCAGTGCGTTCCAGATTCTATCAGGAGAGGAATTCAAAGCGCTGCCATCAATTCATGCTTGTATATTTTAAATCTCGGGATACGGACAGTTCTGTCATCAGCAGAGCACAGAACGGAGAGATCGAGATGGAACATAGATTTCCGAAAGTTCCAAAGGTTGTGTGTTTGTGTGTGAATGTTTCATTTTGCAGTGATTAAATGAATATAATTATGGGGCATTATGTCGGCCAAGCTTAAACAGCGTTCAAGAAGATAAAAAGCATTCTTACGAACAAATGCCTATCAATTAACATCAGGAAGAGAGGTCTCGAATGTTATATAGAACCGATAATGTAATACGGTTGTGAGGCGTGGATAGTCAACAAGCAAAGCCAGAACAAGATTGAGGCAGCCGAGATGTGGTTTCTAAGAAGAATGTTGAGAGTTCCATGGACAGCAAAGAAAACAAACGAGACAGTCTTGATGGAGGCAGACACAAGAAGATCATTCATAAGGAAGATTAGGAAAAGACAGGCAAAATTTATAGGTCATTTTATGAGGAAAGGGGAATTGGAGCAGCTAGTCACATCGGGAAAGCTGGAGGGAAAGAGAGCACCAGGTAGACCCAGGGAGAAGATATTGGACGGACTTGCAGAGTGGCTGAAGACAAAGAGGGTGGAAGAGGTGCTTGAGGCAACAAGGGATAGAAACAGATGGAAGGCCATGATCGCCAACGCCATGTAGCAAGGCACTTGATGAATGATGATGATGAAGTCTTGACTGATAACACTGGGAGCTGATTGATATGGTGAAGGAGTCAGTGATAACATGGTGAGTCACCATAGCGTGACTTTGCATGTGAGAAAACATGACACGCAATTTTGTCTATTAGATTTGGTTTTGAACACCGCCTGTTTTCTCAACAATGACTTTAAGTTAGACATAATGGAATAGTTTCTTATTTCGAATACGTGTACACTCACACCCCCACCCCCACCCCCACACATACACATATTTATGTATGTATGTATGTATGTATGTATGTATGTATGTATGTATGTATGTATGTATGTATGCATGTATGTATGTATGTATGTATGTATCTATATCAGTATATGTCTATAGATGCCTATACATATATTTATACACACACACACACACAACACACATATATATATATCTATATATATATGTATGTATGTATGTATATACATATATATATATATATATGTGTATATATATATATATATATTATTTGTGTGTGTGTGTGTGTGTTGTGTGTGTGTGTGTGTGTGTGTGTGTGTGTGTGTGTTTCAAAAGACTGTTTAGTTTCTGTTATAAGAAAATGTTTATCAGATTTTCGTTGAGCTAGATGCAAATGGCGATAGCACTGAGTGTGAACAACAAAACTAACATGACACCGTAACGCACGCTTAGAAGACGGGATTACATAATCTGTCTAGTCTTTTTGCATTAAGCTCGTCATTTCGCACTGTCGATACAAGTCTCCC
>JAPXFY010000024.1:20885797-20905797 GCA_030674185.1 Monoplex corrugatus
ACGACAGTAATTACCTAGCAACAGAACCAGACAATGAGTGGGTGTCACTGCGGAGGACCGTCGTAACTAGGTATCATCCTTGAAGTGGACAGGATCTCGGAAACAGTACACGCTCCCCTGTTGTAAGCTTAATTAGCGACGGAAACTTCCTCTTAAAAATGTTAAAAATGTTAAGAAGATGAATGGAAATGATACTAATGATAACGATAAATATGCACAGTAAGTCCAAATGAATTCGAAGAATTGTGCCGTGCAAGACTGGTTTTTTTAATCATGATGTAGAGGATATGATGAAATAAAAGTAATTCCTTTTAAATGTCACAGTGATTCCATGTAAAGCATGTTCATTGTGCTTTACATGTAACAGATCATAGCAACAAAACAACAAATAAACAAACAAGCAAGCAAACAAAAAAAACAAACAAACAAACAAGCAAATAAACAAAACCAAAGCAAAACAAAAAGAGGTTGGCGGGTGTGGTTGTCTTACTGGAACCACATAGTAATGCAATATGAGCATTGTCAGTCGGATACATATATTAAAGCTATAGACCCATGATGAGTTATAAAAAACCAACAGATAATGACTTAAAGTCAGAAACAGTCTTTCACACACACACACACACACACACACACACACACACACACACACACACACACACACACACACACACACACACACACACACACACACGCGCCGTGAAAACACATGCATGACACGCGTGCTCTCTCTTCTCTCTCTCTCTCATCTCTCTCTGTCTGTCTTCTCTCTTCTTTCTCTGTGTCTCTGTCTGTCGTCTGTCTCTCTCACACACCACACCTGCGCTTCTGCTCACACACACACACACACACACACACACACACACACACACACACGCCAGCCGCCCCACACACGCACACACACATACGTACACACACACACACGTACACACCACACACACACACACACACACACACACACACACACATAAATAATACATACACACACACAAACACACATACACTGAAAACACACGCTTGGCTCACGCACACACACACACACACACACACACACACACACACACAAGCGCGCGCGCACACACACACACACACACACACACACACACACACACACTGATCAATTGCAATATTACAGGACTTTGAGCAGTTGTAGTATTAATCTCCTTAGTTGTATAAATGTTTCTGAAAAAAAAGATAGGTGTCTTTTCTTGAAGACTCTGGGAGAGAGTTCCATGTTCTTGTCACAAACATAAAGAATTTCTTTCCACAGATAGTTCGACAGAACCGATGCACGGCCAAGAAAGGAGCTTCTAGAAACCTGAGTTATTTGGAAGCATGAGGAGTTCTGGTATCAATTTAGACATTGAAAGCAAAATGTGGCCGCTTTATACTCAGGTCATGCTTTGACTGGAAGCCAAGGTAATTTTCGCAAAAGTGCTTTGCACGGCATCGTTTGCTCTCCGGAGCGACTATTAGAACTGCAGTATTTTGGATTCGTAGATATTTGGTTAGCTAGTCATGAGAGATGTAGTTTCTAAGAGGGATGTTGAGAGTTCCATGGACAGCAAAGAAAACAAACGATACAGTCTTGATGGAGGCAGACACAAGTAGATCATTCATAAGGAAGATTAGGAAATGGCAGGCAACATTCATAGGCCATTTTATGAGGAAAGGGGAATTGGAACACCTGGTCACAACGGGAAAGCTGGAGGGAAGGAGAGCACCGGGTAGACCCGGCGAGAAGATACTAGACGGACTTGCAGAGTGGCTGAAGACAGGGAGGGTGGAAGAGATGCTTTAGGTAACAAGAGATAGAGACAGATGAAAGTCCATAATCGCCAACGCCATGCGGCAAGGCACCTGATGATGATGATGAAGTCATGAGAAATTCTGGCTATGGGATGCTACGGTTTGGAGTTCGCTCAAGAGGATTTCATTGTTCTAGGATAGTTCCATAAGCCCTACACCCAAAAATTATTTGACAGACTCCTTAGTTCTAAACAAAGCCCGTGCGCTAGTAAGGTCTAGAGAGTAAAGAATAAGTACTCTACATGTAGATAGACTAAAGGACTCTCGTCTTGTTTGTGGCATCAATAGAAGGAAAAAGGCAGATCTTGCAACCGGAGGCACAGGACTTTATATGAATTTCCAAAACAGGGATTTATCAAGGAACGCATCAAGATTCCTTGCAGATTTGCTGAAGGCAATGACACAGTCTGAAATTACCATGGTCTTTGAGGTTACGTTTTAGGTTAGTTTTTGTACTCATGACATGACTTTTTGATTTTGTTGTTGCTTTTTGTTCATTCATTGCCAGTTTATTTACTTTCATCCAGACAACACTTTTCTCAGCCTCAGTATTTTACTTTCTCTAGCAGATTGGTGAAGGTTGTGAGTCATCAGCATAGAAATGGTAGAGTGCTCCTGATGGTTAACTAACAAAGCTAAGTGGTTGTAAGTGAAGAGAACAGTGGCCGGAGCAGAATCTTGTGGGACACAATTTTTCAGCAAAGATGGAACTGACCTAATGCCATTGATGACAACAGACTTATTTTGAAAGAAAAGTATGACTTGAACCAGTCAATAGTAGCTTCGATTCAACCAAATGTGGATATTTGTCTTAAGATTATGATGTTCTGGTCTTTAATACCAGGTTCAGGTTCAAGTTCATAGTTCATAGTTCATATTGCTTATAGCCAAGCCGACTACTAGAGTCATCTCAGGGCTAACACGATTGTGAAAAGGACACCCAAATTTCATTAGTATCAAATGCTACTGAAAGATCTAGAAGTGATAGAAGGGACAGGTGTGATGTGTTGTGTTGTGTTGTTTTGTGTGTGTGTGTGTGGTGGTGTGTGTGTGTGTGTGTGTGTGTGTGTGTGTGTGTGCGCGCGCGCGCGCCCCCAGATAGTTCCTGAACAGGGAACGCTTGTCCATGATGATTCCATTCATGCCAGTAATTAATCATGGAATGTCAGGTGGTAAACAGAACGAGTATGGGACAGCTGATTGTTAGCTCCAGAGGGCTGTTGTTAGAACAGGAAAGGACGTAACAGTCCGATGAAACATGGCTCTGGATGCCTGTTGACATGGAAGGAAAGGTGTGAATGATCTCATGAAACATGTATGGTTTCATTAAACTTGAGATGTAGGCGCTTGGCAGAGCCATTATGTGGCAGCCTTTCACAGCTATGGTCGTTCGTGTTCTGCAGACGTGCCTTTAGTTTACACATGCCATCCCTTTAGAAAATGAGAAGAAAGAGGGAGAGATAAACAAGGAAAGTGTGTCAACAGCAAAGCAGCAAATAATTAAGATCGACGAAAAAATGATCAGACAAGACCAACAAAAAAAGAAGACAAAAAGTGAGACAATAACGGAACTGTAATCAAGCATCAGACAAACCGAAGCCAATATGATATTGAATCAAACCACTGTCGTTACAGCCACTACTACCACACACACTCACATAGAGAGGGAGAGAGAGAGAGAGAGAGAGAGAGAGAGAGAGAGAGAGAGAGAGAGAGAGAGAGAGAGAGAGAGAGAGAGAGAGAGAGAGGTGTGCGTTTGTGTGTCTGTATAATTGTGTGTGTGTGTGTGTGTGTGTGGTGTGTGTGTGTGTGTGTGTGTGTGTGTGTGTGTGTGTGTGTGTGTGTGTGTGTGTGTGTGTGTGTGTGTGTGAACAACAGTTGAGTTTTCATGATAAAGAAATGAGTATTTGGGTGACATAGTTAATACCTGTTTGAGTCTTTATTACAGGCAAATGAGCGTTTGTGTTTTGTTATAGCCCTACTTGAGTTTTCATGGCAGATAAATGAGCATCTGTGTCTTCTTATACCCCTTCTTGAGTTTTTATGGCAGACAAACGAGTGTTTGATTCTCATGATTAAAGACCTATTTGAGTTTAATGATTGATTATTGTGTTATTATAGTAACAGCTCTATTTGAGTTTGAACAACAAGTTAATGAGTATTTGGGTTTTCAAGACAGACAAATAATGTATTTGAGTCTTGTAGTAACAGCCCTGTTTGAGTTTCGTGACAAATAAATGAGTTTTTGGGTCTTATAGTCAAAGTCCTATTTCAGTTTTCAAGACAGATGAATGAGTATTTACGTCTTATAGTGACAGACTTATTTTTGAGCTTTCAAGACAGATAAATGATTATTTGGATCTTATAGTTACAGCCATACTTGAGATTTCATGACAGGTAACTGAATATTTATGTCTCTGTTTTCATGACAAATGAAGATTTGTGTCTCATAGCCCCATTTGAATTTTTATGACAAATGAAGATTTGTGTCTCATAGCCCCATTTAAATTTTATTAACAAATTAAGATTTGTGTGTCATAGCCCCATTTGAGTTTTTATGACAAAGCAAAAGTTGTGTCTCAAAGCCCCATTTGAGTTTTTATGACAAATCAATATTCGTGTCGCATAGCCCCATTTGAGTTTTCATGACAATTATGTATCTCATTGCCCCATTTGAGTTTTCATAATTATGTATCTCATTGCCCCATTTGAGTTTTCATGACAATTATGTATCTCATTGCCCCATTTGAGTTTTCATGACAATTATGTATCTCATTGCCCCATTTGAGTTTTTATGACAATTATGTATATCGTTGCCCCATTTGAGATTTCATTACAAGAACATATGTGTCCAATTCTCCCATTTGAGTTTTCATGATAAACAGATATGTGTTTTATAGCCTGTCTAAATTTTCATTAGAAATATTGTGTTTCATTGCCCCATTTGAGTTTTTAATGACAAACAAATACGTATCTTATAACCGTATTTCAGTTTTCATTACAAACAGATATGTGTTGCACTGCCCCAAACGAGTTTCCACGACGAACGAATATGTGTCTTATTGTTTTCATGACAAATATGTGTCTTAGTACCCCATTTGAGTTTTGATGACATGAATATATGTCTTATTGCCTCACTTGAATCATTATATATATAGCCTATTTGAGATTTCTTGATATATAAATTAGTCCACTTTGGTTCTGAATCACACACCACACACACACAACACACAGACACACAGACACACACACACACACCACACACCACACACACACACACACACACACACACACACACACACACACCACACACTCACACACACCTCTCTCTCTCTCTCTCTCTCACACACTTGATGACAAGACGTTAAATCAAAGAACGAACACACAGACACACAGACTCAACACAACACACACACACACACACACACACACACACACACACACACACACACACACACACACACACACACACACACACACACACACACACACATCTCACTCTCTCTCTGTCTCTCTGTCACACACTCACACTCACACACACACACACACGCACACACACACACGCACACACACACACATACACCACAACACACACACACGCGCACACACACACACACACAACAGAGAACACTGACGAATATTTTATGACTGAAACAACAACAAAAAACAAACAAACAAACAAACAAACAAAACAAACAAACTTGGTCGCCACCTTGCCTTTGTCAAGCATACAAAGAATTTGACGAACGATGACATAACCTTGATTCCGATCTGTTGATAAATACCCGAGATATAGTCACAGAACAGTTTTTGCCATTTATCTTCAGGGTATATGTGTGTAGGGGTGGGGGGTGTTTCAGCGTTTGTTCAAGAAGGATTCATCGCATTCGGACGGTTCTGTATGGACTCTTATCTAAATCTGCCAGCAGTTTTCTTGCAGACCCCCTTGATCCTGCGTAAAATCTTATGTGCTGGCAATGTCTTGAGATGGGAAAGTATTAAGATGGAACAGGTCAGTTTTTAATGTTGCGGCCTGGGTGACATGGGCACACTTGGTCCCCCCAACGCGATGTGAATCATGATTCCTCTTTTTCAACAACAGTTGAACGTCAGCTGTCCCCATTTTCCCACTGTGAACGCCTTAACCCTTTGCCTCCCACACTCTATCTATATACCACTGCAAAAACGTAGCCCTTTGACTCACTTACCCTATCCACCAGCTTCCTGCAGGGTAAGGGAGTCAAAGTCAGAATGCTGGTGGACTAGGTGTGGAAGTCAAAGAGTTAAGCAGACCTGCTCACATTTTTCCTGTTCCTCAGAAAACCTACGGGTGTATAATCCAGTGTACAGGTGTGCAGGTGTAGATCCTTGGGCATGTTTGTATGCTTATATTTATGTGCGTTTGTGTATACCTGTGTGTATGTGATACCCTCATAGAAGTTCTTGTAAGGTTGCTCGTTCATGTTTCGTGGGTTCTCGAGTAACATGTTTAACTCGTATATCTGTGTCGAGTTTGTTAAAAATTGATAGGATATAAATTGATAAAAGATTGGTGGGATGTATTGAAAAGGATATCCTAGTACTAGTCAGAAGTGAATTTTGCACCATTGCGTATGGACGAACAGCAAGTGGTTCGATGAATCAGTATGACAAGAAGACCAGCTTTGTAGATGGGCCTGGCGCCCTAGGATGTTGAATAGAGGAAAAAGTCGTTTTGATGGTGTCTTTGGGACGTCAACGCCAGTAGAGATTTACGTCTCTCTGCGTTGTTGTCCCTAGCCGTCAACGTCTGAAGGAAGGCGGGAGTGCGTGACAGTCTGTCTATTGGTCTGAAGTTCCAGTCTCATGTCGTGTTTGTCATCTTTACGATGTATGCAACAAGTTTGTTTATTAGGTGTTACTACTGGCGGTTAGAGTGTGTAATGTGTTGGTAGCATAATATGTCGTGTCGAGCGTTATATACTGTGTGCAGTAGTGTCCGTGTAGCGTCTGATCGTTTTAATATCACTTGGTTTCGCTGATGTATTAATGCTTGTCAGGTATTGTGTTATATCTTTAGGACATCAGGGAAGGCATACTGGTTCGAATCTAGCTGTTAACAACTGCGCAGAAATGTTTTCGCCCATGGAAGCTGGAAAGCGATTTGTGTTCTGTTGTGTACGCACCAATTTTTCAGTTCCCAGCAAGTGTGTATATTTTTGAATATACGTGCTGTAGTGCGCACGAGATTTGCAAAGGGTTGATTAATGTTTTTTTGCAAATTGAAGTGGGTGCTGTTTGATAGACACCATATTTTGCATTTACTGCAAGGGTACATATTATTAAATTTATGTGCGGAATTTATACGCACGAGTTTCGCAAGGGACCATCTGAATTATGTTGATATTCGCAGGTAATCAGTAACTCAGTTTGTTTCACGTGTTTGGGAAGCGAACTGTATGCTGTTGGGTCGGCACGAAGATTTAGCATTCGTTGCAAGGGTATACATTATTAAACTGACATGCGTAAATGCATACGAGATCCCAAAAGAGGTGATTTATGTTCTTGAAAAGCTGTGTACTGTTGTGTAAGCAACAACTTTTGCGTTCGCTGCAAATGTATATATTATTGAATTACATGTGAAAGTGCACACGTGTGATATTATGTAGTTGTCGACATGGGCTTATGTTATGTTTTGATTTAAATGATTGTGTAGTTGTTTCGTTGAAATAATTTTCTGGGAATTACGCCAGCGTACTAAAGTGTTTTATGGTAACGTGCTGGTATGGGTAAGAGCAGTGTTCGCGTCTGGTTAATACTTTAGAAAGATGTCAGTCAGTGGTATGTCGCAAACATTTTATTGCAAATAGTTATTGCTGAGAAGGAAATAGCTTGTACCCAATAGACAATTTTTTTAAATTAAATCCGTGCCTTTGTTAATTTTTGGGCTTTGACTAGAATTTGTTTGTGACTGGTTAACATAAAGGACTAAAAAGGAAGACGAGATGAGATTTGCCTTAATGGTCGCACACATCATCGGTTGATAGGTAAAGGAACATGTGTCTAGCGTTCAGATAATGCTGTGACTCCTGTTTCCATGGCTTGACTCGGGCATTTGGGTAGAGGGTGAGACAATTTCGGGTTTCCAGAAGAATCTATTTATAGTCTTCATAAACTAAACGACCTAGTGGCGGATGTTAAAGTGCAGTTCTGTTCTCTCTCTCTCTGCGTGTGTGTTGTGTTTTGTGTGTGTGTGCGTGTGTGTGTGTGTGTGTGTGTGTGTGTGTGTGTGTGTGTGTGTGTGTGTGTCTGTGTGTGTGTGTGTGTGTGTGTGTGTGTGTGTGTGTGTGTGTGTGTGTGTGTGTGTAGCAGGTAGGGCACTGCTATAATCTTTCTGTGCAGGGTATTATCGGTAAGAGAGGAGAACAAGCCACGCCGGAAGTAATTGGAGGAGGGTTCCGGCCTGTGCCAGGCAGCTGTTGCCGTTCCAGAAGGGTTATGATATCAGTTTTCTGATCACCAGCATGCGCATAGAGCAACTGTTCAAATGCAAGCTGATGGATTTAATCATACAGTTTGTGGAAGTACAAGAAGATCGATGAGATGAGCTGGCTGTCAAATCAAGAGCTCGTATCAGTGTCAAAAAATTGTTGGGAAAAAACCAACAATTTTTGAAGCTGTTGATAACGTCTGACAAGAAAATTGTGACCGTATGCAAAGATTTTATGCAGACATGACAACAGCTGCCTTGGCGCTTCCATCTATTCACGCAGCATGTCTCAGTGTATAACATTTACAACCATTTTCTGTCATCCATTTATACCTGCAATATGCTGTGAGCAGTCAGTCTTATCATTATCTTCAGTGATACATTAACTGTACATGTTTGCGCACACCCTTACGCAAGGAGCATAGGCCCTTCATGAAGTAAATCATTTACAACCAAAACCAACCCCCCAAAAACAAACAAACAAACAAACAAACAAACAAACAAAACAAACAAACAAACAAACAAAAAACAAAAACAAAACAAAAATCCAAAAACCAACCAACCAACAACCAACCAACCAACCAACCAACAAACAAAACAACAAACAAAAAAAAAAGAAAAAAAGAGGGGGGGGGGGGGGCATTTTTCAGGCGTTTGTCAATGGATTTTGACCAAATTCTTTTCATGTACCAGCCTGGTGCCCGGTCTCAGATGTTTAAAGTTCGAATGTCTTTGATTCGGTATCTCGACTGACATGATTAATTATTTATAAGGGATGTGGAGAAGGGATCGTGATATGTTTCTGCTACCAACAGGAATCAAATCTGCGTCAAGCGTTTGATTATACCGTAATTTCATCGCCATAAAATTCAGTATTGTTATTGTTATTGTTGTTTAAAGCCCAGCCGATTACGTAGAGCCATATCAGGGAATAAAAATCAGTAACACTACGTACGTTAAAACAGATAAACAAAACAAAACAACAAAACAAAACAAAAACAAAACACTAGAATAATTTGAAATAAGAGAGATTGATGACATAACTTCATCATATTCAAAATGGACATTGTTTCATACCGACCGAAGGTGTGTGTGCGTGTGTGTATGTGCGCGCGTGCTGGCTGTGGGGTGTGTGTGTGTGTGTGTGTGTGTGTGTGTGTGTGTGTGTGTGTGTGGGAAGCAAGTTTTCTCAGCTTTTTGTGGGTAGATCGTTTACAAATGTTAGGCAAAACTGTAAAATGTTGAGGATTTGGAAACCATAAGTTTGCATAATATAGCTTCAAGGCCGAGATAACCCCCCCCCCCAAAAAAAAAAAAAAAAAGAAAATTAAATTGGCAGTGTTTGAGGGAGTTGTATGAGCTGGACTTTCTGTATAACTTCTGCCAATATTCAACATCTATTTTCAGTCTACCATTATCCTGAACACACGCTGAGTTCTATCATAACGAAAGTTTCTTCAGAATCACAGTGATCTTGAGAAGTACAGAGTCTGGATTTTCCGTAATCTTACACAGAAAAGGAGATTATAAGAATGGTTTCACCGCCCCCACCCTCCACATCCACCATCCCTCCCACACATGTACGCATACATGCCGAACACAAACACATAAACACACACATACACATACATACACACACACTTGCACACACGCACGCACACACACAGAAAAAAAAACACACACACATACACACACGCGCGCGCGACACACACACATACACACACATACAACACACACAACACAACATACACAACACACACACACACACACAACCCCCCACCCCACCCCAAAACACACACACACACGTAGGCTCACATTCTCTTTTATCTCTCTCTCTCTATCTCACACGCACACACACACACACACACACACACACACACACACACACACACACAACACACACACACACTCTCTCTCTCTCTCTCTCACACACACACACACACACCACACACACACACACACACACACACACACACACACACACACACACACACACACACACACACACACAACCACACACACACCGGTGGTGTATACTTTTTCTTGTCGACCCATAACGGACATGTGTGAGTTATCTGCAAGTCTGTATAGGAAATATTTTGACAAAATGACTATCCTCTGAACACTTGGTCGATCTTCACCATATGTAGTTTGGATCATAAAGGAGCGCAAATGCTTAGATTGGTTAGGGTTTCTTGTAGGTTGAAAAGCTGAACCAGAGAGAGAGAGAGAGAGAGAGAGAGAGAGAGAGAGAGAGAGAGAGGAGAGAGAGAGAGAGAGAGAGAGAGAGAGAGAGGAGAGAGGAGAGAGAGAGAGAGAGAGAGAGTGTCAGTCTGGTTTTATCATGTGTATGTTCTTTTGTTTGTTTTATTTTGTTCACGGACGTATGACTCGATGCTGATGCGATGTGTGTATCGCATAATCAAAGAAAACACAGGACGCCATTGTCTGTGCGTGTCAGTGAGTGCAGACATTGCGAAAAGACTCCTCACAGGTTATTTATGGGCCCGTTGTTCTGCTACAGCATCTGATCCCCTCAGTAGGACGTAGGAGTGTCTCTCTCTCTCTTTGGTTTGTACAGTCCCCATTTGTCTCATCATGTAACGAATGCACAACTTTAAGAGACAGACAGACAGCCATGCAGACAACAGACTTACAGACAGACAGATAAACAGACACAGACCGACACAGACAGACAGACAAGACAGACAGCAGACAGACAGACAGACATGACAGACAGACACAACAGACGATATACAACAGATAGACAAGACTAGACACAGGACGACACACAACAGACAGACACAGAAGGATGAGACAGACTTAGACAGACAGCACAGACAGGAGACAGCGACACAGCAGTACAAAGGCAGGCAGACAGACAGAATGCAGGCAGGCAGGCAGACAGACAGAGCAGTGCAGAGACGATCACACAGGACAGATAGAATGAATGAGGTTCTCCCCGCCTTAAGTGTGTGTGTGTGTGTGTGTGTTGTGCGCATGCGCGCGCGCGTTTGTGTATTTATACGTGTGTGCGTGTATGTAGGTATATATTATTTTGCTTTGTTGATTTTTTAACTTTATTGTTTGCACAAGAAGAAAGAATCATTGATCAGAAAGAGAGAATACAGGTTTTTATTATTTATTTATGTATTTATTTATTTATGTCTTCTTCACCACAGCATGTCTGTCGATACGTACTCATTTGCCTTCCGCGTTATAGACTTCTGAGGATTGAACACGTTTAACTGTCACATGCTGAGTACTATCTTTAGTGCTGCGTTTCACTGCGAAGGTCATGAAGGACTTGTGCGTAGGCCTGGTTGGTATAGAGGTAGATACGCCATCTGCCCATTTGATTGCATGGGTTTGTGTCTGCGTGCAGCCAGCAAGCCCATTTATTGTGAATCAGTACCTGAGACTGTTCAGGGTTTGTGGTAGTCTACCCAGTTGTGAATGGTACCTGACCCCTGTCCAGGGTTTAGGATGGTTTACCCAGCTGTCAATAGTACCTAACCCTGTCCAGGGTTTAGGGTGATCTATACAGCTGCAAATGGGTACCTGATCCTGTTCAAGGTTTAGGGATAGATTAACCAGCTGTGCGTAAGTAACTGACCCTGTCCAGGGTTTGGGATGGTCTCCCCAGCAGTGAATAGGTACCTGGCCCTATCCAGGGTTTAGGAGGTCTACCCGCTGTGAATGGATACTGACCCTGTTCAGGATTTAGGATGGTCTACCCAGCTGTAAATGGGTACCTGACCTTGTTCAGGACTTGGGATGGTCTGCCTAGCTGTGAATGGGTACCTGACCCTGTCCAGGATTTAGGGAATGGTCTACCCAGGTTTGAATGGGTACCTGACCCTGTCCAGGATTTAGGATGGTCTACCCAGTTTGAATGGGTACCTGAGCCTGTCCAAGATTTCTGATGGTGTACCCAGCAGTGAATAGATACCTGGCCCTGTCCAAGATTTCTGATGGTCTACCCAGCATTGAATAGATGCCTGGCCCTGTCCAAGATTTCTAATAGTCTACCAGTTTGAATGGGTACCTGAGCCTGTCAAGATTTGATGGTGTACCAGCAGTGAATAGATACCTGACCCTGTCCAGGATTTAGGATGGTCTACCCAGGTTTGAATGGATACCTGAGCCTGTCCAAGATTTCTGATGGTGTACCCAGCAGTGAATAGATACCTGACCCTGTCCAGGATTTAGGATGGTTACCCAGGTTTGAATGGATACCTGAGCCTGTCCAAGATTTCTGATGGTGTACCCAGCAGTGAATAGATACCTAGCCCTGTCCAAGATTTCTGATGGCCTACCCAGCAGTGAATAGATACCTGGCCCTGTCCAAGATTTCTGATGTACCCAGTGAATGGTACCTGGCCTGTCCAAGATTTCTGATGGTGTACCAGCAGTGAATAGTACCTGGCCCTGTCCAAGATTTCTGATGGTGTACCCAGCAGTGAATAGATACCTGGCCCTGTCCAAGATTTCTGATGGTGTACCCAGCAGTGAATAGTACCTGGCCTGTCAAGATTTCTGATGGTGTACCCAGCAGTGAATAGATACCTGGCCCTGTCCAAGGTTTTGATGGTGTACCCAGCAGTGAATAGGGTACCTGGCCCTGTCCAAGATTTCTGATGGTGTACCAGCAGTGAATAGGATACCTGGCCCTGTCCAAGATTTCTGATGGTGTCCAGTGAATAGGTACCTGCCCTGTCAGATCTTGGTGTACCAGTGTAGGTACCTGGCCTTGTCTAAGATTTCTGATGGTGTACCAGCAGTGAATAGGTACTGGCCCTGTCCAGGGTTTAGGAGGTCTACCCAGCTGTGAATGGGTACCTGACCCTGTTCTGGACTTCTATCTAGCTGTGAATGGATACCTGAGCTTGTTTAGGATTTAAAATGGTCTGTCCAACTGTGAATAGATACCTGACCCTGTTCAGAACTTGGGATGATCTACCCAGTGTGAGTGTATAACTGATCCTGATCAGGTTTAGGATGGTGTATCCAACTGTGAATGGGTACGTGACCATGTCCAGGGTCTGGAGTGCTCTACCCAGCTGTGAATGGGTACATGACCCTGCCCAGAGCTTGGAGTGCTCTACCCAGCTGTGAATGGGTACATGACCCTGTCCAGAGCTTGGAGTGCTCTACCCAGCTGTGAATGGGTACATGACCCTGTCCAGAGCTGGAGTGCTCTACTCAGCTGTGAATGGGTACATGACCCTGTCCAGAGCTTGGAGTGCTCTACTCAGCTGTGAATGGGTACATGACCCTGTCCAGAGTTGGAGTGCTCTACCAGCTATGAATGGGTACGTGACCCTGTCCAGGATTTAGGGTGATCTACCCACTGTGAATGGGTACATGACCTTGTCCAGAGCTTGGATTGGTCTACCCAGCTGTGAATGGGTACATGACCCTGTCCAGAGCTTGGAGTGCTCTACCCAGCTATGAATGGGTACGTGACCCTGTCCAGGGTTTAGGGTGATCTACCCAGCTGTGAATGGGTACATGACCCTGTCCAGATTTGGAGTGCTCTACCCAGCTGTGAATGGGTACATGACCCTGTCCAGAGCTTGCCAGTGCTGTGAATGGGTACCAGACCATGCCAGGCTTGGGGTGATCTACCCAGCCGTGAATGGGTAACTAACCCTGGTCAGGACATAGGATGGTAAGGCAGCAAGTGAGACGGGATGAGCACGATCCTGCTAGCCTCGAGAACAGTTGCGATCTCATACGCCTCGTTTCCTTACTACCTCAGAGCTATAGGACAGCCATTTACCTTTTACGTGTCGATACTGTTCATTTCACAGACCCGCTTTTGTGGAAAGTTTGTTTGCAAGTTGCATGGGAAAGAGCAATCCTCCATGGAGAGATTGCCTTGCTTTAAAATTTCACAGTGAGCGGGGCTGCTGATGAACGCGGGGCGGCCCAATGGGACAAATCCCACTGAGACCAATCACTCTCGGACTAATCTCACTGGGACTAATCCCCCTGGGACTGTCTTAAGTTGAGCTACTGTCAGCTCCTGTTCTGCTTGGACTCGTCAGAGAATTTAACACACGCGCATCAGTTCTGCACCGTGAACGGCACGAACTGAGAACTTACGTTTGATATCTGGCCATGTATGCCATTGGTACCTCGATGAAACATCGATGATGCTTGGCTGCTGGTTCATGGTTCAGCTCTTGCCTAAATCCAAGCAGTTGACGAACTAAACAACTACATGGTCAAGAGATGGACTGGCGATGGGAGACCTCTGATTAGCGATGACATTTGGTATCATTCCATAAACCTTGACGAAGAGTAGGTCCAAAAGAACACAATTTTGCCGGTCTTCGTGCAGCGTTTGCCAAGAATTTCTGCAGTCCCTGTCCCAGTATTTTTTTAAGCATATTTACAGCGTTTGCAGGAAAAAAGACCGGAACTGAACTTGCAAGTCATCGTTTGAACATGGGTCATCCTTTCTCAGCAAAGAAAAGAGCAACCAGGGAGAAAGAGATCCGAATAACTCCGAGCATTAGGCAGCAGTTCACGAACGACCAAAGGGACATACTAAGCTACATTGAGGCCAGTAGGCTTGCTTGTCAAACTGTACTGACTTCTGACTTGACAAATGAAGAATCTACAAATTAAAAAAGCTACTTTAGTTCATCAGGTTTAGACTCGTTTTAAACATTGTTGATAACAAAGTATGTAAACATGCGGATATACTTGTTTATATATGTTGATATTCTGAGATGTATAATAGCACTATAATAATACCATGTAAACATATGTATGTGTCAGGACCCAGATTAGACCGAGAGGGACCACTGAAAAAAGTAGCCAGTATTGGTGTTAGTCCGAGTGGCACAACAGCTGGCCGGCAAAATTGCTTATGCATGAAACCATGGTTTAGTCCCATTGGGATCAGTCCCAGTGGACCCTCCCCGATAAATGTGCATGCACTTGTATTTAAAAAATCACTACAGATAGATTACGAATTAACTATGTATAAGCTTTGAACTCGTTGGTAATGTCGAATCTCAAGGTCTTGGCAGCCCGTATGGTTTATTTGCAGGTTTATGGCGTTTTCCGTGATTAGTTCGTGTTGACATCGTATGACATTTTGCAGCATAGTGCCTGTGCTATCAACGTCGACTTGTGATGTTTCAGGACAGTGAAACTGGATACTAATTTACAGTTACCCCGTCGTTAAGCTGCTGTTGATTACCATAGTATGAACTTCTATAAAATGGTGTTTGCCATCAGTCGCAGTATGAATCACAGCGTGTCACGAAGATTTTCTAGAAAGGATGGTTTACTGTCCAGAACAGAAGTGTCGACTTACGATTTCCAAGGCGCCATGGTTAATTTAGAATTCCGCTCAATTTCTTTCTGAAGGTTGCGTCTGTGCGATTGATAAATTTACCGTTGAGTTTCTCTAGATTGTGTACCTGCGATCGAGAAAATGTCTAATCAGTTTCTCAAGATTGTGTATCTACGATTGATAAATGTCTGTTCAGTTTCTCAAGATTTATGTATCTGCGATTGATAAATGTTCAGTTTCTCAAGACTGTGTATCTGCGATAGGTAAATGTCCTTTGAGTTTTGCAAGATTGTGTATGTGCTGCTATTGATGAATGTCTGTTCAGTTTCTCAAGATCATGTTTCTACGATTGATAAATGTCTGTTCAGTTTTTCAAGACTGCGTATCTGCGATTGACAAATGTTTGTTCAGTTTCTCAAGATTGTGTATGTGGATTGATAAATTTCCGTTCAGTTTCTCAAGATTGCGTATCTGGGATTGATAAATGTTCAGTTTCTCAAGATCGTGTATCTGCGATTGATAAATGTCTGTTCAGTTTCTTAAGATTGTGTATCTGCGATTGATAAATGTCCTGTTCAGTTTCTTAAGATCGTGTATCTGCGATTGATAAATGTCTGTTCAATTTCTTAAGATCGTGTATCTGCGATTGATAAATGTCTGTTCAGTTTCTTAAGATCGTGTATCTGCGATGATAATGTCTGTCATTTTAAGATCGTGTATCTGCGTTTGATAAATTCTGTTCAGTTTCTTAAGATCGTGTATCTGCGATTGATAAATGTCTGTTCAGTTTCTCAAGATTGTGTATCTGCGATTGATAAATGTTCAGTTTCTCAAGATTGTGTATCTGTGATTGATAAATGTCTGTTCAGTTTCTCAAGATCGTTTATCTGCGATTGAGTTTCTCAAGATTAAATCTCTGCGCCCGGAATGAATTCCATGTGGTCTGATGGTACAGTTGTCATGTGATGGACATGATCCAAAATGATTACGGTACAATCCATAAGCCTCCCAGAAAGTTTTTTTTTTCTGTGGCATTTTCATGTGGCCATGTTAGCTCTGTTGGTTAGAAGACTAAACGAGCAAAAAATAGATAGACAGATAGATATGTGTATGAGTGTGTTCCAGGTGTACGCGTACGGGGTATTGTTAAAAAAGTGTACGTTCTGACAAGAATGAAAACAGGGGGAGTTATTATTTCTTCACGTAAAAATTCAAGGAGTCTGATCTTGATTTGAAGTTACACGTTCACAGTCCCCACATACATTTAAACATTTATTAAAGTAGACTGTGGTGATTGAATGATGATTATACAGAAAATGACATAGCCACATGGCCTGTTGCTCCATGCTGTCATCTCTGTCAGAATACACACAACCTCCCGCTCCCTCTCTATCATTTCATTTCATTTCTTTCATACATTTCTCCATTCTTTTCTTAATCTCTCTCTTGTTTTCCCTTTTTCGTTCTCTCTCCCTCTTGAATATGTGTAAATAATTTTCGTAGTAGCAATCAAATGTCTTTTGTGTAGTCTAATTTGTTTAATTTTAAGTCATTTGCAGTATTTTTTTCTGTACTTTTGATATGGGTAGATTTGTGACGGCAGATACGTAAGATGGCGTATGTGCTATTATCTGTATCCTTAGAAAATGAAGTGTGATTTCATTTGATTATTTCTTCTCCCTCCCTCGCTCCCTTCCTCTCCTCCGCTCTTTCTGTGAAAATTATCAACGGCAGATATGTGTGTTGGCATATGTGCTAATACTCATACCATCGGAAAATGAAGTTCATTTTATTTCAGTACAACTGATATTCCAATTTTGTATTATTTTGGTGTCTTTTAATGCTATGGTAGGTCATGTTTATCCATATTCTCTACAGGCATTACACTGTACTTGTATTATTGTGGATACGCTATAGGGAAAAGGAGGATGTAAAAATGCATTGATTTGCTTACGCCACTGCCCTCGAATGAAAAAGGAAGTTCTGGTTTTTGTTCTTGGTCTTTGGCGCTTACATCCTTATGTATTTCTTTGGGGTTTCAAGTCAGCAGTATTATTGCAAAGGCTCAGTAAGGACCTGTTCCATATTTCAAGAGTTGATCAGTACTCATGATTAGATAGTTCTACAAAAGAAGGAGGAGAAGAGGAGAAGAATTTTGTTTTACGTATATTAGGGGTTGTTGTTGTTGTTGTAAGGTCTATTTTCGTATTTCAGGTGTTGTTGGTGTTGTTGTTCTGCTGTTGTTGTTGTTGTAATAAAGTTGATTTTGCACATTTGATGTATTGTTGTTATCATTATTTTGGCGTTACTTGATCCAAATGGGAGTTTTCCCAGTCTACAGATGACGAGTCATTATAGCTATTTTTGTTTGCAAACACCAAATCAAAAGCCGTTCGATTATTATCTTGATCTGTATATCTGTCTTGAAATAAATATAACGGAAAAAACAGCACAGCAGATCAATAACATTAGACATAATGTGAAAGGGATTTAAAACAGTACTTGCTTTTGTTCGAGAGAGATAGAGGGAGAGAGTAAGAAAATAGTCATTGGTATCTTTGTATATGTGCAAATAGAAAGGTAAATAGATAGATAAATGAGAGAGGACGACAGAGAGAGAGAGAGAGAGAGGAGAGAGAGAGAGAGAGAGAGAGAGAGAGAGAGAGAGAGAGAACTCAGAATTCAGAGAGAGATAGAGAGAGAGAGAGAGAGAGAGAGGACAGACAGACAGACAGAGAGACAGAGAACTCAGAATTTAGAGAGAGAGAGAGAGAGAGAGAAATGTATGCATGTATGTATGTCTATATATACATGTATATATTATAATATTATATATATATATTATATAATATATATATAATATATATGTAATATATATATAATATATATATATACTCTCTGTCTCTGTTCTCTCTCTCTCTACATATCTATCTATCTATCTATCTATCAATCTATCTATCTATCTATCTATCTATATATGGAGAGAGAGAGAGAGAGGGAGAGAGAGAGAGAAATGTATGCATGTATGTATTTATATATATATATGTATATATATATATGTATATATATAATATAAATATATATAATATATATGTAATATATATATATATATAATATATATATATATCTCTGCTCTGTCTCTCTCTCTACATATGTATCTATCTATCTATGGAGAGAGGAGAGAGAGAGAGAGAGAGAGAGAGAAAGAGAGAGGAGAGAGAGAGAGAGAGAGAGAGAGGAGAGAGAGAGAGAGAGAGAGAGAGAGTTTGAATTTGCAGCAGAAAAGCAGCGATACACTGCCACCAGCAAAAAATGAATTATGGCAGTGGCGTGGTATGCATAAATTCAGTGTCACTCCTTTCGTAGACAATCTGCTTTTAAATTTTAAAAAAACATTTCACTAAGGAGTGGCGCATTTAAAATGGATTTTCTCTGTCTTTATAAAACGTTTATGCGTGATTTCCTTGGCAATTTTGTTATTCTGACTTGAACGGTAATCTTTAAAGTTTATGTCGATGATAATTTTAGACGCTTGCATGGATGTTCCTCTGTTTGTTTGTCTGAGTGTTTGACGTTCTGTGTCACAGGCACACACACACACACACACACACACACACACACACACACACACACACACACACACACACACACACACACACACACACACACACACACCACACACACATACACACACACACACACACACACACACACACACCACACACACACACACACACATTCACACAAACATGCACATGCACACACACACACGTCATAGTTAGGAAGGATGTCTTCTCTGATGAGGGGAATGAGAACTATTTTCAAAGGGAAAATTTGTTGTTGTTGTTGTAAATGTTTTTGTTTTTTTTCAGACAAAACGTATTAACGAGAAGAAAGAATGTAAGGAGTAAAACATACATGATGAGAAGGTTCATCTCAGGACTGTAATGTGGAATTTGGATTTAGTTTAACATTTTGACTCCCGCACCCTATCCACCAACTGCAAAAACTTAACCCTTTGACTGTCGCACCCTATCACACTATCCCGAAAAAAGCTGGTGGATAGGGTGAGGGAGTCAAAAGGTTATGTTTTGCTTTGCTAGCATGGTTGATATTGCAGGATGCTGGTGACAAAGTGCGGGAGTCGAAAGGGTTAAGTTGGATTCATCACTGTTAAATACTTCCATAAGTATTTGAGTCGTCCCGTTAGCTCAGATGGTTAGAGAATTGGTTCGATTCTCAGACGGGCCACAGTATTGACTGGCTGGTGGTTATTTTTTTATAGAGCCGTGGTCTCCATAGGAGGAGACACAAGAAGATCATTAATAAAAAAAAAGATTAGGAAAAGACAGGCAACATCTACTGGACAGTTTATGAAGAAAGAGAAATTAGAGCACTCGGTTACAA
>JAPXFY010000024.1:20915797-20920797 GCA_030674185.1 Monoplex corrugatus
AGAAAATGGAAAAAAAAATCGTGAATAGTATTATGTTTTGGTTTTACAAGTAACACTTGAAAAACAACAGTATAAGAACTGATTTGATACAAACGGAGCTTGTTAAGAAGTAAAGAAGTATTTCGTCTTTTACAGAGCCAATGGCTTTCTATTTTTCTTTTTTGTTTGTTTGTTTGTTTAGGTCTAAGATAATTACACCAGTAGACTTTGAGTTAGCAATAGATGACGGTATTCTATCTGCGAATTAAGTATCATCTAACACGAGTGTAGAACGAAATCTTGATTTATTGGAATAGAGCAAATCATGTAGGTTTAGGAACTCGTAATAGACCGTTATGTACATGCTTTTCTGATGGCTTAGAAAGTGAAATCAGTATTGATATTGGTGTGTAGTCACGAATATTTAATGCATTTTAACTTTATGAAGTGGAATGGCTTTAGCTGTTTTTAGCGATGTAGGGAAACAGTCTTTCCTGATGGTCAGATTATAGTTAATTTTAAGATGAGACACGTGTGACACAGATGGTTTTATGATTTTTGTTGGTAAGTCCATTGCCTCTATGGGAAGTTTTGTTTCCTCAGTCAGATATGTACAGTGTATATTTACCAACTTTATGTACTGTCGTTTCATGAATGCAAAAATGTGTTTTGACGATCAAGTTTGTCAAAACAAAGTGATTGGAACTGTTCTGAACATTTGTTATGACCTGTGTTGCTGTGTGTTATGTCTTTCACGATTTCTGCCACGGAGAAGATGAGTTTGCGGTGAATCCATTTTCAGAATGTTTGTGCATAGGAACTGACTATTTGCTAAAGTGTTCATAGCTTTCCTTACGTTTGAAGTGTTACTTGTTTTAGTGGCTACAATATTATCACAATAGTTCCTTCATGCCTGGCGAATTAAGTACTTAACATGATTTCTTTCTTGTTAATGCAGGCTTTTTTTGTTTTTGTTCTTGAACTGGTTTTCTTAGTTCAATGGCTTTGTGAATACGGATATTAAGCCATGGAGGTAAGAGTGTGTTTTTCAAGTGTTTTGTTTTGGATGAGCATTTTTATCATAAGCATTTGAAAATAAGTGTTGGGTAAGAGAGAGGAGAGAGAGAGAGAGAGAGAGAGAGAGAGAGAGAGAGAGAGAGAGAGAGAGAGAGAGAGAGAGAGAGAGAGAGAGAGAGAACCTGAAAACTTCAGAACATAATTATTATTATTCAAGGACTGTAGCATTACTTCCCACGGTGTCTTACAGCTAGTTCTTGCTGTTCCACACACGAAATATAAGCATACTGAACACAAATAAAGCTTAACAATACAATATCAAAGAAGTTATAAAACTCATTTATAATAAAATGTTGACCTCTTTGTGTCAGTTCGTTCAACGCCGTACAAAAGTACAAGAGATAAGGCAGACACATATAAAACAAATGCATGTCAATCCCTTACATAAAAACGAAAATAAGTACAATAACATAACAATAGTAGTCATCATCATCAAGTGTCCTTCCGCATGGCGTTGGCGATCATGGCGCTCCATATGTATCTATCCCTTGTTGCCACAAGCACATCTTCCACCCTCTCTGTCCTCAGTCACTCTGCAAGTCCGTCCAATATTTTCTCCCTGGGTCTACCTGGTGCTCTCTTTCCCTCTAGCTTTCCTGTTGTGACCAGGTGCTCTAATTCCCCTTTCCTCATAGAATGTCCTATAAATGTTGCCTGTCTTTTCCTAATCTTCCTTATGAATGATCTTTTTTGTGTCTGCCTCCATCAAGACTGTCTCGTTTGTTTTCTTTGCTGTCCATGGAACTCTCAACATTCTTCTAAGAAACCACATCTCAGTAGTAGAGATGATGTATTTTTTGTAAAAAAATGATATCCGTCTTTCTTACATTACAGACAAAGAATCAAAGAAAAAGAAGAAAGTAAAGGAAGCATTAAGAACAAACAAGAGAAGGGAAGACATGTCAGCTCACGCTTTGATGCAAATCGATGAACCATAACACACGCAACGTCAGAGAAGTTCTAAAAATGAATTAGTTTGTCAGTCGATCGAATGATTTGCAAAAGCATGGGAGATAAAGACAGACACAGGTAAAGCAAGCGCATGTCAGCTCCCAGCAGCAGCAACAGAAACAACAACAACAACAACAACAACAAAACATGATGATGATGATGATGATAATGACAATGACGACCACTACTACGACGACGACGATGATGATGATGATGGTGATAATGATGATGATGATGATGATGATGATAAGAAGAATTTTTTGTTGATTTTGAAAAATCAAATCAGATCATTGATACAAGCATAGAAAAAAGGGAAAAAAGAGAATAAAACAAGTATTAAAAACAAAGGAAGGGGGGGGGGGGGAGGGATAGACATGTCAACTCTAAAACTTTGATGAAAACAGATGAACAATTACATCACACAACGGCCAAAGACATCATAACAATGAAATATAACGAATAACGACTCATTTTTGACAATCGGTCAAGTGCTTCACTAAAGCATTAGAGATAAAGGCGTACAAAAGCAAGGCAAATATATGCGAAAAGTACACTGTATCATCATCATCATGTGCCGTGTGGCATGGCATTAGCGATCATGGTCCTCCATATGAATCTATCCTTCTTGTCGCTGCAGGTATATGTACTTCTTCCACCCTGTCTGTCTTCATCCATTGCACAAGTCTGTCCAATATTTTCTCCCTGGGAAAACGACAAAGGCTAGCGAAGAGTCCGTACAAAAACCGATGGAAGGCAACGGGAAACCACCGTCGTATTTTTCCATGTATCATGACCGGCCGAAAGTAAACTATAACTGCACACATAATCTGAAATTAATTCAGTATGAAAAGAGCAAGGAGAGAGTTGAGAGCGATCTGATATTATAAAGCAAAGAGGTAAAAGCTTGGATAAAAATGGAACCATGTCGAGCGATGAGGCTATAACTAAAGGCTTTGTTATTACAGACTATGTAAATCTAGAAAAAGGATTTCAGGTAGAAGATTGGAAAGAGCGGGAGAGAGAGAGAGAGAGAGAGAGAGAGAGAGAGAGAGAGAGAGAGAGAAACTGAAACTGAAAATGGTTTATTGCCATTGACATTTTTGTCCTGTGGCAAGGAGCGTAAAACAAAGTCATTAAATTTTACGGCGACGTTTTCGCGAAATAAAGATTTATAAATATAGTCATGGCTGACATAACATCCATTTGAATTTTTGAGAGAGAGAGAGAGCAACTCATTTTCCAAAATATGTCCGAATGGCTTACTTCATAAAATTCATGACATATCAATCATGACCAGGAGAAACATACCCTTGTTAGGAATGCATACCAACGACAACATACATGTGGCCTCAAGCCCAGCCATACATGTGCCTATGTGTTTGTGTCAGACAGACCAAGTGCCCTGAGTGAGGGCGTTCTGTAATCCCTTCTTTACAGACTGTTACGGTGATTGTTGTAATCCTTTGCCGTGGACTGTTAGCTTGACTGTGGTAATCTCTGTAGTGTGGACGTTAGCATGACTGTCATAATGTCTGTAATGTAGGCTGTTAGCGTGATTGTTGTAACTTTGTGGTTAGCGTGATTGTTGTAGTCTCTGTAGTGTTGGCTGTTGAGAGTGATTGTTGCAATCTGTGTTTTACAGACTGTTAGAGTGTTTTGTAATCTGTGTAGCGTTAGACAGTTGGCGTTAGTTTTGTTACATCTCTGTAAGTGTAGTGTTAGCTGTTACTTGTTGTTGTGATCTTGTAGTGTAGACTGTTCATATGTTTGATCTTGTGTAGTGCAGATGATTGAGTGTATTGCTGTTACATGTATTGTGTAGTACGCTTACAGAGTGTATTGTTAGTGTAGACTCTGTTACATGCGTAATCTGTGTATGTGTGTATTCTGTAGCGTGGACTGGTTAGAGTTTTGCTGTATCTGTGTAGTGTAGTGTTACAGTGCTGTGAATCTGTGTAGTTAGTGTAAGTGTAGATCGTGTAGTAGTGTGTATGTGTATATCTGTGTCTAGTGAGATGTTACTGTTTTAAATCTGTGTAGTTTAGACTGTTAGTGTGATATCTGTGTATGTAGACTGTACAGGCTGTAATCTGTGTAGTGTACTAAATATTACAGTGCTACAATCACTGTAATGTAGACTGTTTCAGTGTTGTAATCGGCTATATGTTAGATTGGTACGTGTTGTAATGGTCTGTAGTGTAGACTGTTGCAATGTTGTAATCTGTGCAGTGTAGATTGTTAAAATCTTGTGATCTGTGTAGTGTGCACTATTACAGTGTTGTAATCCAGTAGTGTACACTGTTAGGTGTAGTAATCTATGTAGTGTAGACTGTTTCAGTGTTGTGATCTCTGGGGGTGAGATTGTTAGAGTGTTGTAATCTGTGTAGTGTGGATTGTTACAGTGTTGTAATCTGTGTAGTGTGGAGTTTACAGTGTTGTAATCTGTGTAGTGTGATTGTTACAGTGTTGTAATCTGTGTAGTGTAGGATTTTACAGTGTTGTAATCTGTGTAGTGTGGATTGTTACTAGTGTTGTAATCTGTGTAGTGTAGGATTGTTACAGTGTTGTAATCTGTGTAGTGTACGCTGTTACTGTGCTGTAATCTGTGTAGTGTAGACTGTTACAGTGTTGTAATCTGTGTAGTTAGACTGTTACAGTGCTGTTGATCTGTGTAGTGTAGACTGTTACAGGCCTGTAATCTGTGTAGTGTAGACTGTTACAATGCTGTATCTGTGTAGTGTAGACTGTTACAGTGCTGTAATCTGTGTAGTGTAGACTGTTACAGTGCTGTGATCTGTGTAGTGTAGACTGTTACGTGCTGTGATCTGTGTAGTGTAGACTGTTACAGTGCTGTGATCTGTGTAGTGTAGACTGTTACCGCGCCGTAATCTGTGTAGTGTAGACTGTTACAGTGCTGTATCTGTGTAGTGTGACTGTTATAGTGCGTAATCTGTGTAGTGTCACACTACAGTCACACTCATACACGCAGCACG
>JAPXFY010000024.1:20925797-20928297 GCA_030674185.1 Monoplex corrugatus
GAGCGAGTTAAATTTGGCTTCTTCACAAAGTTGAAGCTACGTTGATTTTAACCACCACCACCAGTTAAAATGCACTTAAAAGGTATACATAAAGGTGATATTTTTACGTTTCATATTAGGTTTTATATATTTTTAATACAGACAAATTTGGGAGAGAAGCCTGACTGATAAATGCAATGTTTCAATGCACCACTGAAGAAACAATCTGAAGACTTTCTCCAGTGCTGTCATGTCAATCACAATGACCAGCCAGTCGAAGAAAATGATGCAAATAACAGTAGACAGAAGTGTTTTTTTTTTCTCGTCAGCTTGTTCTTTTGGAAGTCACTCATGAGATCAGGCCAGAGAGGCTTTCAGTTTTTCTCTGAGCCCAGTTCCTTGGGCACTCTCAACGACTTACGGAACTCCTGTAAAATTGACAAAACCAAACCTCTCCAGCTGCTTGAGGGTGACCACCAGATCACACACAGAGCAGATCAACGGAACAACACATACATCGTCGGTGGTAATGCTTTGTCTCATGTTCAGTTGACCAGTCCAACCAGATGTGGAGAACTTGATAAAACCATTTTTATCAACTTCCAAACATTGCTTGAGCTGATGACCCTAGCAATGATTCCTACCATTTGTACTCAACGATCAAGGGTGAGGGGCAAGGAGAGACTCCCCTGCAAGTCAGTGGGTCAAAGTTCCTAGAGATTGGAAACCCTTCCCGCCTAATGATCAAAACAACCAGAACTTCAATAATTCTGTCATGCAAGATTGACAGAAGGACAAATCTGATACGCACCAAACCTGATTGGCAGAAAAAAATACTCTTTGTTTGTGATGAAAAACGTGTGTGCCTCCAAAGTGCTGAATGATCAAAGGACGCTATCAGAATCGGTCGACAAAGCACACTAGAGGAAGCAGACGCCAAGATAATTATCGGCTGTTTCCATGCATCATCTTTTCCAGTAGATGAATATGCCATCACAGTGAGGTCTCCAGACACTGATGTCTTTGTTTTACTGCGAAAGTTTGCACAAAAGGTCCAACAGAGAGTTTTCTTTGACACTGGAGTGGCTAACAAAAAGAGACATATCGATATGAAAGGCGCACTTCTGGTGTTGGTAAGGAGATCTGTTCATTGCTTCCTGTTGTTCATGCCTACACTGGCTGTGACAGTACCAGTACATTCGTCGGGAAGAGAAAGAGGATCCCTTCAAGAAAACAAGCGGATATGTAATAGCTATGTGTCAGGCTAATTAAAAAAAAAATAGTCTGCAAGAGTTTCTGGTGGTTGGGGAGGGGGGAGGGGGATCAATACCTGTCCCACGGCCTAGCAGATGTTGAAGAGTGTCACACACAGGCAAACAGAGCCTCACTCCGGGAAGCAGAGACAGACAAACGTATCAGACATTCAAACAGACACACAGACACAGACAGGGCAAACAGAGCCTCACTCCGGGAAGCAGAGACAAACAAACGTATCAGACATTCAAACAGACACACAGACACAGACAGGGCAAACAGAGCCTCACTCCGGGAAGCAGAGACAGACAAACGTATCAGACATTCAAACAGACACACAGACACAGACAGGGCAAACAGAGCCTCACTCCGGGAAGCAGAGACAAACAAACGTATCAGACATTCAAACAGACACACAGACACAGACAGGGCAAACAGAGCCTCACTCCGGGAAGCAGAGACAAACAAACGTATCAGACATTCAAACAGACACACAGACACAGACAGGGCAAACAGAACCTCACTCCGGGAAGCATAGACAGATAAACTTATCAGACATTCAAACAGACAGACAGACACAGGCAGGGCAAACAGAACCTCACTCTGGAAACCATAGACAGACAAACGTATCAGACATTCAAACAGACACACAGACACAGGCCCAAACAGAACTTCACTCTGGAAACCATAGACAGATAAACTTATCAGACATTCAAACAGACACACAGACACAGACAGGGCAAACAGAACCTCACTCCGGGAAACATAGAAGATAAACTTATCGGACATTCAAACAGACACACAGACACAGACAGGGTAAACAGAACCTCACTCCGGGAAGCATAGTACAGATAAACTTATCGGACATTCAAACAGACACACAGACACAAACAGGGTAAACAGAACCTCACTCTGGAAACCATAGACAGACAAACGTATCAGACATTCAATAGACACACAGACACAGGCAGGGCAAAGAGAGCCTCACTCCAGGAAGCCTAGACAGACAAACTTATTAGACATTCAAACAGACATACAGGCAGGGCAAACAGAACCTCACTCCGGGAAGCAGAGACAGACAAACGAATCAGACATTCAAACAGACACACCGGCACAGCAAGATAAACAGTCTCATTCCGGGAAGATCTGAATCCTTATTGTCCCATTCTTTTTTTTTTATGGTAGTCACAAAAAGGATGGGACAGATCCCACCACCCTGGCGTGTCTACGCGTCCGTAACCATTGTCTGTCGATGGACTGACTGACA
>JAPXFY010000024.1:20933297-20958297 GCA_030674185.1 Monoplex corrugatus
TGTATGTGTGTGTGTGTGTGTGTGTGTGTGTGTGTGTGTGTGTGTGTGTGTGTGTGTGTGTGTGAGAGAGAGAGAGAGAGAGAGAGAGAGAGAGAGAGAGAGGTTGTGTGTGTGTGTGTGTATGTGTAGGAGTATTAAAGAATAATGATTATGTTCAAAAGGTCTTAGTATCTGATGTTCTTAAAGCTTTGGTGTCACAAACGTTTACCGTTTTAATGCCTCAAATGGTCGACACTGAACTTGATAGATAATAGATAGATAGATAGATAGATAGATAGATAGATAGATAGATAGATAGACAGACAGACAGACAGACAGACAGATAGACAGATAGATAGATAGATAGATAGATAATAGATAGATAGATAGAGAGAGATAGAGAGAGATAGATAGATACTACATACATACATACATACATAGACGGACGGACGGACGGACAGACGGAGTAGACAGACAGATAGATAGACAGACAGATTGATTCATTGATTGATTGGTTGATGGCTGATTGATTGACTGATTGATGATTCATTGATTGATTGGTTGAATTTTTGTCTTCAGTATATATACGTGATAACCACCGTGTAATTTCTCATTGAAAGAAAGCGAAATTTAGGTGACTTAATTATAATTTTCTTATCGTAAATACACTTAAAGACAAATCGCCCACGTTGGCCCTATTGTTTTACTGCAGAGTCTCAGCTGTGCATCCCCTGAAGGTATCAGCCCTGGCCACAGTGGACTGTCAGAGTGGGCCGTCCGCTCCCAGGGAACAGCGCTGTACCATGAGATGCAAGAACAAAGGCAGGTTCACCTCCCTGCCGCAGGACCAGGTCTCATTACTTTCTAACTGTTCATCCTGCTTATGGATGTTTGTGTTGATGGTAGTGATGATGATGATATGATGTATGATGATGATGATGTCGACGACGACGACGACGATGATAATGATGATGATGACAATGATGTTGCCGCTGTCCTTGTAGCTGTTGATGGTGGTGGTAGTGGTGATGATGTAGTTTTAGTCTCAATACGCAGTGCTCAAGATTCCTTGCGCAAGACCACTCTACTCTGAGCCTTGCTCTGACGCTGTGGAGTTAGTAGCTGTTGATTCTGCAACGCTGTTTACCAGTTTGATAATTTCAGACATACTGTGTACACTTTTTGGTGTTTTAAATCACTGCTGTCTTCCTTTAAAGGGAGATTATTTCAGGTCGATCGTGTGGATGTTTCTCTATTCGTTTGGTTTCCTGTTAAAAGACGTGTGGGCTAAGATATTTTTGTTGTTTGTTGATGGTTTTACTAAATTTGGGATGTAACGCAACCGACTAACAATTAGGAAGTCGTGGGCCTGAGCCATTATCAGTCAAAAAGTTAAAAAAAATATTGTGAGAATTTCAGCCCCTACCTTCTTCTACGCAAACTTGAGCGCATTTTGAGCTTCTTGGGGAAACTTGAGACCTTATGGTCGAGTCTCATTGAAATTACGGATGCGTCATTGAGAATGTTGCTTATATTTGTTAACCAATACCGCAGATGTCTGTTTTCTTCGGCCTGGTTGACGACAGAATATATTATGAAAGCAAACACAGAGTACAGTCCCGTTATACAGTCTCAGTCCAGCTCAGTAGAGCTCATCACTATCATCCCCATTCTCGTGATCTTGACATTGGCAAGATTTGTGCCTAATTCTGTGGCTTTTCATTCTGTCTTCTCACAGTCAACTCAGTTTCGATGGATTTTGGGGTATTGGATATCCGATTTTACATAAAACTTTATTAACAGATTGCAACCAATAGTTTATCTCCTTACATACAAACATTATATTAACAGACAACAAATATTAGTTTACAAAACCCTTATTGTTTATTGCCAACATCCATGGGGCTAAATAAATTTAAATCAGGACAGCTATCATAATTACAAGCATTACAGTTTTTTTTATCAAACAACTACAATTTTTTCTTTAATACCTGTGTTTAAGAAACGCAAGTGGGATGATCAACGAGACGGTCAAGTGCTTCTTATACCTTTTCATACAAAAGTATTACAAAAAATCCAGCTTTGCACTTCTCAAGGTCGCCATAACCATGAAAAAAGTGTTCGATTGTAATACAGCGACGTGCCTTGTGGACAGTAATAGACTGTCACAACATTGAGGATAGTTTTCAGATAGTGTCAAAAGTTCCCGAGAAAGTGTTGTCCATAAACCTTTTTGAAAAATATTATGTTCTTAAGCGCGTTTTTGGTCAATCTGACCAGTTTCTTGGATATTTGCATTCCAAACTTGTGCTTTGGCGACTACTCAACAATCTACTCAGCTTTGACCTCCCCTCAATATCCACCGAAACTGAGGTCTTAGTGAGAGCAGGGCCACGAAGGTCCGTAGAATCTAGGGCATTTTTTTTCACAAAGCTGATGAAGTTATAAATCAGACAATGGCGTTAATTCTATTGGGGTTCTGTTTCCTATTGAAACTGCGTGATAGAGCAGTATTCTACGCTTACTTTCATAATCAATCGTGGCGTCGACCAGGTCCTAAAAATAAGGATACCTGTGGTCAGGAAATTTCAGCAGGACTCTCAATCATGCATTCCCTGAAAGGGGAATTCACTCGACTTACTCTGGGTAGGAGGCAGTTGGGACTCAAAAGTCCCACAGTAACGTTTTGGACTGATGGGGGTTCGAGCCCACGACCTACCATTCAGTAGTCCGTTGTGCTAACCACTTGCTTGGCGCTGGCCACATTGACTGGTTGTAGAATGATTTTTGATGTGCTGTGTCATGTGTTTGGATAGACGTGATCATTATCATTGTTACAAATCATATATCATTCTTGTAGAAAGCTATCCTCTAAACTCATAGGGACTCACTGCGTATAACCAGATGTTTTAGTGAAGCACGGAGAACTCAAGCTGCTAGGCGAGCTGACCATATTGCACAATGGTGTTGCGCAGTCTGCATTTATGGCAAGCGTGCATGCTGGTTGTCTTCATGTTTTCATAAGCCAACACCAGATGTGACTGACGGGATCTTTAACCCTTTGACTCCCGCACTCTATCCGCAAACTGCATAAACTTAACGCTATGACTCCCTCAATCTATCCACCAGCTTTCTGCAGGAAGCTGGTAGATAGGGTGAGGGAGTCAAAGGGTTAAGTTTTTGCTTTACTAGCGTGGTTGATAATGCAGGATGCAGGGTAAACAGGATGCGGGAGTCAAAGGGTTAATGTGGATGGTTGATATTCTGCGGGTGTATACGTACGAAAGGGGTTTAAGCACAAACAGGTCCGCACGCATGTTGACCTGGTAGATCGGGAAAGTCTCACCTTTTACCCACCAGGCACAAGTGTCTGGCTGGATCGAACCCAGGACTTTTTGTTTGGAGTCCAGTCTATCAGCTTGATTACTGCGCTCGTTGTGATTTCCTTCGAAACATTATTACAATATTATTGTATTGTGCGTTGTTGTATTACATCATGCTTGTTGTACAGGTGACCTTGACCTGTGGGCCCTCCACCCAGTATGAGTGGCTGGTGGACGGGGGAAATGCTTCCATCCCTACGTGTTCTGGTGAGTTAGATAATAAGAACCTATACAAAATTTTAATTTGTTTTCAATTTTCAGTAAAACATCCGAATTTGAAAACGATTTATGTCCGAGTGGTTTACCTTGGAATGATTTAACGGAAATAAGTGTGCGAGACAAGATGACTGAAATGAATGTAGTGGGCTGATGAAATTTTGATATATTTTGTTTTCTTGTTTTATTTTGTATTGTATAGTTGCTGTCCTTTTCATTTTGTCTCTCTCCTTTTCATGACTTTAGACGATGAAGATCAGCAAAGCTTCAGGTAGCCTTAGCATCAACAGTAGTGGCACTAAATTCAAACAGATGAGTGAATTTAACTGCCTTGGCAGCATTTTCAGAGGATGGAAGGCTCAACAAAGAGGTCGAGCGAAATCATACCCCAGAAAGCAACCGGTGTCAGTTATCAGTTTGTCCCACTCCTGAGACACCACAACATTTCCATTAAAACAAAAGTCAAGCTCATCAATTCTGTTTATTCCCACCTTGACACACCTAGATAGCCCTGAACAATCCCCTTATGCACAAAATTATAGTCTGTGAAATGCTTTGTCTGAAAAGAACTGTCAACGAGACCATGTGACATGATCAAAAACATCGTAATCAGAAAAATGATGGAAACAGCATCAGTCCACCAGCGTGTTTATCGACAAAGAATCGAGTAGTTTGGTCATCGTACCAGATGTTTAGAGTTACGTGTTAGATTCACGAGGGATTCACGACAATTCCATAATTATGTGCTCCACCCAGTCTGCCATCTGTTATCTGTCGGACTCCTTTAGCCTACACAAAACTGTATGCCACTGCAGGATATGAAATGGTATGGTAGAGGGAGATGGGGACAAGACCTGTGAAACGCTAAGATGACACCACTAGAATGATTAGAGCAATAACACGGGCTGTGAGTAGTTTCGTTTCTATTTTGCAGACAGGAATTGAACTGGAGACATTACTTCAGATCTTGAGTCCATGGCCGTACAAGAGCCAGTCAGCCTGCTTTGATGTCTGATCACATTGCAACCTCATCAACTGGCTTAAAAGCATACAACAAAAAGAAATAATGTTTCGATTTAAGGCGACAAGCAGATCAAGGAAGATCTTGATTGACGGTGTGAGACTGCATTTCTCCTCTCCAGGTTCTCCTCTTGTTCTTTAACTGTCAGCTCTTATGTCCCTGCAATACAGATAGTAGTACAAATAGACAGATGAAAAAAAAAAAGAAATAAGAGACCTTCCTTCCCTTTTAAGATGGTATTTTATATGTTGATTTATTTCTCATATTCACTCTCTCGCTCTCTCATCTTTTTCTCCTTTTCGTTCATTAATTTGTTTATCGTTCTTCATTCATTCATTCGTTTATTTCTGCATCAATTCGTTTCTTTTCTTTTTTGGCTTTTGAAATTATGTCCTTGACGCAGAGATTGTTAGTATACTGGCTTCATTTTGGATGATCAGTTCGAAATGAATATGGAATGAAAAATATATTGCTTTGTCCTTCAAAATATGTAGATAGATATTTTTGGTTTATAATTTCATCAAATGATAAAGAATGATATTCTTACAAATGCATTAAGATAATTATTGATTGATTTGTGGTGTTTCAGAGAAAGAAGCCCCTCTCAGCTACAAACGCAAAGCCCGAATGGCTTTCATCATGAAGAAGTGTGAGTTCACGAACTCCAGTCTGGAGGAACTTCGGACCCACATGTCCTCCATGCTAAGAGGTAAGACACGGTTTTCACAGCTCAACTAGGCGGATGTGGTAGTCAAGTGGGCAAGTCGTCAGACGTTTAGATTGAAGGTCTGGGGGTTCAATCCTCTCTGGGTACCTCCCAACTGATGGGTAAATGGTGGAGACTTTGTCCCTATCTCTCGGTCAAATGGGTACAGACCCGTTAGTTTGTGTACATTCATGCAGAATATCGTGTACATAAGAATCGGGTAAGTCAGTTGTATTATTTTATGTATACGTTCTTGTATCGTATTACATATGATAATAATAATAATAATAATAATAATATAATAATAATTAAAATAATAATAAATAATGATAATAATGATACTACTACTACTACTACTACTACTACTACTACTACTACTACTACTACTACTACTACTACTACTAATTATAAATAATAAATGACTTTTATATAGCGCTATTCTCCTACACATAGGTAAAGACTCACTGCGCTTTACATTAATTAGTTCATTTTTCCCAATCATTTTTCCCAATCAGCCCTATGCCTAGTGTTCAATTATACTAACTCCCTCTCCTAGTCCCTCCCCCCTCCCCCAACACACACACTAGCACATCTGTTCCAAGCAAGTATTAATATATAAACTTTGTTGTATCGTTTTATTGGGATTTTGTTGTTTTGTATTATCTAAACGTTGTAAATTAAAAAAAAATGTTACATCGTATAAACATATAAACTTTATTGTATTGTATCGTATAAATTTTGTTGTTTCGTATTATGTAAACTTTTTTTTGTATTGTGTTATATAAACTTTGTTGGGTTATATCATTCTGTATTGTATTTTTGTTCTGTATTCTATATGGAATCTTGTTGTATCGTATTAGATATACTTTGTTGTATCGTTTTATATAAAGTTTGTTGTGTTGTATTACATAAACGGTGTTGTTTTGCATTATGTAAATGTTGTTGTTGTATTATATAAGCTGTGTTGTTTTGTGTTTTTAGATATGCTGTATTACATGAACTTTTGTTTCGTGTTTAAAAAATGCTGTATCATTATGAGCTTTGTTGTGTAGTATTATAAAAAGTTTGTTGCATAGTATTCCATTGTATTGTATGGCTTTGTTTTCGTGTGTGCTGTAGGTCAGAAGCGGTACAAGTGCAAGAAAAAGTGTCAGGTGAACGCAGTCAATGTGACGTGCGGAACACGCATCAAAAAACTCAAACGTCTGGTGAGGGGCTCACGCGAAGAGATCGTCACAGCCGAGGTGGAGATCCAGATGAACTCCAAGACGCCCACAAGTGAGCTGATGAGTGTTGCAATATATTGACGTGTTCTGTATTTTCGAGATATTCAGTACAAATGGAAGAAGGATGAGGGGAGCAGGGGGGACAGGGAAAGGGACAAGGAGAGAGATGGGAAAGGAAATAGTGGGAGAGAAAGTGTGGTGTTGTGTGTAGGTGTTGTGTGGTTGGGTTGTGTGTGTGTGTATGTGTGTAAGAGGAGAGAGAGAGACAAGAGACAGAGAGAGAGAGAGGAGCTAAATAGTGAGTGATTTTTTAGTCACCACTCAGTGACGCAGCAGCAGAATTTAACATCCAGAATGAGAATGGTTTTATACTGACTTCATCGGGATTTATTAGAGACAATACAAGCGTTTGATGTAGTGTCCAGTCAACTTCCTCATGGTATATGAGCACGACTGTGAGAAAGAGCAAAAGTACAGGCGCGCGCGTGCTCGCTCGTAAGTCGCTCAGAGGAGAGAGAGAGAGAGAGAGAGAGAGAGAGAAGAGAGAGAGAGAGAGAGAGAGAGAGAGAGAGAGAGAGAGAGAAGCTGAAACTTATTTTCCATCAGCGTAGAAATCAGCACATAGGTCAATTTATATATTTACCGTTTTATAAATCGACCTACATTACAACAAAACAAGACACTACAAAAGAACTACATTTAGCGCAGAGAGAGAGAGAGAGAGAGAGAGAGAGAGAGAGAGAGAGAGAGAGAGAGAGAGAGAGAGAGAGAGAGATGTCTTGCCAATGAAATAACTAAGGGACAAAGAGACAAGCAAGCAAAGAAATATGCAGACGAGCGAACAAAACAAGGCAACACATCCTGTTTTTTGAGCAATAATACTACGTAATGTGTTGTCCAAAACAAGTGTGACTGCACGCGTTCAAGCAAACAGGCACCAGAAAAAACACGAAAGAAGAATACGAACGCATATTTAATACAACAAGACAAACACCAGATACAAAAATTATGAGAAAAAGTGTGTGTGTGTGTGTGTGTGTGTGTGTGCGTGCGGCGCGCGCGCGGCGCGTATATGTGTGTGTGTGTGTGTGTGTGTGTGTGTTTTCAGTCTTTTTCTCATAATTTTTGTATCTGGTATTTGTTTGATTGTAATCTTACGCTTGACAAAGGCCAGTTGGTCGAAAATTTGCGCCCATCTTGTCTTGTATTAAATACGCGTTCGTGTTCTTCTTTCGTGTTTTTTCTGGTTTGTGTGTGTGGTTTTTTTTGTGTGTTTTTTTTTTTGGGGGGGGAGGGAGGTCTTTTGTGTGTGTGTGTGTGTGTGTGTGTGTATTGTGTGTGTGTATGTATGTGTGTGTGTGTGTATGTGTGTGTGTGTGTGTGTGTGTGTGTGTATGTGTGTGTGTGTATGTTAGTCTGCAACAAATGATCAATGTACCTACTCAACGCAAAGGCCATACTTTAGATTGGCTAATCACAAACCGTGTTTCTGATGTAGTTGATTTATCTGTTCGTGACATGCTGTTATCTGATCATTTTGTCATCTCCTTTGAACTGTGTCTTAGAAAACCAGGCAAAGCAACAAAGAAAATCGCTTCACGCAATCTTAAGGCTATTGAGAAGCATGTTTTCAAGACTGATGTTCATGCAGCACTTGAGTCAGCCTGTTAGTCCAATTCATCTGATCCCATTTGTACTTATAACAATGCTTGTGTCAGCTGCTTGACCAACATGCCCCTCTTGTTATGCGTACTGTGTCAGACCGTATATCCGCCCCTTGGATGACACTTGAAGTCATTCATGCTAAAGTGCTACGGCGTACCGCTGAGCGTGCGTGGCGTGAGTCCGGTCTGACCGTTCATAGAGAAATATATGCAGAGCAGCGTAACATAGTTACAAATATGATACGTGAAGCAAAGAAAAAGTACATATGTGGTAAGATAGCAGGTGCTGATAGTTCCAGAGAACTCTTCCGCCTCAGTGATCAGTTGCTGGGAAAAGCTGGAGATACTGTGCTTCCTTCTAACATCCCCCCAGAGTCTCTTCCTGATAAATTCAATGAATTTTTTGTTGGAAAGATTGAACGGATCAGAAGCAGCTTTGACCCTGATACACCATGCCCCACTGATGCTGTTGTGTTCTCTGGTACACAGCTAGAAAATTTTGAGCTTATGTCTGAGGGTTGTGTGAGAGAGATACTGAAGAAAATGCCAAAGAAGTCCTGTGACCTTGACCCTATCCCTGCCTCTATCCTATTTGATTGTCTAGATGAAATTACTCCAATTGTCACAGATATTATGAATAAGTCCTTGTCATCTGGTGTGCCTCAGTGCTTTAAGCACGCTCTTGTCAAGCCCCTTCTGAAGAAGGCAAATCTCGACCCAGACTGCTTGAAGAATTATCGTCCAGTTTCCAATCTACCATTCCTATCAAAGGTGTTGGAACGTATTGTACTAGAACAGCTTCTGCAGCATCTGGAATCACACAACCTGCTAGAGCCATTCCAGTCAGCCTACCGTAAGTGCCATAGCACAGAAACCGCTCTATTACGTGTGGTCAATGACCTCCTTCAGGCTTCAGACAATGGGAGTGTGTCTATCTTGTCACTGCTTGACTTGTCAGCAGCATTTGACACCATAGACCATAGCATCCTCATAACGCGGTTGCGTACCACTTTTGGCTGTTCTGGAACGGTTCTGGACTGGTTTACCTCCTATTTGACTGGCCGTACCCAGTCTGTTGTCATTGGCCACAAATCAAATCCATCTGTGCTGAAATGTGGTGTCCCACAAGGTTCTGTCTTTGGACCTGTCCTGTTCACTATGTATACACAACCTCTCAGCACTATCATTCATCAGTCAGGTCACTCATACCACTTCTTTGTGGATGACTCACAGCTACATAGCTCCTCTGCCCCATCAGATTTTGACGCTCTTGCGTGCAGTCTGAGAGATTGTATAGAGGATGTCTCCAAGTGGATGAGTGAAAACAAGCTGAAGATGAATGATGATAAAACTGAGCTTATTGTTACTGGTACTAAGTCAAAGGTCAATCAGGTTACTCATGCCCCCATGTCTCTCTCTGGTTGTGATGTATCTTTCTCACAAACTGTTAGAAACCTTGGCTTCTACCTGGATGAAACACTGTCTATGGAAGCCCATGTCAAACAGTTGTGCCGTACTCTGTACTATCAGCTACGCAGAATAGGTAAGATTCGCTCCTTTCTTTCCACTGATGCTGCCAACAAGCTTGCTGTCTCTTTCATACTATCTAGACTGGACTATTGTAACTCTCTATTCGCAGGTCTCCATGACAATCAACTATTTAAACTTCAGCGCATACAGAACCACGCGGCTCGCCTTGTTCTCCGCAAGCCCAGGCGTGAGAGTGCAAAATCTCTGCTTAGAACACTTCATTGGCAATATATAAACACAGTATGCCTCTTTATTCATACGAAAAATCTGTTAATCTTTCTTCATTACATAAGTCAGTGTTTAAATGTTAATATTCTGTGGTTTCTTATGTGTCTTCTTACTTGTATAGCTTTAATGTTAGTTGTTATCTTATTGTGTATGTAATTGTGAACATTTTTTATCACCTTTTGCCTTTCTTGCGAAATGTAAAGCGCTGGTGAGCATGTTTTTATATGGAATATGCGCTATACAAATAAACATTATTATTATTATGTGTGTGTGTGTTCGTTCGTTCTTTAATTTAACGTCTTTTCACTATAAGTGATATTAGACGGGGGAGGGGGGAAGGGGACATTTAAAAAAAAAAAAGTGAACAAAATAAAATGTAGAACGATAGTTGGACGGGTTGGATTTGGGCAGAGGGAAGACAGAGGAAAAAGACATTAGCAGGTGGGGGAACAGTAAAATGGAACGAGAACTTAACACTAACAATTAACTTCAACAACATGAAGGGAAATTGTAACACTAATACACAAACCGAATAAAGTTAAAGTAATGCATTAACAGGACTGTGAACTAATGATTCTGAAATTCTAACTAACAACGTTTGATCTGATGTAATTTTCTGGAAATGATTTTCAGAATACTTTTCTTGAGTAAACATTTTCGGTAAAAAATAGCATTTTGCAGTAGAATAAACAGTGAAACAGTGTGAACTGTTCGCCGCAAATACACTTGACATTTTTACAATATTTTGTTTTCAATGCGTTTAGCTGAATACGAAAACAAACAGCAACAATCGATCTCAAATGATACATGGAAGAATACTGTGTGTGTGTGTGTGTGTGTTTGTGTGTGTGTGTGTGTGTGTGTGTGTGTGTGTGTGTGTGTGTGTGTGTGTGTGTGGTGGTGGTCTTTGATTTAATGTCTATTCACTAAAGTGATTTTAGACAACAACAAAAAACAAAAAACAAATAAAAACCCAACAACAAACAAACTTGCAAAAGGTTAATCTTCAGGGAAAAAAAATGAACCAGAAAAACAAGACAAAGAAAAATTCACAAATGACGTTATCATAATTAACGATTGAAACAGTAAAATTAGCTAACCATAACACTGAACATGAGAAGTAACGGCACGTTAAATATATTTCGCTATCGGACTTTTTGACAGGCTAACAAAAAATTCATATGTTAAGGATGGTGAGGCAAATATGTCAGAAACTGTCTTCGTTGATAATGTAGGTATATGTTGTTTTACCCGAACGCATGAAAGAATATGACTATGTGTTATCTTCTTTCCACACAGGCACACTACATTCCTGGTGTATTTTGTTTTGAATGCATCAAGTTTCCACCTATACATAAGGGATTGTATACTTCTGCTGGCAAGGAATCGCTTAGGTGTTTTGCTAATTTCAAAATTCATGTAACATTTTTCATACTTTTTCTGTTTATCTTGAAACTGCTTCCATACGTAGGCGTCCACTAAGGTATAACACTCATGCAATGAGAGGGAAAGTTGTATATGATTTGAATCTGGTGAGCTCTTTGCCCCCGTTTGGCAGCCCTATCAACCATATCATTGTAATGAAAAGAACTATGAGATGGTATCCAGCAGAAAGTAATATCAGTGCCTCTTAAGGATAAACTATTAATCAAGTGAGTAATTTCCAATATCATTTCAGATCTTGTTTGTAATTTTGATAATTCAAGAGCTTGAAGTACAGATTTTGAATCAACGCAAAAAAGTATCTGGGGAATTGTCCTAGGAAGATTTATCATACAATTCAAAGCCATTAAGATTGCAAAGAGTTCTGCAGTAAAGATAGATTTATAAAGTCCTATATAGAAAGATTTCTCAATTTTGAGAGCAGGTATTAAAAACGCTGAACCTGCTTGTCTTTCAATTATTGAACCATCAGTGTAAACTTTCAAGTGATCGGAATAAAAGTCTTCTATATGACATTTAACGTGACATGCCAGTAAATTGATATTATCTTCTTTTTTTAAGTCAGTGTGGTGTATGTCAAATCGTGCTCTTTGAAGTTCCCAACTGGGTACTGGTGAAAACGAAGGTCTTAAAGTTACAGGACCTGTGTCTAAATCAATTCCAGAGCCTTTCATAACATCAGCTGTAAATGTTGCAAGCGTGACCTGTGAGGATATTGATTTAGCTCTTTTTGGAAAATCGGTGTCTGATCTTACTTTTGTCTCTGTTTTGATGCTGTTTTCTATGGTAGTGTTTCTTAACAGAAATTTAGTAGAAGCGACTTTCCTTTGTTCATCAAGTGGCAACAATTTGATTGCATTGTATGTACGATGGCAACAGGCATGCATTGGAAGACCCAGCGCAAGTTTGAAACCTTTACAATCTATGCTCTGCAGTTTTGTGAGTAAGCGTTTTGGTGCGCTGAAGAATATTTCTTGGGCATAGGTTAATTTAGATCTAATAAGCGATTTACAGAGATGAACAAGTGTTGATGCATCTTGTCCCCATATCTGTTTGCGAACTATTTTCAAGAAATTTAAACTTTTTTGAGCTTTTGTTAATAAGTATTCAATATGCTGATTCCAAGATAATTTGGCTGTAAGGAAAACTCCTAAGAATTTAATCGACTCATTATACTGAAGAAGAGTATCTCCCAGTTTGAACGTGGGAACATTTGCTGGGTTAGCTCCACTGTTAAACAAAACTATCTTTGTTTTTTCCACGGATAGATGTAGTCCATTTTCTACCATATATCGTGCTATTTTATCGAGTTCTAATTGATAACATTTACGCGTATAATTAAGACAGCGCAAAGGAGTTTTTCTTTTCATATTGACCTGCATCCACATGCATAAATCATCAGCATATTGAGCTAAAGTTACATGTTTAGAAATTTTACTGGGTAAGTCATGCAATAATATCATGAAGAGAAGGGGAGCAATAACGGATCCCTGAGGGATACCCATTTGAAGAAATCGTTTTGAAGAATACACATTTTCGATCCTCGTTTGAATTACGCGGTCTTCTAAGAAGCATTTGACATAATCAAAAATGTGACCTGTTAGCCCAATATTTTTCAATTTGAATAATAATCGGGAGTGCCATACTTGGTCGTATGCTTTAGTTATATCAAAGAATGTAGCTAAAACACATTGGCGTCTGGCAAATTGTTGTTTGATATTAGTGGTTAGCTTTGTTAGGAGTTCCACTGGTGACCTGCCTTTTCTAAACCCTGCCTGATTCACTGGTAATATGTTGTTCTTTTCACAGTAGTACATCAATCTCTTTAAAATTATTTTCTCCATAAGTTTACATACGTGTGATGTTAATGCAATTGGCCTATAGTTTTTCAAGTCAATATTGCATTTACCTGCTTTTAGTACAGGAACCACTATTGATTGTTTCCAATAGTCGGGCAGTTTGCCGCTATTCCAGCATTTTTTAAACATATTATGTAGCAAGATTAAAAAATTTTCTGGTAAATTTTTCAACATCTCATTGGAAATTGCATCAAATCCTACTGATGTCTTTTTATTTGGAATTGATTTAATGGCATCTTTTAATTCTTGGAGCGTGATTGGTGCATTTACGTAGTGCGTATTATCTGGGACATGATCCTTGTATGCGTCGGTCTTTTCTTCCTGTACCCTATAATTTCTACTAGAGGCAGGAAGTCCTTCTACTCGACAGACCTCAGCAAACATGTCTGCAAAAGCTTCTGCTTTCTCCTGTGAGCTAGGTAAAGGGTTGTTTTCTAGCTTTACTGGAATTGATGGCAACATGATCCCATTTTTCATTGTTTTCAGTTTTTCCCAAATCTTTTGCATATCTTTATGGTCACTTACTTCACATGTACAAAAAGATGTCCAATATTGTTCTTTAGCTTGTTCTATGACTCTGTTACAGTTTATGTTCGCACTTTTCATTGCCGTATGATTTTCAGGTGACCTATTAGCTATATATTGTTTGTATTTTTCTTTCTTTTCGTTGACTGCCTTTTCACAATCTTTATTCCACCAGACTTTTCCATGATGTTTTCCTGTTTTTGACGCTTTAAGTTCTGGGATTGAAATTTTTGCAGCCCTTAAGAGTGACTTACAGAAATCTGCGTACATATCGTTTAAGGTCGTTGTTTCAGATAGATCTGTTCTTGTATTTCGTAGGAAAGCTTTAAAACTGGCCCAATCTGCGTATTTATAGTTAAACTTGGGTAAACTATCTTGTGGTATTGCATCAAACTCAGTGATGAGGTTAAGGGTAAGAAGTATGGGGATGTGATCTGATCCCAACAAGTCATCCTCTGTTTGCCATGTGGCATTTGGTGCTAGCGATGGTGAGATTAAGGTAAGGTCTATAGCTGTGGGTCTGTGGGTTGGTATATCAGGGACACGGGTAACGTGTCCGTTGTTTAGTAAGTATAAATTGGAATCTATAATATTTTCAATCAACCTGTTGCTAGTTATGTTTTTACAATCCTTGTCCCAAAATGGGGCATGTGCATTAAAATCACCACCAACTATCCACTTGTCACGTTGGTCATGAAAATGTTTCAACCACTCAGTATTCACAGAATCGGGACCTCTTGGTAGATAGACAGAGGCCAAATTCAAAACTAATGAGGGTTACAATCCTATCACTCCTATCAAAATCTCTTTTGGCATGTTTCACCCTTAACCGGCTCCTACCCAGAATGGAGTGTCCTGTTGGCTCAATGGGAAGTGTGTGTGTGTGTGTGTGTGTGTGTGTGTGTGTGTGTGTGTGTGTGTGTGTGTGTGTGTGTGTGTGTGTTCTGTCCCATCTTCTACGCCTTTTCGATGGCTACACAGTGTGGGACAATTTTTTCACAATGCTGATATGATGCGTGACGTGAGGGATGATAATCAAAATGCTATGGAGTTCCATTGTGGCTTGACATTACATGACAGGGCTGTACTTAACGCTTCCTTTCATGATATATCCTGGCTTCAACCAGGACCGAGAGAAACGGACACTTTCAGTGTAAGTCAGAAGATTTGAGCAATACACTCAATGACGCATCCGTGAAGTGGATCGGACTCGAGTGTGTGGTTCCAGACTTCCCATTGAGCCAACAGGACACTCCATTCTGGGTAGGAGCCGGTTAAGGGTGAAACATGCCAAAAGAGATTTTGATAGGAGTGATAGGATTGTAACCCTCAACCTTTCAGTCTTTGTACTGACAGTGGCTCGTTGAGCAGTTCTGTTTTACTCAGGCTGAAATTAAAGCTGTGATGTTACCATCTTTTCCTTTACAGAGTCCTGTGACATCGACTGTATGTCAGTGAGGACTATGAAACGATTCAAGAGGTCTTTCCGTAAGATGAAAAAAGCCGTGCGACAAAAGAAGTTTCAGATCAAGTAAGTCACGCTTTGTCTTCACAGTGTATGTGTGTTGTGTGTGTGTGTGTGTGTCTGTTTGTGTGTGTGTGTGTGTTTGTGTGTGTGTGTGTGTGTGTGTGTGTGTGTTGTGTTGTGTGTGTGTGTGTGTGTGTGTGTGTGTGTGTGTGTGTGTGTGTGTGTGTGTGTGTAGTAGTAGTAGCGCGCGCGAGAGAGATTTAGTATTGAAATTGGCTCTGTGCTTTGAGAGGTTTACGCGTATGTGCGGTGCAATAGCCGTTATTGTTACTTTTCGTTGTTAAATGCTTTTTTTCTGTCTTCAAAATGTGTGTGCTTCAAACAGTGATATTTTATGATTCGTATGGTCCATGGATACTATGGCTGAATATCTAACTTTATCTATGTGTGTTTGATAGGTTTGTGTGTGTTGTTACAAGCCTGTGACTGTACAAATCAGTTTCCTGTTGATTAATAAAGTGATATTATATTGAATTGAACTGAATTGAATAAAACGTTTTAGTTACAGTGTAAGAAGACGGAGGTTACTGGTAAACTTGTCCAGAGTTTGAGGGTAAATGTCACACAAAATGTGTCAAAGTGTGGGAAGAAGGAGGTCGCTGGTAATCTTGGCCATAGTATTTTCATTGATTTTTCTCCCGGTCTCATTCATGATTTCTAGCGTTTAAATCGATCCCTTATCTCCATTATCATCATCATCATCATCATCATCATCATCATCATCATCATCAGTACTATTATTGTTATAATGACGATGATGGATATGTTAATTTAACATGGCGTTGTTTTGCATGGTCAGACTGGAGGGACGGGAGTACTTGGTGCTGAAAAAGAGTTTCAAGGTGGACAAGAAGGCCAATGAAGCCTGTGGACCTGGCTACGTCCTCGTCAACAAAGTCTGTGGTGAGTCTTGCGTAGACGCTGTCGTACGAACACGTCCACAAGTCAAAATACACACATGCACTTTGTCAGTGATCCGCTATATTATCACAAAACTTTACTGCATGTGTGTGTGTGTGTGTGTGTGTGTGTCTGTTTGTCTGTCTGTCTGTCTGTCTCCCTCCCCTCTCTGTCTGTCTGTCTGTCTCTTTGTCTCTCCGTCTGTCTATCTGTCTGTTTGTCTCTCTCTCTCGCCCTCTCTCTCTCTCCCTCCCCCTCTCTCTCTTCATCCCCCCATGTGCGTCCTTTGTCCTATGGATGATATAGACACTTGTTTTGATAGCCCGAGCGAGCATGTACACACTGTGTGCCTGGATTACTGTATGGAGCTTCTGAGAATCTATGCCAACGAACAGGTCAGAGAACCATTCATGCATTTTATTCTGAACGTTGTGATTGCTTGCTGCTTCAAAATTGTTCCAAAAAAGTAAGCGTTGTTTTGTCCTGATCACTTAGTTCATTTATTTCGATTATCGAAGCAAGATCAAATTGTCCACTTCACAACACTGGCCACTGCCAATATTTCCTGCGTTCCCGCTACCAGAGTGCCTGACTGTAGTGTTACATAGGTGTCCATTTGGCAGTGTGACGTAAAGTTCAAAAGCTGCAAATGAACTTTGACCGTACGAGCAGCAGATACAAAACATGTATACAATATACTTGTGTCTGGCAGTCCACAGCAAAAGTCTGCGCCATAATCACAACAGGAATGGCTTATGACAACAATGAACAAACTAAATAGGACCTGGAGGAGAAGCACTATCTGTTTCAACACAAGTACAAACTTACCAGTTATTCTTAGTGTCTATCCTCTTGTACGGGTGTGAAACTTGATACTGTTAGCTGATTTAAAACAGAATTCAGGCCTTTGAGATCGTGTCCAAGTGTCCAAGGTAACTACTTTGCATACTCTACCTGGAACATAAGACCAATGAACACAGTGGATGAGCCAACAGAAACTGCTTCTGGAAACTGTGAAACGATGCAAACTAGGTTAGTTTGGTCACGTCGCCTGCCATGACACATTTCCAAGACCATCCTTCAGGATATAATAGAAGTCCCGCGCAGGTCAACAGAGGAAGAGCTGGTTGGCAAACGTCAAATAACTTTAGTTTCTCTTTGGTTCGCCGCATCTGGTAGGACGAAATGTAACCATTTTGTCCAGTTCCTGTCGTGGCCATAGAGCTTGAGACGTAGGACCAGATCATCTATTCGGTCATCTACAGTAGACGAGGATGACGCTCGCCCTTTGAGGTCTCTTTAGGCCGGAGGAACACCATTCTCGTCTGATGTAGATGGCCGTGTAGATATTTGATAGAACTAACAGCACGTGAAGAGCATGTACATGATGCAAATTCTGTGTATTGGCGTGTACGTGTGGTATAGGTAGCCACTATGATAATGCCACAAAATGTGCAAATTGTGTTCAAATTCCTAAAATTGACATAGTAATGAATGTACCCATTATGATAGTACTACTACTAGCAGCACGTGCCTAACGTGTATATGAAGCTGATTAGGTGTATTGCGTGTTGGATGTTCAGTCCATGCAATGTAGACACAGTATGAGTACTAGCGGCACGCAAAACGTGTCTATGATACAAATTGCATTATTATATTATACATTTGATGATACTAGCATCACGTGCAAAGCGTACATGTAATGCAAAGTCTGCATGCTGCATACTTGACTATTTTAGTGGCATGCAGTATAGGTAGCCACTGGATAGTACTAGCGTCACGTGCAGAAGCGTCTATATAATGCAAACTGTATATATTATGTGTTTGAATGTTTTAGTGCATGCATTATACTTGCACACTATGACAGTACTAGTGGCACGTCCAAAGCGTGTATATGATGCAAATTATGTACATTACGTGTGTCATTGTTTCATGGCATGCAGTATAGGCACACACTATGACAGTACTAGCGGCACGTGCAAAGTACGTAATATGATGCAAATTATATACAGTACGTGTGTCATTGTTTCAGTGGCATGCAGTATAGGTACACACTGTGATAGTACTAGCGGAACGTCCAAAGTGTGTTTATGATGCAAATTATATACATTACGTGTGTCATTGTTTCAGTGGCATGCAGTATAGGTACACACTATGATAGTACTAGCGGAACGTCCAAAGTGTGTTTATGATGCAAATTATATACATTTCGTGTGTCATTGTTTCAGTGGCATGCAGTATAGGTACACACTATGACAGTACTAGCGGAACGTCCAAAGTGTGTTGTTATGATGCAAATTATATACAGTACGTGTGTCATTGTTTCAGTGGCATGCAGTATAGGCACAGACTATGACAGTACTAGTGGCACGTCCAAAGTGTGTTTATGATGCAAATTATATACATTACGTGTGTCATTGTTTCAGTGGCATGCAGTATAGGTACACACTATGACTAGTACTAGGGACGTGCAAAGCGTTTATGATGCAAATTATGTACATTACTTGTGTCATTGTTTCAGTGGCATGCAGTATAGGTACACACTATGACAGTACTAGGGCACGTGCAAAGGTGTTATATGATGCAAATCATGTACATAACGTGTGTCATTGTTTCAGTGGCATGCAGTATAGGTACACACTATGACAGTACTAGCGGCACGTGCAAGGCGTGTGCAGCAGGCACGTACCAGAACGTAAGGGCAAGCAGCGCTGTATAGTCTGTGGTGGGGACATCGTCACTGGACCCAGGGCTGTCACAGGGAAACGTGCACAGGGTGTGGTGGTGGTGGGGAAATGTTGCTGAAATTCTGTGTGTGGGGATGTCTGTGTGGTGTAGGTGGTGAGTGTGGTGTGTGTGGTGTGGGTGTCTGTGTGTGTGTGTTATGATTATGTGTGTGTTGTGTTATGTTCTGTGTGTGTGTGTGTGTGTGTGTGTGTGTGTGTGTTTGTTGTGTGTGTGTGTGTGTTGTTGTGTGTGTAGTGTTACTGATTCTTCTCTCTTCTCTCTCTCTTCTCTCTCTCTCTCTCTCTCTCTCTCTCTCTCTCTCTTCTGTGTGTTTGTGTGTGTGTGTGCAAAACTCATGTCTTTGCTAAGCTGTATGAAGTCTTTTTGTCAGGTGATGTTTTCATTCCTTCAAAAGTAGAACTGTTCAATGCATATCAAGTTTTCACATCAAAAACTGTTCAACTTTTCAATTGGGAAGCAGCTTGGGCCATATGTGTGTGTGTGTGTGTGTGTGTGTATGTGTGTGTGTGTGTGTGTGTGTGTGTGTGTGTAATGTGTGTGTGTGTGTGTGTGTGTGCTCGCGCGTGTGTGTACTCGCGCGTGTATAGGTGCATATGTTTTATGTGTGTGTATATGTGTGTCTTTCAATGTCTGTGTCTGTATGTCTGTGTGTGTCTGTGTATGTCTGTGTATGCCCGTGTGTGTAACTCGTACATACGTGCATGCGTGCTTGCATGCGTCTGTGTGTGAAGACATGTATTAGGTGTCTTTGATCGATTGATTGATTGATTTGGTTGCTTTAAAGTGAATGAATATTATGCCATGATTGTGTGCGTGTTCATGTTTATTTCATTTTTTCAATTGTAAATAAGCGATCGATTTTATGCTGTATGTTAACCCTTTGACTCCCGTATCCTGTCCACCAGCATCCTGCATTGCTAATTATGCTGGCACAGCAAAAACTTTACCGTTTGATTCACTCACCTTATCCACCAGCTTTCTGCAGGAAGCTGGTGGTTGGGATGAAGGAGACAAAGAGTTAAGTTTTAGCAGTTCTTGGATAGGGTGCGGGAGTCAAAGGGTTAATGTACTTTTATGTGAATACTATCATCAGAACAAAGTGTTTGTGCCGTCTTCTTAGACGACGATATAGTTTCTGTTTTGGAGATAATAAACTTGGCTTAACTTGACTTGTGTTCAGAGCTGTGTGCCCCTGGCTACTTCTCGCCCAATGGATCAGTGCCCTGTCAGGCGTGCCCGCCGGGCACCTTTCAACCTCAGGCGGGCAGAACTTCGTGTGTCACTTGCGGAAGAGGTCTGGCCACCACACACCCCAACGCTTCCAGTTTCGCTCATTGCCGAGCCAGAGGTAGTGGTGTGTGTGTATATGTGTGTGTGTGTGTATGTGTGTGTGTGTGTGTGTGTGTGTGTGTGTGTGTGCGTTTGTGTGTGTTTGTATGTGTGTGTATGTGTGTGTGTGTGTGTGTGTGTGTGTGTGTGTGTGTGTGTGTGCGTGTGTGCGTGTATGTGCAACAACAACATCAGCAGCAGTAACAGCAGCAAACCATACAACCTAGGCTACATAATTCTAAATTCAAAAGCATAATCACATGTCTACTTTTTTCTCTAGTTCTGAACTGAGCAAACTAGCTGAAACAAATGTGTCTTTAACTTGGGCTTGAAAACTGGAAGAGAAAGGGCAGCACTGACTGCCAAGGGAACTTGTACAGATTGTCGAGGGAACAGAATCCTAGATGAATTCCGCTTGACAGTTGAACGATCTCTGGCCGTCTGATTCTGTTTTTACTTTAGGCTTTTTGATGAGCAGTTTAGAACTGGATCGTAGATGACAGCAAGGCTGAGAGACAGTGATGGAAAGGAACCCTGAACAAAAAAAGGACCAATTGATTTTTTTTGATAGAGTTGTAGATTCGAGATGTCAGATCTCGAGCTCAAGCTCAACAAAAACTGACCTGTTGACCGCCCTCTTAATGTTTTTCATCATTTTGGTCAAGACAGCTTCTTAGTGTCTCATAGTTGCCCTCTCCTTGCTTCCCATTTCAAGACCTTGCCAGCTCATACAGTTTGTGCAGGCTCGGGAGTCTGCCGGATAATAACTGGCAGATTTGGATGGAGCGCATATGGAATTGTTCAAGCTGAAAGATACAAGATGTAAACCGGGCAAATGTATACTTGGTGTACAATTCAAAGGGGAGCTACTGAGATTTGATGGGCAGGGGGAATAATATGGTCATGCTTTCATTTTGTTGTGAAAGAATCTGATAGCATTATTCACCTGTTTTACATTATTCCACTTCATGTGACTTTCACGAAATGGTGAAAAAAATACTCTTTTTGCATTGTCTCAGAGGTGTGCCGGCCCGGTCATCGCTATGACGTCAGTCGCAGCACGTGCGAGCCGTGTCCAGTGGGCACGTACCAGCCGGACAGTGGTCAAAACTTCTGTGCAGACTGTCCGGGGGACACCTCTACTGACCAGCCTGCCTCCACCAGTCCACAACAGTGTAAAGGTATTGTGTTGCTTTGGTGTGTCTTTTGGTTTCGTTTGTTGCGAAGGGGGAGATGGGTGTATGTGTGTGGTTGGACTGGGGTGCGTTTATGTGTGGGATAGGATGGGGAAAGGGGGATGGGTGGCTGTAGATAAGAATGGTCTTGTACATAAAAAGCATGTTTGCGGTGATTCGGCACACTTGGTAGTCCAACATGTACTGGTGAGGAGATGGAGGAAATACGTGCATAGTTGTTAAGCCCCAAACAGGAAAAGTAGGATTGCCTCCCTTTCAGTGGGAACCCAAACAAGCAAAGAAAATAGACCTTTTTACTCGGCAGAATTAGCTGGTCTTAAACACGACAGAAAACAGGACTCTTTTATGAAGATAATGCTGTGATGGAAAAATAAAAATATCGCGATGGAGGTGTTAGCGACCTTCAGCTTCTCTTAGCGCCAAGCTTTACGAGGTAGAAGCACACTTCCTTTCCACGGCTGCTTTATAGTTTACATCCCTGTGATGGACGGGAGCTTGAGTCAGCATGACCTGGCTCTTGGAAACGAGTGCACTAACCACGTCTCTTATCTCTCCACCCATCATCTTTCAGTCAACTTCAGACGGCACAATTTCAGGCGAGCTATAATTTTGTTCAAGAGGGATTTATTGTATTCGGGCAATTCCATATACGCTCCACTCATATCTGCCAGCAGTCGCTTACAAAACTCTTTGAGCCTGCGCAAAATCCTACGCTTTGGTAAGGTAAGTTTTTTGAATGGGTGGAAGAAGGCGGTGGGAAGAGGGACTGGAACTTACGAAATACTGTTGCCGTCAGAATGATTGGATCATTAAGATGGGCAGGTAGCAGGCCACTGTTCAAGTTGAAGGTTGGGAATGAGCTCGAGGCGGCATATCTTGAATCCAGGGCTCTATCAACAGAATCAGCCAGCATGCAATGAAAATTATGCCTTCCTGTGTTCCAATGAATGTTTATTAATAATAGTTTGTCGGTTAAAAAAAACATGAAAAGAAAAAAAAAAAGAAAGCTTTAGTGTTAACTAATATTTTGTCAAGATTAGCTGTTCTTGTTCACCATTGTAATTTGATTTTACATTAATAAAATGACCTAAAGTAGCTGGTCGATGGTTACTGAACTATTTTCAAACCGTCACATGTTAACTTTGGCCAAAGCTGGAGAGAGAGAGAGAGAGAGAGAGAGAGAGAGAGAGAGAGAGAGAGAGAGAGAGAGACAGACAGACAGACAGACAGACAGACAAACAGACAGAGAGTCTGGTAGCACTGTTAACCTGTTTTACATTATTCCACTTCATGTGCCCGCATCCTGTCCACCAGCTGCTGGTAGGTAGGGTGAGGAGTCAAGGAGGTTAGGTTTTTTCCTTTGCTAGCATGGTTGACAACGAAGGATGCTGGTGGACAGGATGCGGGAGTCAAAGGGTTAAGGTCATAATCACTGAATCGTGTTTACACTGTAACGCGGTGACTGTAAACTGAGTGGTCAGTATAAAAGAATCAGTTTATAGACCTTAAACGATTGTATGCTCGAGTTGAGTCCCAGCCTGCACAAATCTAAACCTAGCCTATTCGCTGCCCATTTTGATGTTTTCATCACTCTGGTGATATCATGTTTCATAGGTCCCACATGTGGGATTATTTGAGTGTGACGGATCCCTCTTGAAGAAACTCCAAACTCTAGTGCATCATCCCTACATTGTAGGAATTTATGTCACCTTTTTTTTTACCCTCGAACATGTTTATGAAAGTCTGGTGGTAGGTTCTTTCTATCTATCCCCTTTCTCTCTTTGTCTCTGTCTCTGTCTCTTTCTGTTTCTTCTTCTTTCTTTTTCTTCTTCTTCTTCTTCTTCTTCTTCTTCTTCTTTGTATCTCTCCGCTCGTGCTTTCTTGGGTGTATTGGGCAGATCAATTGATCAGCAGCAATCAGGATGACCTGATGAGAAGAAATGCCGGGTGACATCAAAGTCTTCTTCTCACCAAGGTCTTCCTTGTCTGCTCTTGCTTTAATCCCCTTAGTATTTTTTGTTCTGTGCTCGTTGAGTTACTTGGTCGTGTTGCATTTCTGGTCGACGACCAATCACTTAGTTCTCCTTAATGAATATGGTGGTGGATGCTGCTCCATCATTTCTATGACCTTGTTGTTTCGGGTCATGTCACGTCCGATCTTGTTGATAGCCTTTCCAAGATAGTGCATCTCAGGTGGTAATTTTGTACTCAGGGGGTTTGTTCAGGGTCCAGGTCTGGCATTGGTATGTCAGGGTGAGGCTGAAAATGTAACAGACGAGCTTGGCTTTTGTTTCAGTAGGAATGTTCGTGTGTCTCAGGATTGTTGCACTTCCGCTTAATGGGACTCTGGTTTCATTCTGTCTGCTTTATCTTCCATCTTCTGTGAAAATTCTGTTGAGGTATTTGAATTCACTTACTTTTTGCGATATAGTGCCACTGATGTTGATGTTCAGGACGCTCACTAACTTCATCATTTCGGTTTGGTTGATGCTGATTTGTATGTACTTTTCACAAGTGGTGTTCAGGTTGATTGCCTGCTAGTTATACTTCTCCTCGTTCTTTCTCTCTTGTCTATATAACATTCATTCTGTACCATTAAAGATGTATACTGTGTGTGAAACTGTATTGTTTGGTGGTCGTCATGTATGATATACATGTGTGTGTATGTGAGTACATGTATGTGCATGTGTGTGTATATCTCTCTCTCTCTCTACATATATTAATATATATATACATACATACATACACACACACACACACACACACACACACACACATATATATATAAAAATTATATATATATATAATATATATATGTGTGTGGGTGTGCGCGCGCGCGCGCGCGGCGTGTGTGTGTGTAAGGGCTCACCGTAAGCATTAAGTTTGCTTGTGGTCTACGATATTGATTTTGTGACGTCGGCGCACATGGATTTTATTCCTAGCGTGGAGACGCCATTTGAGAAAACTGAAACCATGTCAATTTGAACGCTGTTGTATGTGATATAAAGTCTGTAAACAAAAATTGTTTAAACATGCTGCGATCTGTTGACAGACCACGACTGTGGCGAATACATGGGTCAGTTTTACGGCATTATCCGTTCCCCCAACTACCCAGGTCACTACCCCAACAACGTCAACTGCGTGTGGACCATCAAACCAGAGAAACGCCGGCGTATCCTCATCATCATCCCTGACATCCATCTGTCTGACGAGGACAAGTGCGGTGATGTGCTCGTCATGAGGAAATCCAGTGAGAACTTTTGTACTGTTGTGATGTGTTTGTCTTTTCCTAGGACCTTTCAAGACCTTGCCAAACACATAGGGTTTATGTGCAGGCTTAAGGCTTATGCCATGATCATTTTGGATCTTCTCCATCATATGGCGTCAGTGCGTATAGTATTTATCCCGAGCGTGGAGACGTGGGCAACTTAAACTTTTTTTTATAGTTGTAGAGAGTTAATGCACGGTTGTGTCACTTTTTCTTTCTTTCTTTCTTCTTCCCCCCACCCTGCCTTCCAC
>JAPXFY010000024.1:20963297-20968297 GCA_030674185.1 Monoplex corrugatus
GGCTTTCAGATGAAGTGGAAAAGGAGACGAGAGATGGACACAGGGCTGACTCCACACCTCCAGTGTTGTATATTCGATTCTTTTTTGTGCTTGGGGCTGGATACAAAAAACTCCAAAAACATGTGTTTGAAAGGGAGAAAGAACCAGCCCTGGTTGATGACTGGAGTTTTGATTATTTCCCCTGCCAACATAGCGAGCTGTTGTTATGTTCTGGACGCCTGATAATGGAATCTGCAGTGTGTGAACTCTGGAATTGGGAGATTTTGGAACTGTGCTGTGCCCCACTTTTTTCTTTTTTTTAACTGTAGTTCTGTGTCAGTAGATAAGGAGGAGACGCCATCGATGTTTGATTGATTTTTGCTAATTTGTGTTTTGCTCTTTTTTGTAATTGAATTCTGGATGTGTTTGCTGACAAGATCAGAGGTAACGACTGTCAGAAAACTGCTAGTGTTTTGGTAATCATGCCATCACAGCGTCGGTTAATCTGATCACGTCACACAAAAACTTGTATCCCCAACAAACACCCCGGCATATCTGTTATGCTGTTCTCATCAGAAGTTTCGAGAAGAACACAAATGATCAATGACTGTGCCCAGATCAGATTTAATTCATGTTGCTTCGAGACTTTTGGAGTGGAATGGAACTTTCGTTTGAACAAACCTGAAATGGGTTGACAAGACAGATTGGAATGGGAAATGAACTGCGAAGCTAGTAAATGGAGTTTCAGACATTGGAAGCGTTTTAGTGCGCTTTTGTTTGTCATGAAAATCGAACAGAGAGTCGAAGTCGTATGGTATTGTGTGTCTTGAATGTGTTTGACATGGTGAACTCTGAGACACTGAACAAAACTCAAAGAGTAACTGTTTGTTTTTGATGCTAAATGTAGTGCGACCGTACTGAGCTAAATAATGGAAGTATTTCATAATCATGGTTTGTAGAACAAGAAAACAGGGAATTCATCATAAAATGAAAATACTGCAATTTATTGCTTGTTCTTTTTCTTTATTCTTTTTTGAGGTTGATACGTAATTTCATAATCAAAAATATTACAGTGTCATGCTACAAAGACAGCCCCTTCTATAGCACGCACACGCACACGCACACGCACACGCACACGCATATATGTAGCAAAAACAGAACCAGCAGAACAAAAAAACAAACAGACCAAGTTTCTTCAGAAGTTTTTACACAACAATATTCCATCTTGCAGCGTTTGTGTTTTACATTGAAACAAATGGACAGTTGTGACATGATGAGAACTACAAGGAAAGTATCAGTTGTTTCCTGCGAGAAACTGTGAGAAAAGGGGCAGTTTTGATTTGTGAGCATTTAGAAAGAAAAAGGTTTGTGAGAAACACAGAGTGAGACCGCAACAATTTTGACTTTTTGAGAAACATTGGGAAAAGAATTGCTGACAGACAGAAAGCAATTGTGACAGACAAAAAAGTAATTGTTGTGAATGACGGAAAACAATTGTGACAGACAGAAAAAATCATTGTGAAGGACGGGAAGCAATTGTTGTGAGGGACGGAAAGCAATTGTTGTGAGGGCAGAAAGCAATTGTTGTGAGAAACGGAAAACAATTGTTGTGAGAAGGAAGGCAATCGTCGTGAGAGACGGAAAACAGATGTTGTGAGAGACAGAAAACACAATTGTTGTTGCACGTGACAAACAGAAAACAAAAATTGTGGCCGACAGAAAGCAGTTGTTGTGAGTGACTTGCGACAGTCAGAAAGCAATTGTTGTGACCAGATTGACACAGTGAGAAGATGGCAGTCGTGACCAGTAGATAAAACGAAAAGGCAACGGTTGTTACTGGTGAGAGATAATAGCAGAAAGTTGTGAGAATATGACAAACGGACATGTATAGCTTAAGATAACCACCAAATGGGGCAACGGTTTAAGAAACCAACAGACAGCTTCCTTTGACTCGTGAAAGAAAAGCGAGAAGCTGTATAGTTTCGACTTGTTAAAAACGCTGTGATGGCGATAGTTAGAATGTGAAAGAAATGGTTTTAAAGACAACATGTGTTGTAGCGACTGAGAAATAGTGGGATGTCAATACAGCTGTGAAGAATATTGAGTAGAGACCAGTTAAAACTTATCAGAAACAGTGATCTTACAACAATCATGGCTTGTGAGAAACAAAAGACCAAGATAACGAGCAGCAATGAGGAGAGAACAGTTATGACCAAAGAGGAACAACAAACGGTCAATTGTTTATTAATAAAGCAGTTATTTGTAAGCAGTTCTGAAAAGAAAATAACAGTTATTAGCGGAGCAAAAAGCTGAAAGATAACCTGTGGTATTTCTTAGAAAAAAAAATTGTTTGAAAAAACCACAACAGTGCTTTGTGAGAATCGTTTAGAAGCCAACACTTATCATTTACGAGAGAATTAGTGAGAATGGAACAGTGGTGACTTGTGAGAAGAAAAGTTCTTGGAAAAGCAACGATTGTGGCCCCTGAGAAACGTTGATAAATCAACGATCGTAAACGGTGGGAAACAGAGAAGAGGCAACGATTATAACTTTGGAGGAGCAAAGAGAAGACAACACTTGTCATTTGTGTGAAAGAACGAGAAGTTAAACAGGACGCTCATGCCATTGTTGGGCGAACTAAAGAAGACAACTGTCTACATGAAGTGTTGAACCGTGATTATGCTGGACAGAGACGAACACACTGTTGGCGAATACTTTTAAACAAATGTGGAGTGTACGGAATAGGTAGGTGTGCTACCTACGTGGATATGGCGGAGGACTGTACCACTGGCGTGTACATATTAAACAGAAGTGCTACCTATGTGAATACGATAGAGGACTGTATCAATCGTGTGGACACAATTTATGACGAGACATCTCTTCTGCCATGGACGAACTGTGTGACTTTATTGTGGAATTCCTTCTTTTTGTTTGCTCTTTGTTTTTTTTTTTTCTGTTTTGCTTCCAGTTGTATTTCTTGTGGTTGTTTATTGTATTATTCATGTGTCGTGCCAGAAAAAAAAAGGATACATGAGCACGGATATAGTACAGTTGCACTGCCCAGCTAGAGCTAGTGTTGATAATCGTTGTATAGAGTGATACTATTATGTAACCTTGAGATGTACTGACAGGCCATGTCATGTTTGATGTATTGCTGGCATTGTGAGGGATACTGAAGTTGTACTAGACAGAAGTATTTACAGCAGAGCGCAGGTAACGGACTATCCGTTTCAGTCATTTTTAAGACCTTAATCCCCATTCCTCTCTTCTTTGCGGCATGAGCCAAAAAACACAAATAGATAGTATCTTATTTTCACTTGGCGCTGGATTGAATAGGTTAAAGAAGTCAGGTATTAATGACAAACATCCCATGACACAGACAGAAAACGAGTGTGGTCTGGTTGGTCATAAACTTGGCATAAAAAAAGGATAGCATTTTTTTCAGGCAGTGTATTTAATGTTATTCCCGCATTCTGTTCCTATGCCTTAGTAGAAGAGAGAGTGCTGAGTTTAATGCGAGATTCTTTCTACACGTACAAGCTTCATTTGCTGCACATTATGGATGCTTACATACCTTGAGGATACAAACTTGACAGCATTAGTGGTGTGTTTTCCTTTTTTTGTTTTTTGTTTTTGTTTTTGTTTTTGCATGCAGTGCTGATCCCAAAATATGTTTCGTTATAAATCGCATGTTCACTGCTAAAGGTCTGAGGAGCAGTCTGGAGAGGTCCAAGAACTGATAACAGAATGGTTTTACCATAATGTCAGAGTACGCAGTGAAACCATAATATGTAGAGTGTAAGTTTGTTTTGTTGTTTGTGGTGTTTTAAGTTTTGTTGGACCCATGAAAGAAGACGCAAGGCAAGAGGCAAATGGTACTGAATATGACAGAGCAGTCCTGTGGATCATTGTACTTAATGGATCAATTGAGTCTGTGTTAAATATTAGCTTCTTGTATAAAAATGTTCGCTGTGTTTATCAGTAATACTTGTGTTCAGGGGCCCTTTGCTATGGTGGTTCTTTGTGTCGTTTCGAAGAGAACTTGAGTTGAAACTTGTGCTGCTGTTGTTTCTTTTTTTTTCTTTGTTGTTGTTGTTGTTGCTGCTGTTCTTGTTAGTGTTGCTGTCCTGTTGGTGTCGTAAAATGTCAACCATTAGCAAAACGGTAACGGATAAAGAAAGTAATGAGACTATTGACCAAGTAGATGTTGGACAGAGTCTGTGAAGCTGTGTGCTGTTAGAAATGAAAGAAAATGCGGGCAGAGTAAAATAGCTTGTCGCCCAGTTAACTACATCCACGCAGTTCGTTGAATGATCAGGCTCACTGATTAAAACGTGGGATTGGGAGTCATTAGTCTGAAATACGTCTTATGCGCCCTGCCTGATTCTGCCAGTAATGAGCTGGAAGACTTCTGGGGCCATGGTAAAACAGCTGTGCCGGAGAGGTTTGCAGACAATTATCTTTTATAGTTCTATGATGTGGTCTGTGTTGGTTTGCAAACAATTATCTTTTATAGTTCTCTGGTGCGGTCTGTGTTGGTTTGCAGACAATTATCATTTATAGTTCTCTGGTGCGGTCTGTGTTGGTTTGCAGACAATTATCATTTATAGTTCTCTGGTGCGGTCTGTGTTGGTTTGCAGACAATTATCATTTATAGTTCTCTGGTGCGGTCTGTGTTGGTTTGCAAACAATTATCTTTTATAGTTCTCTGGTGCGGTCTGTGTTGGTTTGCAGACAATTATCATTTATAGTTCTCTGGTGCGGTCTGTGTTGGTTTGCAGACAATTATCATTTATAGTTCTCTGGTGCGGTCTGTGTTGGTTTGCAGACAATTATCATTTATAGTTCTCTGGTGCGGTCTGTGTTGGTTTTGTTTCTTTGCTTGTTATCATGTTTCTTAGATTAGTTTTTTATGGAAATATGAACTTACGATCTGGAGTCTTTACCAGCTGAAAGTATGAAAATTAACCTGTTTACCGCCCTCCTTAATTTGCCTCCTGTTCACTGCTCTTCTTAATTTG
>JAPXFY010000024.1:20973297-20980797 GCA_030674185.1 Monoplex corrugatus
GTTCTTTGGTTGAATTCTGTTCTTTGGTTGACTTCTCTTGTTTTGTTGACTTCTGTTCTTTGGTTGAATTCTGTTCTTTGGTTGACTTCTCTTGTTTTGTTGACTTCTGTTCTTTGGTTGAATTCTGTTCTTTGGTTGACTTCTCTTGTTTTGTTGACTTCTGTTCTTTGGTTGAATTCTGTTCTTTGGTTGACTTCTCTTGTTTTGTTGACTTCTGTTCTTTGGTTGAATTCTGTTCTTTGGTTGACTTCTGTTCTTTGGTTGACTTCTCTTGTTTTGTTGACTTCTGTTCTTTAGTTGACTTCTGTTCTTTGGTTGACTTCTCTTGTTTTGTTGACTTCTGTTCTTTGGTTGACTTCTGTTCTTTGGTTGAATTCTGTTCTTTGGTTGACTTCTCTTGTTTTGTTGACTTCTGTTCTTTAGTTGACTTCTGTTCTTTGGTTGAATTCTGTTCTTTGGTTGACTTCTCTTGTTTTGTTGACTTCTGTTCTTTGGTTGACTGTTCTTCTTTGGCTGACTTCTCTTCTCGGCTGACTTCTCTTCTTTGGGTGATTTATCTTTTTTGGTTTGACTTCTGTTCTTCGGTTGACTTCTGTTCTTAGGTTGACTTCTCTTGTTGGGCGACTTCTCTTCTTTGGTTGATTTCTTTTCTTTGGTTGACTTCTTTTCTTCTTTGGTTGACTTCTCTTCTCTAGTTGAACTCTCTACTTTGGTTGACTTCTCTTCTCTGGTTGAACTTCTCTTCTCTGGTTGAACTTTCTTCTCTGGTTGAACTTCTCTTCTCTGGTTGAACTTCTCTTCTTTGTTGACTTCTCTTCTTATCTCATGCGTGGCGTGCCCATTCAGGACGTAGCCGATCATGCGCCACCATTCACTTCTGTCCTCCATTCTTCTGATAAAGGCGTTGTTGCTGGAATCGCTGCTTGGTGCTGCACGTAGACTCGAGACATATGTAATTCATACCGTCAAAACAACGTTTTCAAGATTGGTTGACTTTATGAGTCATAACCCCCCTTACCCCAAAACCCACCCCACCCCACCCCATCCCTTCTCTCTCTCTGTCTCGCTCTCTCTCTCTCTCTCTCTCTCTTTATTAGTATTTTTTTAAGGTTGTGCTCATCACACATCTGATTAACGCTGTTAAAAAACGTCTTTAACCAACTAAACGCTGGCTTCAGCTCAAATCCTGTCAGACATGATGTTTTATTTGCAGACACGCATAACGCAATGTTTTAGATACTTTATTAACGATAGATTATTTCACGTTGAAATATTGCTAGAATTGATACTTTATTTGTCGACACCGTATATGTCTTGGTTAACAAAATTCTACATGTATTTTGGAAAACTGGACAAAATTATGTTTTCTTTGCAAAGAAAATGAAGATACTGTTTTAGATGTTTGGATACCAGTTTAAAGTAAAAAAATCAAACAAACAAAAAATGGCGGAATTGATGATCTATTCGGAAGATAATATTTTATGTGTTCAGACACTACTTTTAATTGAAAAAAAAATGGTGGAATTGATGATTTATTCAGAAGATAATGTTTGAGATGTTCAGACACCACTTTTAATTGAAAAAAAAAGGTGATGATTTTTTTAGATATGTTGTGGACATAGTGCTTGAGACATCTGTCAAACGTTGATGATGTTAAACATGTTTGTGTTTTTTTTCCAGTCGTCTTGATGCGAGTTTTGTGTGTCTTAATGTTCATTTCGTGTCTACAGTAAAGCGGATAAGCTCCAATAAGTGGAATATGATTTTACTTTGCTTTCTCTGTGTAGTTCTTATGTTGGTTTATGTGCATGTGCGTCAGTGTGTTCGTGCGTTTGTTTATTCGTGGTAGTTTGTGTGCACGCATGATTGTACAGATGGTGCTTACTGTTAAAAGATGGTAATAAAGTGTCCAGTATCAAAGTTTTGATGAGTATGATGAAATACTGTTCAAAATGGAATGTGTGTGTGGTGTGTGTGTGTGTGTGTGGTGCGCGCGCGCGGGTGTTGTGTGTGTGTGTATGTGTGTGTGTGTGTGTGGTGTGTGTGTGTGTGTTTTGTGTGTGTGTGTGTGTGTGTGTGATATACGAATTCCAATAACAACACTATGTGGTGCAGTGCTCGAGAACGGGAAAAGGAACTGTGCACGAAGGGAGGTAACCTGAACTGATGGCATTATTGGCCAACTACGATTGTTTCCCTTCACCAACTGGTATCGTGGACAACCTCTCTCTCTCTCTGTCTGTCTGTCTCTCTGTCTCTCTGTCTCTCTCTCTGTCTCTCTCTCTCTCACGCAAACACACACGCCACACGAACTACAGACGGTAAAGATCTAATGATTTCTGTTTCGTCTTTGCCAACATTTATTTGTGTTTGTTTGCTGTTTTTTTGTAAATGTTTCTTTGCTCTGTTTTTGACGCTTTTTAAACCTTTTTGCATCATCTTTGTCAAAATAGTTTTTATTTGTTATGTTTTTCGAGCTTTATAAGCCATATATTTGATTGTGATAAACTGCAACTTCAAAACTTTATGAGTACATTGATACGTATTAAAATTTGACAGTAAACAGACAAATCGCTCCACCACATAAGAACGACGATACACCGCCCACCCACTGAATCAAGAAGGAGCTGTCAATCTGTCAATCCTTTTACAGTGCCGGTTCGGGTGAGTTTTCACGTGCTGAGTCAAGTCGAACAGCAGGCTCTCACAACCAAATGGATTGCTTAATAGTCATTGAAATGAAAGAACAAGCGAGCAAACAAACAAACCAAAACACGCTGCGATACAAGAACGTCTGCAATCGTGAGCTGAAGTCAAGAAACCTAGGTTAGCTGAAGCCAGGAAGCTCACGAGACGCACACATGTCAAACTCCCATAGGGTCACCGTCCAGAGGATACCCTGCACTGGTGCTGGATCACGTCGGTAGAGTTTCAAAGGTGCCTGTTCTGATAATGGGGAGGGTGACCGCGATGCTATGAATATTCCAGCTAGGACTGAAAAGATTTGCAGAAGCAGTCCCACAAGCGTCACCACCGTCATGCACTGACTGTCCAAATCTGGTCGAGATTTCCATCCTCGTTCAAGCTTTAAAACACTTTAATACTTATGGATGGTAACAGCATGTCCTATTGAACCTGACTTAAGCTAGTCTATGATACTTTACAATATGATATAAACATATCAAAAACTCAAGGATAGTAACAGCATGTCCTATTGGACCTGTCTTAAGCTAGTCTATGTTACTTTACAATATGACATAAACATATCAAAAATTGAGAGATGGTAACATTATGTCCCACTGAACCTGTCTTAAGCTAGTCTATGCTACTTTACAATATGACATGAACATATTAAAAATTCAAAGATTGTAACTTTATTTTCTACTGGACCTTTCTGTGCTACTTTACAATATGATGTGAAATTTTTTTTTTTTAAAAAGGCAGATGAACCAAGACGCATACCATGTGAAAGAAGTGTATGAAAATGAACTGCAACAAAATATTGACTTTTAATATATCAGTTGGTGAAGTGCTTGTGAATCTTGGTCTCTGTCTGCTGACTCAAGAGACTAAGTTCATGAGAACACGGCCACGTACATCGCGCAAGGAACTCATACTGAACAAAATCAACAAGTGAATGGACATAAAGGAATCACTTCGTGCAAGAAGGAAACGACACAGTGCTGCTTAGTGTAATAATATCATCCGCCATGAGACACTCTAGGAAAAAATGCAAGCATATGCAGACATGAAACTTGAAATTGTGTGGTTTATGGGAAAAAAAAATGGACTAATAAATACACTCACTTTGTTATTGACTGATTTATGAAGAAATAAACCAACTTTTCTCACAAATGAAGCAAAAGGGGTAGCTTAATCTCATATAGCAGAAAAACAGTTTAAGGTAGTCTTTTGTATCCATAGATACTTTCAAATTGTAGAAATGGAATGAACAAATGTGTATGCAAAGTGGATACTTTCTGTGGACTCAATATCGATGTCTCTAGGCCATATATAATAAATTGACGCACGCGCACACTTACTCATACTCACGCACGGTACATGCTGTGATATAGCATTCACGTATTCTCAAACAAAGAACATTCACAGCCAATTTAGGGTACGCTTTTTCACTTTAGGATGATTGTTGAACAGAACTGTTCTGCTTAGTTTTGGACACAAAACCTTTGAACCATGCACCAAGAATTTCGAAAGTCGAGGTATTCAGTAGCGCTCTTCAGTAACAAACGGATGTTTGTATACTATAGGTCTAGGTACGTTATTAGCGTGTCTAGATAAAGAAAGAATTTAACCTGTTGACCCTGCATCCTTATCTACCAACTGCAAAAACAACCCATTGACTCCTTAACCCTCTCTACCAGCTTCCGAGGGAGTCAAAGGGTTAAATGTTTGTTTTGTGGCATGCTTCACAATGCAGGATGCTGGTGGACAGGATACGGGAGTCAAAGGGTTAAGTTTTTGCTTTGTGGCATGGTTGACAATGCAGGATGCTGGTGGACAGGGTGCAGGAGTCAAAGGGTTAAGTTTTTGCTCTGTGGCATGGTTGACAATGCAGGATGCTGGTGGACAGGGTGCGGGAGTCAACGAGTTAAAGCTACCCTGGAAGAAGGCTGTCGCTGATGTCTCCAGAGGAAGACTGGGTTTCATCTATCAAAGACTGGACCAGCCTCAGCATGTCTGAACTACTTGCTATCTGACCCAACTGACAGATATGGACCTCGTTGTGTTCCGTCTGCCGTATCGCTTATGTGGGTCATCATCATCATCATCAGGTGCCCTGCCGCATGGCGTTGGCGATCATGGACTTCCGTCTGTCTCTATCTCTTGTTGCCTCAAGCATCTCTTCCACCCTCCTTGTCTTCAGCCAGTCTGCAAGTCCGTCTAGTATTTTCTCCCTGGGTCTACCTGGTGCTCTCTTTTCCTCCAGCTTTCCCGTTGTGACCATGTGCTCAAAATTCCCTTTCCTCATAAAATGGCCTATAAATGTTGCCTGTCTTTTCCTTATCTTCCTGATGAATGATTACCTATGTCTGCCTCCATCAAGACTGTCTCGTTTGTTTTCTTTGCTGTCCATGGAACTCTCAACATTCTTCTTAGAAACCAAATCTCGGCTGCCTCAATCTTGTTCTGGCTTTGCTTGTTGACTGTCTACCCTCACAACCGTACAACAGTATTGGTTCTATATAACATTCAAGAACTCTCTTCCTGATGTTAATTGATAGGCATGTGTTGGTAAGAATGCTTGTCATTTTCTCGAATGCCGATTCTGCCGGCTATTTCTGATGTGTATCTGCCGTCGGACGTTAAACTCCAAATCAACAGATATGGACGATCTTGTCTGCTGCTGCAGCCCATGGGTTTCCACCTCCATCCCTATCCCACATCGCAACGAGCACACTATTTTAAAGGACCATATGCAGTTCTAGATGTAGTATCTTGCACCGTGATGTTTTTCAGAGCTGATGAACTTTATAAATGTGAAGTTTTGTCGCCAAAAGACTTCACATCTTTGATTGTTGTAAGAGGGGCCAAGCGGGCCCACCACTTCTTTCACATGAATTTTAGTTTTGTTTCATTCATTATTGACAGGCCCTGCTAGCGTATGGAGACTGTGCCGCGACTGTGGACTAGACAATGTGTATACACGTATCTGAGGAAACACTGCCCCCGAAATGGAAAAAAAGAAACACACACACACACACACACACACACACACACACGCACGCACGCAACCCCACGCACGCACGCACGCACGCACACACACACACACACACACACACACGCTTTAAAAATCCTACTGCAAGAAAAGCCAAATATTCTTATTGGTTCAGTTCAGTTCAGTTCGGTTCAGTTTAAATCATGAACCCACAATTACATTAAATTCACAGTTTTGAATAATAGCAATCAGTGAGTGACGGTAATCAACAATAATGAAATAAACATACATCGATGCACACATTCATAAAAGAGAAACAGATGATACTGATATTTTATTTTCCTGCTTAGTGTTTCACGTGTTCCTCTTCCCTCTCCCTCCTTCCCGCTCGCAATTTCAATGCCTCGCCAGGGCATAGGGTTTTGTTCAAGCTCAGGGCTCATCGAGTCAGCAGATAATTGCCAGGAGATTTGGGTGGAGCGAATATGCAATGTATCTCTCGAGGACAAACCGCAAACTCCAAACAGCTTAGCTAAACTTTTCTTCTGATTCAGTTTAGTTAAGTTTAGTTTGGTTTAGTCCGGTTTCACGTTTTAACAGTAAATATCCTCACTATCTTCACATGCGTATGTAATACACTCTCGTAAGCCACAAACTATTTATGCACTACATAACACAAAGATGTAATGTACACAGATCGCAGTACAGAGTAATCCCGTATCCCCGCCCACCCCGGGTGAAATTCTCCCACCGCAATCAGTATCAGGTGAACTAGGAAGGTATCCACCTCTGCTGACTCGGGTATCCCACTACTGTTGACGTGTACGAGTGAAATGTCTCTCCTCTCCTGTTGATTTCGCAGCGTTGATGGTAGTTAGTGTATCGCCTTGCCGCTCAAATGACGAATGCATTTGAGTATCCTGGTGTCCTCTTTCATTGCTTTCTTTTTATGGTTTTTGTTTGTTTCTTTGTTTGTTTGTTCGTTTGTACTATTTTTTTTCAATTCATTTATTTATTCATTATTTATTTATTTATTTATTTATTTATTTATTTATTGTCTTAACGACGCCAGCAAAGTCATGTTCAGAATATATCTCAAATGCCGTAAAAACATCGCCGAAGAATTGCTCTACAACGATCAAGTTGGCTTCAGCACATTTGAGCAAATATTCAACTGTCACATCCTAGTAGAAAAAAACATTCATAATATCAAAGTGATCTCCACCACGACTTAACGACTTCAAGAAAGCATTTAACAAAGTGTGGTAAAATTGATAGCCTCTGAAAAGTTGTGAACGACTTACCTTTAGAAGAGGGTCTAATCCAGGTTACCAAGACGCCTAAGAAAAAGCGCTGTGCGTCTGAACAATAAGCTATGGTAGTTCTGACAAACCACAAAGGAGTACGCCAAGGATGTCTGCTATCAGCGGTCATGTTAAGCATCTTCCTGGAAAAGATCATACTGATCGCCCCCCTTCATCCATGACCACCAAGTCTCATCTCCATCAGTGATTATCACATAATATGTGATATTTATACAACCAACGGTTTTACAGTGACGTCGACGTCATGCTGTGCACCAACACTGAACTGCAAGGTCTCTCCAACAAACTTGTTAACAGAGCAGAAACGTGTAAAATGGAAGTCGCTGAAGTCGACAGAAGAAGAGCTGGGTGGCGACTATCAAAGACTGTATCAGTCTCACGCGCCTGTCTTGTCTTGTTGTACATATCATGTATGAGTTGTCATTCTATGTTCATGTTTTTCTTGTTAATGTTTGTTTGAACGCGGCGGACGGTCACAGTCTTTTGGATTCCAGTCTC
>JAPXFY010000024.1:20993297-21003297 GCA_030674185.1 Monoplex corrugatus
TGTGAACAAAACGCAGTTTGTATAAAAAAAAATTACACACAGACACACACACACACACACACACACACATACACAAACGTGCGTGCAACACACACACACACACACACCACACACACACACACACACACACACACAAACATACACACACACACACACTATACATATATACATATATATACACACACACGTACGCACGTACATTCCCTCAGGTCGATATGAATTAATTACCTTTTTTGAAGGGACATTTAGAACAGGGCGTTAAGCTAGCTCCGTTCATACCCAATCCCAGCTTGTACAGATTTCACAAATGCTGGAAATTCCTGAACAGCGACGGTTTTCCCCTCCAGGATTTTGTGAATATTGATCGAGTTTTCGAATGCTGAGAAATAACATAATACACATCTTAATATTAATGCAAAACATTCGGATTCCTATCATGCTTAGTTTCAACAAGAGCTTGTTCCTTCACGCCAACGCTTTGTTATATTTGGACAGGTAAATTTGAAAGGTATCGTTACTGTTTACATAATGAATGACCACTTACAGGGTCCACCAGTCCGCACGGCCCCCCTGTACCCACCCCCACCATCCTCTCTCTCTCTCTCTTCTCTTCTCTCTCTTCTCTGTCTCTCTCTGTCACCTCTCTCTCTCACTGTCACTCTCTCTCTCTCTCTCTCTCTCTCTCTTTCTCTCTCTTTCTTTCTCTCACTCCCACAATCGTTTCACTTATAATGTTTTTCCCCCAACCTGTGTATGTATAACAGACTACACATAATAGACGAGGTATCGAGCGAAGGAGCCGGTCTCTTGTTGATCTGTAAGTATGGAGGGCAGTCGATAATCCGAAATTAATAACAGCGGTCAATATTATTCTTCATAACTAGCAGTGTGAGTGGCCTCCAATTCCCGCATAAAGACGCACCCGCACAAGCGATTCCGACACATTAAACATGCATTCCTTCCTGCAGTATGCTTTTGACAGGCTTTCCCCGAGTCAGACCCTAGAGCCGAAAGGGAATATTGGATGTTATGATTCTCCTCCCCCTAAGGCAACAACGACAAAGCCATAGTCGGTTAGCCATCAAAGGCAGCCTTGTTTTCGGTGTGATCATTACTGATTGTGAAAACACACACCACTCGTCATGGTCCCGAAAAGCCTCGTTGTCACTAACTGCCCCAAACTTCTCTCAGCCCCCTCTCGATAGGGAGCGCTCGAAGAAATTGCTAGAAATAGTATTGACGGTGTGGCTCGCGCCCCGCTCCGTCGATTAACTGCCTCTCTTAAACGGCACTCACTTATCCTGAAGTCTTAAAAGTGGGTTCCATTAGGAGTTAGGACATCTCTCGGCACCACAGCCACCACAGGGGATTGAACCCCACTCCCGTGATCGCCACCTGCAGAGAGAGTTGACGCTGGGAGCAAGATCAAGCGCAGCAAAGCCAGTTAACTGCTTGTCGGGCTTCAGGTGCTCTGTAATGATCGCTTGGTCAGGCAATAATTGGTCAGGCCAGCCTTAACTGGTAACAGGATGTCTTAATGAATTCTCATTCACGTGAAAGTCTTCATCAACAAACTGACAGTAATTAGCGAACAGTTTTGAGGCACTGACAGAATTACAAAAAGTTTAAAACTTAAAATTTTTTAAGTAATTAACGGGTTTTAATCGAGGAATTACAAACAGGATGATTACTCCACACAACTAACGCGGCTGACGACTTTGACCTGGTGGCTTCATCAAATCTAGAGAACGACACATGGCGTATTTGTTTGCCGTAAACATGTGCGCTTGCTAAGAAAGAGAGAGAGAGAGAGAGGGGGGGGGGGTGGAGAAGGAAAGAGACAGAGAGAGAGAGAGTGAGAGAGAGAGACACACAGACACAGACAGACAGAGAGAGGGAGAGAGAGAGAGAGAGAGAGAGAGAGAGGGGAGAGAGAGGGAGACAGAGAGAGACAGAGACAGAGACAGACATACAGACAGACTGACAGACTGAGAGAGACAGAGAGAGAGTGAGAGAGAGGACACACCGACAGACAGACAGACAGACAGACAGCACAGACAGACAGACAAACAGACAAACAGACAAAGAGACAGAGAGGAGAGAGAGAGAGTCTACAAAACACATGCAAGCAACCTCCATGATTCAAAATACAAATGACACAAGTGGTCCTCCTCTATGATGTCCTTTTTGTTCTCCAGGCCCCGATGATGCAAAAGCTCCCCAACTTAAACAAGGCCTTCCAGGAAATCAGAAGAACCAGAACAGCAGTCCTCCAGTGGATCCCTGCTCACTGTGCAATACCAGAAAACAAACTAGATGGTAGTTGAGCTAACAAATAGAAGTGCCCAAGAAAACCAACCCAGATACCAGCGCCATTTACAGCGAGAAGAGGAACATCATCAGATCGCTCTTTAAGCCACAGACAGAAATGGGGGACTACCACGTTCGGCCCAGAGAGCAGCAAATAGTCCTGATGAGGGTCCACAATCAGCCCCAACCGTCTGAGTTTTCAGTTTTAGTTTCAGTTTCTCAAGATGACGTCTCCGCGCTCGGAACGAATTCCATATGCAGTAACGTCACAGGTGCCACGTGTATGGTGATCATGGCACAGGACTTAAGCCTGCACATCAACCCATGAGCTGCCCAGGTCCTGAGGCCCTACCTAGACTATGTTTTGCCTAGTCTGTGTTTATTACCAGTATTTCATCAACCTTAAAATGACGTGCATCGACCGGGAATCGAACCTGGGTCACCCGCGTGGCAGGCGAGTATTCTACCACTAGACCACCGATGCTACAACCGTCTGAACGCCCATATAAACTGCAGGTACAAACTGACGCCATCACCATCAGCATCTGCGGTTAAGAGGTCCGAAAAGCTCAAACACTTTTTGCAGCGATGTCGCATTGAAAAATTGAGCTACAAGAGAAATGGCCGGCCACAGCTCTTCTGACCATCAAGTCCCATGGCAGATAGAAAGAACTGGAAAAAAAATCACATCCGTCACCAGATGTGGACTAACCACGTAGACAGCGAAAGAAAGGAGACGAAACGTCTTCAACAGATCCATGCAACTATAATGTTATAGTCATCATCATCATCATCATCTCATCATCATCATCATCATCATCTCATCATCATCATCATCATCATCATCATGTACACTGCTGCATGGCGTTGGCGATCATGGCCCTCAATATGCATCTATCCCTTGTCGCCGCAAGCACATCTTCCCATTTCTGTCCTCAGCCACCCTGCAAGTCCGTCCAATATTTTCTCCCTGTTATAGCGATTGTCTGAAATATTGCAGGAATTTTCGCGTCATGAAAAAAGAAGAATGTTGAGAGTTCCATGGACAGCGAAGGAAACAATGTCTTTGTCGCAGCATGTATCTAAAAGTGAAATGCATACAATGCTCTGACAGAAACTTCTTCCCTAATTCATACGGATTATTTTAATTTCTCCAAACGTTCATTTAACGTCTGTCTACCCGCTTCATTGTTCTGTTGACGTTAAAAGAAATAACGATCGAACGAGAAAGTCTTCAAAGAGACAGACACAAGAAGATCATCAATAAAGAAGATTAGGAAAAGACAAGCAACATTGATAGGACATTTTATGAGAGAAGAGAAATTAGAGCACCTAGTCACACAGGAAAGCTGGAGGGAAGAGAACGCCAGGTAGACCCAGGGAGAAAATATTGGACAGACTTGCAGGGTGGCTGAGGACAGAGAGGGTGGGAGATGTACTTGCAGCGACAAGGGATAGATTCGTGTGGAGGGCCATTATATAGCCAACGCCACGTGGCAGGGCGCATGGTGATGATGATGAAAAAGTCAGCACTGAAGGAGTGTCTATTGTTTCTGCCATCATCCCTTTGCTTTTTCCTTGATTCGTCTATCCCTAATGTGGTGATTTTGATACTTCCATGCTCAAGTTCCCTATGTTCTCGATTATAACTACTCGACATCACCTTTGCAGGCACACACACACACACACACACACACACACACACACACACACACACACACACGTACACGTACACGCATACACACAGAAACACATACACACACACACACACACACACACACACACACACACACACACACACACACACACACACACACACACACACACACACATTCTATTCACTAGAAGGAGCAGGTCTGGTTCGACTGTTCACGCTACGCCTACTAGTTCTTTGTACGGCCGCTCTCAATGACCTCTTGAACGTTTGACTGTTTGTCCCGTTTTGCCTATCTATTAGTCCCGTCTTGACTATTGTGGCAGCATATGTCTTAAGGTTAAATGCATACGATGCTCCGACCAAAAGCTCTGACAGAAACCTTTTCCCTAATTCGTACAGATTATATTAACTTGTCCAAACGTTCATTTAACGTCTGTCTACCCTATTCATTGTTCTGTTGACGTTAAAAGAAATAACAAACGAACAAGACAGTCTTAAAGGAGGCAGACACAAGAAGATCATCAATAAAGAAGATTAGGTAAAGACAAGCAATATTTAAAGGGCATTTTATGACGAAAGAGAAATTAGAGCACCTAGTTACAACAGGAAAGCTGGAAGGAAAGAGAACGCAGGTAGACCCAGGGAGAAAATATTGAACAGACTTGCAGGCTGAGGACAGAGAGGGTGGGAGATGTACTTGCAGCGACAAGGGATAGATTCGTGTGGAGGACCATGGTCGCCAACGCCACGCGGGCAGGGCACATGATGATGATGAAAAGGTCAACACTGAAGGAGTGTCTATTGTTTCAGGTATCATCCCGATTCGCTTTTTCCATATTCGTCTGTCCCTAATTTGGTGATTTTGATATTCCCATACCCAAGTTCGCCTATGAATTCGACAAAAACCATTCGACATCACACTTTGCAGGCACACGCGCGCGCACACACACACACACACCACACACACACACACACACACACACACACACACACACACACACACACACACACACACACACACACACACACACACACAAACACAAACACACACACACACACAGAGTGACACACACAATGTGTGTATGTGCGCGTGTGGTATGTGTGTGCGTGTGCTGTGTGTGTGTGTGCGTGTGGTCTGTGTGTGTGTGTGTGTGTGTGTGTGTATGCATGTGTATGTGTGTGTATTTCAATGTGTGTGTGTGTGCGTGCGTGCGTGCGTGCGCGCGCGCGCGCGCGCGTGTGTGTGTTCGTTCGTTATTTCTTTTTACGTGTATTCACGTATGTGCTCATAGACGTGTGTGTGTGTGTGTGTGTGTGTGTGTGTGTGTGTGTGTGTGTGTGTGTGTGTGTGTGTGTGTGTGTGTGTGTGTGTGTGTGTGTGTGTGTGTATTATGTGTATGTGTGTGTGTTTCTCTGTGTGTGTGTGTGTGTGTGTGTGTGTGTGTGTGTGTGTGTGTGTGTGTGTGTGTGTGTGTGTGTCTGTGTGGTGTATTTGAAAGAGAGAGAGGCGTAATTGGCGAAACAGGAATGGCACGTGGCAAAACAGGACAATAGGCGAAACGGGAATGACAGATAGGCAAAACGGGACAACCGGCAAAACGGGAATGGCAGACAGGCAAAACGGGACAATAGGCAAAATGGAAATGACACATAGGTAAAACGGGACAATAGTCAAGACGGGACTAATAGATAGGCAAAACGGGACAAACAGTCAAACGTTCAAGAGGTCATTGAGAGCGGCCGTACCAAAGAACTAGTAGGCGTAGCGTGAACAGTCGAACCAGACCTGCTCCTTATATTCCTTATTTCCCAAAGCCCATGTCCACTTAATCAAAGTATCCACTGAAGGCAGCCGACACTCGCTGGCCACTTGGGATAAAAGCCTCTGTGTTGTTGATGACCAGTCCAGCGACATGAGCACAAAACGCCTGATCGCTTGATTGGCTTAGGAATCGCCCCTGGGCTTCCGGTGTTAGCGCACGCGCAAACGAACCCACCCACCACCACCCTATCGACTGGAGTGGGGATTTTACGGACTGCTGGTCATGGGAATGGACACGGCCAATGAGGACTATGTCCGATCCAAGATTTGCAAATGAGAGTTTGATGTCCGAAACCCCGGGTTGTTCACTGACGCGGGAATAATAGTAACAAATCTTGTGGTTTTATTTTTCTCCGGCTCACGACCCTGTTGGTACTAGCGATTGTTGGGAGATCCCGTGTGGCCCGGGCTGGTTTCTTGAGGAGGGGTTGGAAGACAAACACGGGCATTATCCACTGTGCGACATGGGGCCGGCTTAAGACCATGAAAGTGAAACTCCAATATTTGATCGATCCAATCCTGTAGATTCAACCAGGCGATATGAACCCACAGGGGTAGGGGGTGGGGGTTGTCTACCCTGATAGGAGAAAAGTGGTACGATGTGGGGGTTAAAGGTCTGCAGCTAAATGTCTTCGGAGTTTATTTGGAGTTCGTTCAAGAAGGATTCATTGCTCTCGGACGATTCCATATGCGCTCCACCCAAACCTGCCAGCAGTTATTACGCAGATTCCCTGAGCCCTCGAAAAACTCTGCGCTGGTGAAGTCCTGAAATTGGGAGTGGGGGGGGGGGGGGGGGGAGGGGGGGGTAGGGGGAAGAAGAGATGTATGAAACACTAAGCTGACATCACCAGAGTGACGGAAACATTAAGATGGGTGGCCAACGTATGAAATTCTGTGGGCTGGGACTAAACTGGAAACAGCAAGGTGATGTATATAACCCTATCTTTTTTCTTTAATTCTTAACGTTGGAGGATATTAATTCTTGGGAACATGGTGCAACATTTAAAGTGATCTGTTTGAAATGTATATTATCCTTTTGGCTTTTAATGTGTTAACCCTTTAAATCTTGCAACCTATCCACCAACTGCAAAAACTTAACCCTTTGACTCCCTCACCCTATCATGATAGGGTGAGGGAGTCAAAATGTTAAGTGACCTATCCACAAGCTACCTACCTATCCACCCACCTTTCTACTACCTATCTACTTACCTACCTATCTATCTACTTACCTACCTACCTACTTACCTACCTATCTATACCTACCTACTACCTACCTGTCTACCTACCTATCCTCCTTCCTTTCTACCTATCTACTTACCTAACTACTTATCTACTTACCTACCTACCACTACCTACAAAACTTACCACATACCTATCTTCCTACGTACCCACTTACCTGTCTACCAACCAACCAACCTACTACCTACTCACCTACCTACCTACCTACCTACTACCTACCTACTCTACCTAACCTACCAACCGATCTACCTACCTACCTTCCTACTTACCTAATTATTCACATAACTACCTACGTAACTACCTACCTTCTTATCTACATACCTAACTATCTGTCTACTCACCTACCTACCTAGCTATGTGCGTACGTACCTACTTACTAACATACGTATTTCCCTGCTGTTTACCTTCCTAAGTACTTACCTATTTTCCTACTTTCCTACCTACCTACGTACCTGTCTACCTACCTACCTACCTGTCTACATACCTGTCTACCTACCTAACTACCCACCTACTTACTGCCTATTCACCTACCTATTATCCTATTCTCCTACCTACCTACCTGCCCGCCTACCTACTTACCTATCTATCTGTCCGCCTATCTACCCTCCTACTCGCTTACTTATCTGCTTGCCTACTTACCGACTATGTAAACTCGTACCTTCCTACATTCCCACCTACCTGCTTACCTACCTACCTACCTACCTACCTACCTACCTACCTACTTACCTACCTACCTACCTACTTACCTACCTACCTACCTATCTACCTTCCTACCCACTTACCTACTTAACTACTAACCTACTTACCTACCTACCTACCAACCTACCTACCTGCCTACCTACGTAGTTACCTACCTACCTACTTACCTTACCTACCTATCTACTTACCTACCTACCTACTTACTACCTACCTACCTACCTACTTACATACCTACCTGCCTACCTACCTACTTACCTACCTACCTACCTACTTACCCACCTACCTACTTACCTACCTACCTACCAACCTACCTACTTACCTACCTACCTGCCTACCTACCTACCTACCTGCCTACTTACCTACCCACTTACCCACCTAACTATCTACCTAATTAAATACCTATCTGCCCGCCTACCTACCATCCTACTCGCTTACTTATCTGCTTGCCTGCTTACCGACCCATGTACACTCTTACCTTCTTACATTCCCACCTACTAACCTACTTACCTAACTACCTACACCTAACCTACTTACCTACCTACCTACTTACTACTACTTACCTACCTACTCCTACCTATCCTACCTAATGCTCCTACCTTACCCACCGTTGCTACCTACCTACTTACTACCTACTTACCTACCTATCTACCTACCTACTTAACTACCTACTTACCTACCTATCTACCTACCTACTTACCTAACTACTATTCTACCTATCTACTCTACCTACCTACTTTCCTACCTACCTACTTACCTACCTACCTGCTATCTACTTATCTATCTACCTACTACATCTTACCCACTACCTACCTACCTACACTACCTGCTTACTTACCTACCTACCTCCTAACCTACCTACCTACGTTTCTACCTACCTACCTGACCTGCTATCTTCCTATCTACCTACCCTACCTACTACTTACCTACCTGACTGCTTTCTACTTATCTATCTATACCTACCACTACCACTTACCTACCTACCTACCTACCTACTGCTTACTTACTACCTGCCTGCCTAACTACCTACCATACGGCTACTACCTGCCTACGGATCTATCTACCTATCTACCTGCCTTGCCTACCTACCTACCGATCTGCTTTCATACGTCGTACGTACCTAACTACTACCTATTACCTGCCTGCCTACCTACCTACCGATCTGCCTACTTACTACCTGCCTACCTATCTACCTACCTACTGCTGCCTTTCTATCACCTACCGATCTGCCTACCTACCTACTAACGACCTACCTACTTACCTACCTAGCTACCTATCTACCTATCTACCTATCTACCTTCCTACCTACCCACGATCTACCTACCTACCTATTACCTACCTACCTGACGCTACTACCTACGACTGCTATCTACCTACTTACCTACCTACTACCTATCTACCTATCTACCTACCTACATACCTACCTACCTATGATTACCTACCTACCTATCTACCTACCTACTACATCACCCACCCCTGCTGCCTTGCCTGCCTGCCTGCTACTCTACCTTCCTACCAATCTACCTGCCATCGATTTCTGTGTTATTCACACACTCTCATATTTCTAAAAAGAAAGATTCACGCGCTCGGAAAATTCCATACGCGTTCCGTCCAATTTGCCAGCAGTTCTCTGTGGCAGATTCCTTAAGATGGGACGGCTGGCAAGAAGTTGTATTGCAGAGGGGAACGGGGACTCATGAAACATTGGCACCACCAGAATGATATGAAGGGAACATTAACCCTTTGACTCCTGCACCTTTGTCCACCAGCATCCTGCATTGTCAACCATCGCTAGCAAAGCAAAAAACTTAACCAGTTGATTTCCTCACCCTATCCTCCAGCTTCGAAGCTTCCTGCAGGAAGCTGGTGGGTAGGGTGAGGGAATCAAAGGGTTAAGTTTTTGCAGGTGGTGGATAGGGTGCGGGAGTCAAAGGGTTAAGGGGGGGGGCATGCAACTAGCCAAATTGAATACATTTATATCCATTTTATGAGGAAAGGGAATTAGAGCACCTGGTCACAACAGAAAGCTGGAGGGAAAGAGAGCACCAGGTAGACCCAGGAAAAAAATATTGAACGGACTTGCAGGGTGGCTGAGCACGGAGAGGGTGGAAGATGTGTCGCGGCAACAAAAGGGATAGATGCATTCGGAGGGTCATGATCGCCAACGCCATGTAGCAGGGCTCTTGATGATAATGATGATGATGAGATGATGATGATGATGATGATGATGATGATGATGATGATGATGATGATGATGGGGGTAGGATTGAACTTGA
>JAPXFY010000024.1:21005797-21028297 GCA_030674185.1 Monoplex corrugatus
CAAAGTAGGAAACAATACATCAACTTCTTTGATATTGAAATTTTCAGTTGCATGCCATTTTTATCTGCGTTTCAACCCATGGGATTAAAAGGCCTGCCTATTGACTGGTTCTTAATTACACGTTATACTTATGTGTCTGCAGTGAAATTAATGAACCGAAAATGTTTGTTTCCGTGGAAGTACACGCGCACGCAAAGCATGCATGCTCACATACATGCTCACACGCACACACACACACACACACACACACACACACACACACACACACACACACACACCACACACGCACACACACGCATGCACGCATGTACGCATGTGCGCACGCAGAGATATAACTTGCGTACACATGCTCACACAGCGATATGCATGCACGAACGTATGCACGCAACGCACGCACGCACGCACGCACCAAATCACAGCTACATACTCGCACACAGAGAGAGAGAAGAGAGAGAGAGAGAGGAGAGAGAGAGAGAGAGAGGGAAAAGAGAAAAAAGCGAGAGAGAGACGCGACACATACACACAAGTAAAACACAAGAGCACACACACTACACACACATACACAAAAACATCACGGTGGCACTCACACACACACCACACACACACACATACACACACACACACACACACACACACACACACACACACACACACACACACATATATATATATATATATATACATATACATACAAACTCACACAGACACACACGCTTACATACACACGCACATGAACACGCACAGTCACAGACACATACATACATACTCTCTAAAACTAACACATATTCTTTCCAACGCAGACTCAAACACATTTACACAGATACACATGCACTCGATAAATGCACGTACATATACATACATAAAGACACATTCATACACATACACACGTACACATACTCACATACAGATGTATACACATAGATTCACACATACGCACACAGACATATGATTACACACATACACATATACTATACACAACATATTATACAACACATAGGCATACACACGTACATATAAGTACAGAGAGAGAGACAGAGAGAGAGAGAGAGAGAGAGAGAGAGAGAGAAGAGAAGAGAGAGACAGAGACAGAGAGAGACGAGAGAGAGAGAGAGACAGACAGAGACAGAGACAGAGAGAGGAGAGAGAGAGGAGAGACAGACAGACACAGACAGACAGAGGACAGAAGAGACAGACAGACAGACAGAGACAGACAGACAGACAGATACAGAGACAGAGAGACAGACAAGACAGACAGACACAGAGACAGACAGCAACAGAGACAGACAGACAACAGACAGAGAGAAGAAAGAGACAGAGAGAGAAGAGAACAGAGAGAGAAACAGACAGAGAGAGAGAGAGACAGACAGACAGACAGACAGAGATACAGACAGACGAGACAGAGACAGAGACAGAGAATGAGAAAGAGGGTTATCTAATTATATATATATAATATATATATAAAAAGAACAACTAAACCGACACATGTACAGCATGTTTTATTTAAAGCAACCCTTCAAAACAGCAGTTCACTATTCTTGTCCCAGTTCTCTGTTCTTTACCATACAAAGTGCTGTTCTTCTATTCTGACTTGCGTTACAGTCAAGTGGACAAGACCTCAATCTCCCCATCGGAATGTCTGAGTTCAATCCTGCCTGAGTACCTAGTACCTCTCGCCTGATTGTTACATAAATGGGGAGATTTTTTTTTTCCCGATCTCTCAGTTAGGGCCTAAACCCCCTTCGTTTCTATATTTACGCAAAACGTCAGATAGCCTATGCACATTAAAGATCTTGTACGTCTTGTCGATGTCCAGTAGCTCATGGAACATGAAGACACCCAGCATACACCCCACCAGAGGCAGTGTATGCAAACTGTGCAGCAACATACCGCCTCTGCGCAGTGTGGGCGAAGCGATGTGCACGTTCGCATCCAATAGAATCGTATCGTTACAAAAATGAAAAAACAACAAAAAAATCAACAAACAAAAAAAAAATCAACAAACAACAAAAAACAAACAAAAAAATCAACAACAAAAGTCAAACAACAAATGAAAAAAAAAAAAAAAAGAAAACGAAAACAAAACACAAACAACAAAACCGATGTGCACTCCAGTTATCTGTGTGTGTGTGTGTGTGTGTGTGTGTGTGTGTGTGTGTGTGTGTGTGTGTGTGTGTGTGTGTGCGTGTGTGCGTGGTGTGTGCGTGCGTGCGGGCGGCTGATGTGCTGCGTGAGTGTGCGTGCGTGAGTGTGCGTGCGTGAGTATGTGTGTGTCTGTGGTGTGTGTGTGTCTGTGTGTCTGTCTGTGTGTGTCTGTTGTGCGCGTGAGTACGTTTATATGTATTTGTGCATGCGTTCATCTATCTATTATACTATGTATGTATGTATGTATTATTATTATGTATGTATGTATGTATGTATGTATGTATGTATGTATGTATGTATGTATGTATGTATGTGTGTATGTATGTATTATGTTATGTATGATCTATTTATCTATCTATCTACTATCTACTATCTATCTATCTATCTATCTATTCTATCTATCTATCTATCGATCTGTTTGTCTATCTGTCTATCTATCTATCTTTATATCTATCTATCTATCTATCTGTCTATCTATTTATCTATCTGTCTGTCTATCTGTCTATCTATCTATCTACCTATCCATGTGTGCGTGTGTGTGTGTGCGTGCTCGCGTGCGCGGGCGTTGTGTGCGTTCCACATTTACGTAACATAACTTTGCAAGCCCAAACCCTAATGTCCACATCCATTATTAATTTTTCGAGGTGTGGTTCATGGTCCTATTTATCGAAACTTTTATACCTCTGTCTGTCTGTCTGTCTGTTTGTCTGTCTCTGTCTCTCTCTCTCTGTCTCTCTCTGTCTCTTTCTCTCTCTCTTTCTCTCTTTCTCTCCCCCCCCCCCCTCTCTCTCTCTGTGTCTATTTCTTTTCCGTTTTTCTGATTTTTCTCGTTCGTTCTTTGATTTAACGTCTTTTCACTATGAGTGATATTAGACGAGATTGATTTTTTTTTCTCGGATACATGTATATATGTAGTTTTTGCCCCACTATGCAGGAGGTATATTGCTGCACAGTCTCCCATATTCCTCTTTGGTGGGCATGCATACTGGGTGTTTTTATATTCCCACAAGTCATCGGGCACTGACCTAAATTACTGGATCATTTATGTACGCGTATGCACACAATGGGGGTTTAACTCGGTAAAAAAAAAATCTCCACTCTTTATAGAACCACAAGGCGGAAGATACTTTGGGAGGATCGAACCTAGGCCTTAAATTGGAAGCCTGACGTCTCGTCCACTTGACTATCATGTCCTTCTCATGTCTGTCTCTGTGTCCTTCTCCCCCCCCCCCCCCACACACACACTAACACTTCTGTCTATCATGCATAGGAATATAAATCCCCTTCATTATGAAAACACAGACGGAAGAATTAGCCATCAGTGTTGGCTACATGGATCGTCTATAATAACTCACCTCACAGGGAATATATCAAGACTGCAGCGCTAAATCACCACATAGTGTTGAGAGAGGCCGTGACAACGCGATTTCTCACAATCAACAACTTGTCAGTTCGATGTCATTATTGCGTTGTCCTCGTGGTTGTAACTCGTGTTGACTGGTCCAGCTGTCAGTGTGTGTGTATCGTTCGTCATTGTCGTAAATCCTGTTGACTTGGTTGTCTCCCATATATTTGTGTGTTAACCCTCTGACACCCGCACCCTGTCCACCGCATCCGCGTTGTCAACCATGCTAGCAAAGCAACATCTCAACCCTTTGAGGGAGTCAAAGGATTAAGTTTTTACAGTCGGTAGGTAGAATGTTGGAGTCAAAAGGTTATGCTTGCCGATGATTTCAGTATGGTTATCATAGTCGTTATAGTGCATTGTTTGGTGGCGTGTACACGTAGATATATTTACTATTAAAATGTAAGTGATTTGATATTTATCTTTCTGTAACACTCACAAATACGTAAGTAAGTAAGCAAGTAAGTAAGTAAGTAAGTAGTGAGTAATAAGTAATAAGTAAGTAAGTAAGTAGAAGGAAGGAAGAAAAGCATTAAGGAAGTAAGGAAGTAAGGAAGTAAGCAGTAAGTAGAAGAAGAAGAAGTAAGTAAGAAGATAATAAGAATAAGGAGTAGTGAGAAGGAAGAAGAAATATGAAGTAACTAAGATAGATAACTAGTAGATAAGTAAAAATAAGTAAAAAGTAAGTAGATAGATAGATAGATAGATAGAGAGAGATAGAGAGAGAGAGAGAGGAAAAGAGAGGAAGAGAGAGAAGAGAGAGAGAAGAAACAGAGACAGAGAGAGACAGAGAGACAGAGAAAGATAAGTTTTATTTTTTAGACCGTTCACTCTATTTATGATTACTAATATGCAGGTATCGTAGAAGAAGATGAAAACGAGAAAGAGATGATGATGATGATGATGATGATGATGATGATGACGAACGACGATTAAATCATGATAAAGAAGGAGCACAAAGAAATTATGTTTCAGTCATAAAAAGAATGCTGTCAGCTTAATATTTCGGTACGTGTTTAACTTCGTTCATCTAAATAAAATGTATCTAATCAATAACACTGGACCGCTAGGAAATGAATTAAAACATTACATACAATATTATGGGAAATCCTGTTTTGTTTGTTTTTGTTGATGTGTTTGCCTGCTTTTGTGGCGCAGTAATTGAGAAGATATAGAGTGCAAGAAGTACAGAAGAACTCATTAGTACACACACACGCACACACACACGCGCCGCGCGCGCGCACACACACACACACCACAACACACAACACACCACACTACACATACAACATACATACATACATACATACATAACAACATAATACACTCAACACTACACACACATAAACACACACACACACATCGTACATACATAAACACACACACACACATAAACACACACACACACACACACACACACACACAAACACACGCACACATTCACACACAAACACACACATACACACGCATACATACACACACAAATACACGCACCACACACACACACACAAACATACATACGCACGCACGCATACACACACACATACACACGCGCATACACACACACACACCATACAAACACATAAACACACACGCGCGCGTGAGCACACACACACGCACGCACACACTCACAAGCACACACAGTAGTCTGAAAAATGTGTGTGCTTGTGTGTGTGCGTTCGTGTGTACGCGTGCGTGTGTGTGTGCCGCGTTCGCGCGTGTGAGCGCGTACATGCGTGTGTGTGTATACGTCTAGCGTGTTGCGTGTGCGCGTGCGCTAGGTGTGTGTATGTGTGTGTGTGTGTGTGTGGCGCGCGAGCGTGTGTGTGTCTGTGTGAGTAAGTATATATATATATTATATATATATATATATATATATATATATATATCTATATTATATATATGTGTGTGTTTGTGTCGTGTGTGTCTGTGTGTATGTGTAAGTGTCGGACATGCCTTTCAACGTGTACTTTTCACAAAACAATATTGTATTTTTTCACTCTGTGATCATGTTTCGACTCGCCCGTGCATATTGAAACTGTATAATTACGCGTGCTTTATCACGTTTGTGCACACGCAGCATCTGACTCAATTAACAGAATCGTGTAAATTGCCTCACCTAGATAAAAACAACAACAACAACAACAACAAAAAAAAAAAAAGAAAACAAGCAAAACCAAACCAAACCAAACCAAACCAACAAACCAACAACGACAAGCAGTACGGATGTCTAAACCAGACGCAGATAAAATAGTTTAACACTTTAATCACGAAACGGCAATTTATTCCCATAATTACATTGTCTTCCTTATCTCCAACAAAAAGCCAAAAGCAAAAAAAAAAAACAACAAAAAACAAAAGCCAGTAATCGCTGCGACAGCAGTAGCAACACTGCAAAACAGCTCGTAAAAACACCAGCTCACTTTAAGCCGATATGACATATACCAGCAGCTGTGATCATTTGCATATTATTATGGAAGTCTCGAGGCCAGATTACCTGCCACGTATACCGTCTGTTTGCAAGTTATAACTAAACAGCTAAATTTAAATATGGTAGCATAAAATTACGTTGACACTGAAAAGGAGTGCAGTCTTTAAAGAAAAGCTAAAAGAAACAAACAACAAATTGATAAAATAAATTGCAATGATCAACAAATTCAGTACCAACAAAGTGAATAATTGTAGTATCATCATAATGTGCGCTGCCGCATGGTGTTGGCGATCATGGTCTTCCATACGAATTTATCTTTTGCCGCTGCAAGTACATCTCTCACCCTTTCTGCCTTCGTCCACTCCGCAAAATCCGTCCAATATTTTCTCCCTGGGTCTACCTGGTGCTCTTTTCCCCTCCAAGCCTTCCTGTTGTGACTAAGTGCTTAAATTTCTCTTGCCTCATAACATGTCCTATAAATGTTGCTTATCTTTTCCTAATCTTATTATGTTCTTTTTTGTGTTTGCCTCTTTCAAGACTGTCTCGTTTGTCTCCTGTGCTGTCCATGGAACTCTTAAGATTCTAAAAAGAATCATAACGCAAATTTAATGCAACCAGACAAGACAGGCGCAAATTTTCTAAATTGGTGTTTGTTCGTTTGTAATCTTACATGTACGCTTGACAAAAGCCCGTTGGCCAAAATTTGCGCCTGTATTGTCAGGTTGAATTATATACACATTCTGATTCTTGCACGTGTGTTTTCGTGTTCCTGCGGGCAGTCACACTTGTTTTGGAATTCTTCTTAGAAACCACGTTTCAGCTGCCTCAATCTTGTTCTGACTTTGCCTGTTGTATCGTCCACGCTTCTCATCAGTACACAAGTATTAATTCCATGTAACACTGAAAAACTCTCTTCCTGATATAAATAGATAAGCATTTGTCAGTCAGAACGCTTTTCTTTTTCTTGAATGTGTTTTAGCTGGCCAATTCTACTGGGTATTTCTAATGTGGTCTGCCGTCTGGTGAGATGACTGTTCGCAGATATTTAAACTTATCAACTTGTCTCAATATTGCGCCATTTGCTGCTGTTATTTTACATGAGGCCATTTCTTGTCTTTCTTTTTGCTGGATACTATGGCTTCCGTCTTCTTGCTATTTAGTTCTAGTCCTTTATTTCTGCTTTCTGTTTCTGTAATATTCACAAGATTTTGTGGGTCGTATTCATTTTCTGCAATTAGAACGGTACGATCTGCATAACGAGGATTGTTTATCGTTTTTCCTTCAACCTTTACCCAAGGTATTATTCATATGATGTTTTGGTCGTAAAGTGAAAACAAATCTGGTGACAGAACACATCCCTGCCTACCCTCCCTCCCCTCTTTGATATTTTGGAAACAGCTTACATCATTTTCTACTCTCATTGTTGCTGTTTTTTGCAATACATATCATTATTATCAAAGATCTTTCCATCAATACTGAGCTTTTCCAGTTGGTTGATCAATTCTTCCCGTCTTACCTGATCAATAGCCTTGGTATAATCAACAAAACATAAATATTAATCCTTATTCAACTCAATTGATCTTTCGATGAGTGTTCTTGGGATGTATATTCCTCTCCCTTCGACAAATCCACATTGGTCTTCTTCTATTTCTCTTTTGATTCTCTTCCATGTCCTCGTCATGATTATTCTTAATAGAATTTTTGTTATATGACTCATCAAGCTGATTGTACGATGGAGTTCGCAGTCTACAGCCATTGCTTCCTTTGGAAGTGCAATGGAAACTGATTCTGACATATCTTTGGGGATTTTTCCGGTGTCATAAATTTCATTTATGAGGACTGTTATTGTTTCAATATCAAATTCATTAGGAGCCTCAATCATGTCTACAGTAATATTTGCTGGTCCTGGGGCTTTTCGCTGTTTCATGTAATAATAATCATCAGCATGTAACAATAGTTATCAGTACATAGCAACAACAGTCGTCAGCAGACAGCTACAATGGTCATTACTAGACAGCAACAATAGTCATAAGTATGTAACAACAGTCATAAGTAGACAACAACAACAGTCGTCAGCAGTTGAGTTGAGTTGAGTTAGTTTTAAAGTCCTACCACTCTTAGAGTATATGAGGACTAGCGAAAAAAAGTTTTTGAAGAAGCCTTCAATAATTTTAAAGCATTGCAAGAAACCGATGCTTTATTCGGTTCTCTGATACACCCTGGATGGCAATCGAATGGGTGAATGAGTCGTCAGCAGACAGCCACAATGGTCATCAGCAGACAACAACAATAGTCATCAGCAGACAACAACAATAGTCATCAGCAGACAACAACAATAGTCATCAGCAGACAACAACAATAGTCATCAGCAGACAACAACAATAGTCATCAGCAGACAACAACAATAGTCATCAGCAGACAACAACAATGGTCATCAGCAGACAACAACAATAGTGATCAGTAGACAACAACAATGGTCATCAGCAGACAACAACAATAGTGATCAGTAGACAACAACAATAGTGATCAGTAGACAACAACAATAGTGATCAGTAGACAACAACAATAGTCATCAGCAGACAACAACAATGGTCATCAGCAGACAACAACAATAGTCATCAGCAGACAACAACAATAGTCGTCAGCAGACAACAACAATAGTCATCAGCAGACAACAACAATAGTCATCAGCAGACAACAACAATAGTCGTCAGCAGACAACAACAATAGTCGTCAGCAGACAACAACAATAGTCGTCAGCAGACAACAACAATAGTCGTCAGCAGACAACAACAATAGTCGTCAGCAGACAACTACAATAGTCATCAGCAGACAACAACAATAGTCATCAGCAGACAAGAACAATAGTCATTAGCAGACAAGAACAATAGTCGTCAGCAGACAACAACAATAGTCATCAGCAGACAACAACAATAGTCATCAGCAGACAACAACAATAGTCATCAGTAGACAACAACAATAGTCATCAGCAGACAACAACAATAGTCATCAGTAGACAACAACAATAGTCATCAGCAGACAACAACAATAGTCATCAGTAGACAACAACAATAGTCATCAGTAGACAACAACAATAGTCATCAGTAGACAACAACAATAGTCATCAGTAGACAACAACAATAGTCGTCAGCAGACAACAACAATAGTCATCAGTAGACAACAACAATAGTCATCAGCAGACAACAACAATAGTCATTAGCAGACAAGAACAATAGTCGTCAGCAGACAACAACAATAGTCATCAGTAGACAACAACAATAGTCATCAGCAGACAACAACAATAGTCATCAGTAGACAACAACAATAGTCATCAGCAGACAACAACAATAGTCATCAGTAGACAACAACAGTAGTCATCAGCAGACAACAACAATAGTCATCAGTAGACAACAACAATAGTCATCAGTAGACAACAACAATAGTCATCAGCAGACAACAAAAATAGTCATCAGTAGACAACAACAATAGTCATCAGTAGACAACAACAATAGTCATCAGTAGACAACAACAATAGTCATCAGCAGACAACAACAATAGTCATCAGTAGACAACAACAATAGTCATCAGTAGACAACAACAATAGTCATCAGTAGACAACAACAATAGTCATCAGTAGACAACAACAATAGTCGTCAGCAGACAACAACAATAGTCATCAGTAGACAACAACAATAGTCATCAGCAGACAAGAACAATAGTCATTAGCAGACAAGAACAATAGTCGTCAGCAGACAACAACAATAGTCATCAGCAGACAAGAACAATAGTCATCAGCAGACAACAACAATAGTCATCAGTAGACAACAACAATAGTCATCAGCAGACAACAACAATAGTCATCAGTAGACAACAACAGTAGTCATCAGTAGACAACAACAATAGTCATCAGTAGACAACAACAATAGTCATCAGTAGACAACAACAATAGTCATCAGTAGACAACAACAATAGTCATCAGTAGACAACAACAATAGTCGTCAGCAGACAACAACAATAGTCATCAGCAGACAACAACAATAGTCGTCAGTAGACAACAACAATAGTCATTAGCAGACAGCAACTATAGTGATCAGCAGACAAGAACAATAGTCGTCAGCAGACAACAACAATAGTCATCAGCAGACAACAACAATAGTCATCAGCAGACAACAACAATAGTCATCAGCAGACAGCAACAATAGTCATCAGTAGACAACAACAATAGTCATCAGCAGACAGCAACAATAGTCATCAGCAGACAACAACAATAGTCATCAGCAGACAGCAACAATAGTCATCAGCAGACAACAACAATAGTCATCAGCAGACAACAACAATAGTCATCAGCAGACAACAACAATAGTCATCAGCAGACAACAACAATAGTCATCAGCAGACAGCAACAATAGTCATCAGCAGACAACAACAATAGTCATTAGCAGACAGCAACAATAGTGATCAGTAGACAACAACAATAGTCGTCAGCAGACAACAACAATAGTCATCAGCAGACAACAACAATAGTCATCAGCAAAACAGAAACTCGTTTGGAATCAAGCCACTGCAGAGATCAAAGGAAAGCTCAGATCTATGTAACAAGTGATTCAACACACGCAGAGCCGCACACATGGATGCGGTTTTCTTCCTTCTCTTTTCATGAGCGGTAATATCGAAGTCACCATTACCCATTTCCGTTTTCATGTTATGACACGCAGTTATTTTTGACGAAAAATGTTTATGCTGAATTGATGTGTGTCGGATTATGTTTATGTTGCATAAATGTATTGAGATGGCAAGCCTGAACGTCGAACCCCTCTGCCATCTTCTTCTTTTTCGTCGTCTTCTTCTTTGTTGTTGTTGTTTTGTTGCTGTTGCTGCTGTTTTGGTTGTTGTTGTTCTTGCTGTCTAAAATGCAGCGAATTTGTTTTGACGTTAACTGTTTGCCTTATAGCAAGGACATTTTCTGTTCTTCTTCTTTTTCTTCTTCCTTTTCTTCTTCTTCTTCTGATGATGATGTCAATGATGATAATGATCATGATGATATATATATGGTAATGATGATGATGATAATGATGATGATGTGTTGCTGTTTGTTGTCTTTGTTATAGTAATTATTATTATCATTATTATTATTATGATTACTACTACTATAGAACGAGTAATGAAAGGATAAATATATACACCCTCAACAAGTCCACACACTCGGAAAGTTCTATTTTTTTCCACACTTCAATCTCGGTGGTCCCTGTCAATGGCGGGTTGACTGATTCTTCAGATACGAGCAGCCGACCTAAAATCCGATGTCTCGTGTTCAATCCCATCCCACGACATTAAAAAAATTCAGGCCTGACGTCAGTTTAGTATTTCATGGATCCTCCCCCTCCCCCGCCATCCCTCCCTCGCTTCCTCCCTCAATTTCAAGAGCTAACCGGTTTGTAGATTTTTGTGCAGGCTCAAGGGGTCTGACAAAGTACACATGTTTGTAAAGTTTTGTGCAGGCTCAAGAGGTCTGACAAACATGTTTGTAAAGTTTTGTGCAGGCTCAAGGGGTCTGACAAAGTTCACATGTTTGTAAAGTTTTGTGCAGGCTCAAGGGGTCTGACAAAGTACACATGTTTGTAAAGTTTTGTGCAGGCTCAAGGGGTCTGACAAAGTTCACATGTTTGTAAAGTTTTGTGCAGGCTCAAGGGGTCTGACAAAGTTCACATGTTTGTAAAGTTTTGTGCAGGCTCAAGGGGTCTGATAAAGTTCACATGTTTGTAAAGTTTTGTGCAGGCTCAAGGGGTCTGACAAGCATGTTTGTAACATTTTGTGCAGGCTCAAGAGGTCTGACAAAGTACAGATGGCAGATTAGGTGAAGTGCATATGGGATTGTCCGAATGCGGTGAATCGTTCTTGAAACAAACTCCATCCATCCATTTTAAGAACTAGCCAGTCTGTAGAATTTTGCGCAGGCTCAAGGGGTCTGACAAACATGTTTACACAATTTTATGCAGGCTCAAAGGGGTCTGACAAACATGTTTGTAACATGTTGTGCAGGCTCAAGGGGTCTGACAAACATGTTTGTAACATGTTGTGCAGGCTCAAGGGGTCTGACAAACATGTTTGTAACATTTTGTGCAGGCTCAAGGGGTCTGACAAACATGTTTGTAAATTGTGTGCAGGCTCAAGGGGTCTGACAAACATGTTTGTGAAATTTTGTGCAGGACTCAAGGGGGTCTGACAAACATGTTTGTAAAATTTTGTGCAGACTCAAGGGGTCTGACAAACATGTTTGTAACATTTTGTGCAGGCTCAAGGGGGTCTGACAAACATGTTTGTAAATTGTGTGCAGGCTCAAGGGTCTGACAAACATGTTTGTAACATTGTGTGCAGGCTCAAGGGGTCTGACAAGCATGTTTGTAACATTTTGTGCAGGCTCAAGGGGTCTGACAAAGTACAGATGGCAGATTAGGTGAAGTGCATATGGGATTGTCCGAATGCGGTGAATCGTTCTTGAAACAAACTCCATCTATCCATTTTAAGAACTAGCCAGTCTGTAGAATTTTGCGCAGGCTCAAGGGGTCTGACAAACATGTTTGTAAAATTTTGTGCGGGCTCAAGGGGTCTGACAAACATGTTTACAAAATTTTGTGCAGGCTCATGGGGTCTGACAAACATGTTTGTAACATTTTGTGCAGACTGAAGGGGGTCTGACAAACATGTTTGTAAATTTTGTGCAGGCTCAAGGGGTCTGACAAACATGTTTGTAAAATTTTGTGCAGGCTCAAGGGGTCTGACAAACATGTTTGTGAAATTTTGTGCAGACTCAAGGGGGTCTGACAAACATGTTTGTGAAATTTTGTGCAGACTCAAGGGGGTCTGACAAACATGTTTGTGAATTTTTGTGCAGGCTCAAGGGGTTTGACAAAGTACAGATGGCAAATTAGGTGAAGTGCATATGGAATTGTCCGAATGCGGTGAATCGTTCTTGAAACAAACTCCATCCATCCATTTCAAGAACTAGCCAGTTTGTAAAGTTTTCAGCAGGCTCAAGGAGTCTGACAAAGTACAATTGGCAGATTATGTGAAGTGCATATGGATTTGTCCGAGTATGGTGAATCGTTCTTGAAACAAACTCCAAACTTCAAAATGTTTCTCTACCCCGCTATCGCTATCACCGCTGAACATCTGCAATCGCCAAACTCGTTACCACAGCCCCTGTCCTGTCCTTCTTACCTGTGACCGGATGCAAGGTGATTAAATCAAATCAGCGGGGCGATGGCAGCAGGTCAATAGTCACAAAGTGAACCTGAGTCAACAAGCGAAGAAAGCACTAAAAAGAAACCGTGTAAGATTTCATGATCACCTACCCTGGCCCTAGCGTTGTGTTTGGACCTGGGGGGGTTTAGTTGTGGAACGAGTGAGGTCTCAGTGCCAACCCCCTCTCCCCCAACCCCCCCAGCCCCACTCCCCCACACCCACCCCCCCTTTTGCTTTATCCTTCCTCGCCACTTGGGTGACATTTGGCGTGGTAGTCTTGCGGATACATTTTCAAGTCTGGTTACTGATCCGACGAGTTTGAGTTTCATTCTCGGTTTCTGGTTGCCGAAGAAACAAAAGTCATGTTTGTTGTATGGGGGTCTCCAAATCTATCCATGTGGAGGAGTGGATGTTATTACATGAAACATTCGCCGTTCACTTTTTTTCTCTGGATCAGGTGTCTACATGTATTGCTGTCTGGACAAGGTCACTCACTGTTTGTTTTCCTTGTTTTCCACTGTTTTGATATTGTCATAGGCCTTTAAACTAGTTTGTTTAACGAAATCCAAAACAAGTGTGACTGCCCACGTTCAAGCAAACAGGAACCAGAAAAAAAAACACGAAAGAAGAATATAAACGCGTATTTAATACAACAAAACAAGACAGGCGCAAATTTTCGGCCAACTGGCCTTTGTCAAGCGTAAGATTACAAACAAACAAACACTAGATACAAAAAAAACTATAGTATCTAGCTCATCGCAACTTCAATTAATTTTTTTACTTCTATCGAGACATTGGAAACAGATAAAATTCATTTCAGATTTAGACATTCACAAGTCTCTGACCTAACCATTTGATTAGTTATAAATATGTCCCAAATTAGCTGAACAACCAGAATGTATGTGGTGGTGGTCTTTGATTTAATGTCTATTCACTAAAGTGATTTTAGACAAAGAATGTATGTGTGTGAGTGTGAGTGTGTGGGTGTATGTATGTGTTAGCGTGTGTGTGTGTGTGTGTGTGTGTGCATGCGCGCACATGTGTATGTGCTTGCGTGCGTCTATGTATGTGTTTGTGTGTGTGTGTTTGTGTGTGTGTTTATTTGTATCTTAGCGAATGTGTATGTGTGAGTGAGTGAGTGCACTGTGTGTGCGCGTGCGTTTGTACAGTGTATGTGTGTGATTTTGTTTGTGATAATGTGCATTTGTGATAATGTGCGCGTGTGTGTGTATGTGTGTGCTATAAAATATTGTCGCTGCCGTTTGCCAGCTGTAAAATCTTGTTGTTGTCATTTGCCGGCTGTAGTAAAGTCTTGTTGTTGTCATTTGCCGGCTGTAGTAAAGTCTTGTTGTTGTCATTTGCCGGCTGTAGTAAAGTCTTGTTGTTGTCATTTGCCGGCTGTAGTAAAGTCTTGTTGTTGTCATTTGCCGGCTGTAGTAAAATCTTGTTGTTGTCATTTGCCGGCTGTAGTAAAATCTTGTTGTTGTCATTTGCCGGCTGTAGTAAAGTCTTGTTGTTGTCATTTGCCGGCTGTAGTAAAATCTTGTTGTTGTCATTTGCCGGCTGTAGTAAAGTCTTGTTGTTGTCATTTGCCGGCTGTAGTAAAGTCTTGTTGTTGTCATTTGCCGGCTGTAGTAAAATCTTGTTGTTGTCATTTGCCGGCTGTAGTAAAGTCTTGTTGTTGTCATTTGCTGGCTGTAGTAAAATCTTGTTGTTGTCATTTGCCGGCTGTAGTAAAGTCTTGTTGTTGTCATTTGCCGGCTGTAGTAAAGTCTTGTTGTTGTCATTTGCCGGCTGTAGTAAAGTCTTGTTGTTGTCATTTGCCGGCTGTAGTAAAGTCTTGTTGTTGTCATTTGCCGGCTGTAGTAAAGTCTTGTTGTTGTCATTTCCCGGCTGTAAAGTCTTGTTGTTGTCATTTGCCGGCTGTAGTAAAGTCTTGTTGTTGTCATTTGCCGGCTGTAAAGTCTTGTTGTTGTCATTTGCCGGCTGTAGTAAAGTCTTGTTGTTGTCATTTGCCGGCTGTAGTAAAGTCTGGTTGTTGTCATTTGCCGGCTGTAGTAAAGTCTTGTTGTTGTCATTTGCCGGCTGTAGTAAAATCTTGTTGTTGTCATTTGCCGGCTGTAGTAAAGTCTTGTTGTTGTCATTTGCCGGCTGTAGTAAAGTCTTGTTGTTGTCATTTGCCGGCTGTAGTAAAGTCTTGTTGTTGTCATTTGCCGGCTGTAGTAAAGTCTGGTTGTTGTCATTTGCCGGCTGTAGTAAAGTCTTGTTGTTGTCATTTGCCGGCTGTAGTAAAGTCTTGTTGTTGTCATTTGCCGGCTGTAGTAAAATCTTGTTGTTGTCATTTGCCGGCTGTAGTAAAGTCTTGTTGTTAATGCCAGTAAAGTCTTGTCATTTGCCAACTGTAAAGTATCGTCAATAACGATTGTACATTTGGCAAATGAGAACGTCAATACTTTTACAGGTAAACAAAGTTTGATGTAGATATTTTTTCTATTGTTGATCGTAGAATATATCTATTCGTTTAAATAATTTATCTGTTCATGCATGTATGGCCAAGAAACATTTATAGGATATTTTATGAGGCAAGAGAAATTAGAGCACCTGGTCACAACAGGAAAGCTGGAGGAAAAGACAGCACCAGGGAGACCCAGGGAGAAAATATTGGACGGACTTGCAGGGTGACTGAGGACAGAGAGGGTGGAAGATGCGCTTGCGGCGACAAGGGGTAGATTCGTATGGAGGTCCAATATGGCCAACGCCATGCAGCAGGGCACATGATGATGATGGTGGTCAAATTTGGGCCACACAATCAGCGGATCAAAGAATTTCAGTCTTGTGCCCACCAAAGACAGGGAACAGTCCTGCGAGACACTGAATGAGTCCTCTTCTCCCACTGGACGAAGCAGCGGGGAAGTTTCAGTCTTTTTCTCATAATTTTGCATTTGATGTTTGTTTGTGATCTTACATTCACGCTTGACAAAGGTCAGTTGGCCGAAAAAGTTTACGCCTGTCTTATCTTCTTGTATTAAATACGCGTTCTGATTCTATTTTCGCGTTTTTCTGGTCCTGTTTGCTTGAACGTGGGTAGTCACACTTGTTTTGGACTACACATGGTCACAGATATCCGCAGGTTGTCTTCGGGAGAGCCACCAGTGTGTTCAAATTAAATCGAAACCTCTTAACTCTACTTTACAGACCCTCTCTCCCCCTCTCATACACACACAGAGTTTTAAGCCCCATCCCTCTCCCTACCCACAAGAAAGAGAGTGAGGGGAAAAATATGCGGGCTGTGTGAGGGGTGGGGGTGGGGGGTGGTTGGGGGATGAACAATACAGTGGCCACGCCCCATTGAACCTCGTGTTTGTGACCCGACTCAGGTACTATTGGTACTGTTTAAAAAAAAAATTCTATAGAAATATCCACAGCACACAGCAAAGTCGAGACAGCACTTTTGTTCCCTATTGGCTGAGTGTGTCGAAAACCATTTGGGTAAAATAAAAGTTGTTTTTTTTGTTCTCTCTCTCTGTGTCTCTTTCTATCTCTCTCTGTCTCTCTCTCTCTGTGTCTCTCTGTCTCTCTCTCTCTCTGTGTCTCTCTCTCTGTGTCTCTTTCTCTGTGTGTGTGTGTGTCTCTCTCTCTCTGTCTCTCTCTCTGTCTCTCTCTCTCTCTGTCTGTCTCTCTCTGTCTTTCTCTCGCTGTCTCTCTCTCTCTCAGTATGCAAAGATGAATGTATCCCAGCTTATGTGACGGTAAACAACAGAAGGGGACAATGTGATAGAGTTCACTGCAGTTTGATAGTAGAACTTGTATGAAAGCATCAGAAAACCTGAACCCCTCCCCTCCCCTTCCCTATGCATGCATTGTAGCCTAAGCCCGATGAGCAATAAACATTTTCTGAGTTCTGAGTTCTGAGTTCCGAGTTCTCAATTTTGAGTTCTCTCTCTCTCTCTCTCTCTCTTTCTTTCTCTCTCTCTCTCTCTTTATGTTCTATTTCCTACACCACATCAATGGCCAGATAATCAGGGACACTGCTTTCACACTGCTGTGATGATGAAGACATAAGGAATGGTAAGCATACAGTTATGGGAGTTCCATACAGAATCAAGACTACGTGACAGGGCTGTACTCTACGCTTACCATCATAATAATATATTACAATTACAATATTTTATTTATATCGCGCAAAATCTTGATAAAATCAAATCTAAGCGCTGAAGCAGACACACACGCACGCACGCACGCACGCACGCACGCACGCACACACACGCACGCACGCACGCACACACACACACACACACACACACACACACACACACACACACACACACACACACACGCATGGCTATAAATGGGGAGAAAGAATAAAAGCAATAAAAGCAAGAATAAAAGCAATGGAAAATTATAGAGAGCATAGCATATACAATTATATATTATAACCGTGTGATTCCCCTCCGAGCGGAGACAGGCTGCAGAGGGGGGGGGGGGGGGGCGTTGAGTGAGGTTAGGATTTTATGCGGAGGAGAAAAGGTGAGTTTTGAGAGCGGACTTGAAGGAGACAAAAGTAGGTTGCTGACGGACTGAGAGGAAGTTTGTTCCAGGAGAGTGGACCAGAAACAGAGAAGGCTCGTGGACCATAGGTATTGAGCTTAGTGCGTGGAAAGCGAAAAGTCAGAGGATCGGAGGCAGAGCGGAGGGTACGTGAGGGAAGATAGATCTCAAGTAGGCTTGACAGGTAATCGGGGGCTGCGTTATTGAGGCTTTTGTAGCACATGGTGTCTAGTTTGTACTGTATGCGCTTTGATACAGGGAGCCAGTGAAGTTGTGCCAGGAGAGGAGATATGTGGTCAGCTTTTTTCTTTTTGAGTACAAGGCGTACAGCATTGTTTTGAATGCGCTGTAGGATGTGAATGGTGGAGGCAGGAAAACCAGACAGGAGTGAATTGCAATAGTCAATGCGAGACATTATGAAGGAGAGAACGAGTTTTGCAGTTGTTTCGACAGAGAGATACTTCCTGATCAGCTTTATACGATGGAGATGATAGTAGCAAGATCTGGCAGTTTGAGAAACAAAGTTGTTCATGGAGAGGGTAGAGTCAATGCAGACACCAAGGTTTTTAGCTGAATCAGAAATTGGGACTGATGTGTTACATAATGGGAGAGAAAGAGGAGGCAGCTGAGAAAGTTTCTGACGTCAACTAGGTCTGAGAGACACAGACACCAGCGGTGTTGGGTCAGGACTATTGAACAACATCATCAATGATACATCAGTGAAGTGGAAAAGGCTCGACTGCGTGGTTTCAATCTTCACAGTGCGCCCATAGCACGCTGAACTCTGGGTAGATGCCTGTTGAAGTCGAAAAATCAGACAATAATTTTAAGAAGGGCTGATGGGGATGCAAACCCGCAACCTTCCGGTTGGTTGATGTGTTTCGCTAACCACTGCACTACAGTGACTGGTGGTAAAAATTAAATTTATTCCGTGACCATTTTATGAGGAAAGGGGAATTAGAGCACCTGGTCAACAGGAAAGCTGGAGGGAAAGAGAGCACTAGGTAGACCCAGGGAAAAAATATTGGACGGACTTTCAGAGTGGCTGAGAACAGAGAGGGTGGAAGATGTGCTTGCGGCAACAAGGGATAGCTGTATTTGGTGGGCCATGATCGCCAACACGATGCGGCAGGACACATGATGATGATGATGATGATGATGATGATGATGATGATGATGATGATGATGATGATGATGATGATGATGATGATGAACCTTCTGATCGTAGGAGAATGAGGTGGAAGTGATGCGTATGGCCGAGTGGTTAAGGCGCCAACCTGAAACACCAGAAACTGGGGTTCGAATCTGAGTTTGGATAGGAATTTTTTTCCTTCTCTCTTCCTCCCCTCCCCCAATCCGACGACTAGATCTTCAGTCGAACCACCGAGATCCTGAGTGCAAACACTCAACTCAGCGCACATGAACCTTCTGACTCCCGCACCCTGTCCATCAGCGTCCTGCATTGTCAACCATGCTAGCAAAGCGAAAATGTAATCCTTTGACAGCAGGAAGCTGGTGGATAGGGTGGGGGAGTCAAAGGGTTACGTTTTTGTGTTGTGGGATAGGGTGCAGGAGTCAAAGGGTTACTTTTTGCTGTTGGTGGATAGGGTGAGGGAGTCAAAGGGTTACGTTTTTGCTGTTGGTGGATAGAGTGAGGGAGTCAAGGGGTTACGTTTTTGCTGTTGGTGGATGGGGTGCGAGAGCCAAAAGGTTAAGTTTTTGCTATTGGTGGATAGGGTGCGGGAGTCAAAGGGTTAATTTTTGCTGTTGGTGGATGGGGTGCAGGAGTCAAAGGGTTAAGTTTTTGCTGTTGGTGGATAGGGTGAGGGAGTCAAAGGGTTAAAGGTGCCACTGCAACGAAAAAAGTGTCCCTGGCAAGATGCTGCAAACAAACTCTATTTTCATGGGATTAACAGAAATACACATATAAAATATATAATGAATAAGCGAAAAGCACAATGAATAAATAAATCAATCAATATTCAGATCAATCAATCAATCAATCAATCAATCAATCAATCAATCAATCAATCGATCGATCGATCGATCACTCACTCACTCACTCAATGAATGAATGAATGAATCAATCAATCAATCAATCAACCAGTCAATCAACCAATCAATCAATCAATCCATCCATCCATCCAATCCATCCATCCATCCTCATTTAGTCAATTAGTCAGTCAGTCAGTCAGTCAGTCAGTCAGTCAGTCAGTCAGTCAATTAATCGTAAATATAAGTTTACAACGAACTATATATATAAAGAAAAACGACCCTGTGTCGTGGCAACGAGCTGTTCTCAAGAAAAACAGCCGGAAATCACATATTCACTCCGTCATAAAAAAACCCAACAACACAGAAACAAACAAAAACAGAAAAAGCAACGAAAACAAAAACATTAACAAAAAGAACAGAAGCGAAAAATGAAAATAAATGAACGGAGACCTCAACTTTTCTCGTTAACCATTCTCTCTCTCTCTCTCTCTCTCTCTCTCTCTCTCTCGCTGTTTTATCTTTTACAATCATAAACAGGTCAGGTACCCTTTCACTAGCTGGGTGGACTGGAACAACGTTCGCAAAGTCTTTTCTCGAACCAGACGAGAACATTTGCAGTTAGATTTGAAGGCGGGAATACCAGCTGTATTCCAAAGCAGGTTCCACGGAAATCGTTATTTTGAGCCAATCGAGATGTAGCTCTCGTCTAATGTACCATTCAAATTAATGGCAGCAAATACTACGTTGTTACACACAGACTGCTGGATATGATAGCATCAGGGTTTTGATTGAGTTTCTTCCCCTTAAAGAGCATTGAGCTGCGGGCAGTGTATTGTACTTCATCCATCCATTTAAGTTAACCCTTTGACTACCGCACCCTGTCCGCTAGCATCCCGTATTGCCAACCATGCTGACAAAACAAAAAAACTTAACCCTTTAATTCCCATCGTGAACAAGAGTAATGTTGAGGACAAGGGACACAGAATCAAACGAGAAATACCAGAAAATCAATGTGGAGATGTTGAAGGGAACTTTTAATGCAGAAAGCTGGTGGATAGGGAGAGGGAATCAAAGGGTTAAGTTTTTGCTGTGGGTGGATAGGGTGCGGAAGTCGAAGGGTTAAGTCAGTCAGCCGAGTTCATCCCTTAGCCAAACATTGTCATTGCCTGTTTGGTTCTCTCCCTCTGCTCGCTTTTCATGGCGATAGCCGAGAGATTAACCGCCCCTGCAGGAGAGAAGTGTAGGGGAGAGCACTGTTTGTGTGTTGTTGATGGAGCGAGAGTAGCGGGGACTGAATACCCGTGTTTAAACCCAATCACAAATAAATACTTCCGCTGCCAATTACCGCAATGAGATTCCCATCCCCGTTTCGGTTCGGGGTAAAGAACACAGGGTCACTTTCGGGGGGTAAATGATTATTGGACAGCGTGTCCGCTGAATGGACATTGGCTTTTGCTGGCTTGCTGACCGATAGCGGACCGGACACATGCCCGATGTATTTTTCATTCGGTCAAATTGCTGTGACGTTTGGGGAGGGGGGGGGTATTCAAAATCCCTGCATGGCGTCATGGACCCAGAACGAATGAATCAAAGAGTCAGAGACTCCAATGTACATTGTTGTACTTGTCTTCATATGACATATGAATCCAAACCAGTCCAGCAGTTGTTTGTGTTGGTTTTCGATCAGCGAGGCGTCTTAAGCGCAGGCAACGGTTGCGCCTTAGAAATATCCAGCGTCAAATGTTTGTGTGTTTGTGTATGATCAGAACGTGAATGAACTGTTGTCCTGTGTGAGTGAAGACGTAAGTTAGTATGTCTTTAGGTTTAATTTGCAGCTGGCTTGCGGCAGATGCCTTCGTCATGCGTCACTGTATAAAAGGTTGCTGTTACGTCGCTTAACATCGCGCCTTTTTCTCTCTGCCTTTGTCTGTCTCTGTCTGTGTGTCTGTCTGTCTGTTCTTTCTTTCTCTGTCCCTCTGCTTCTCTGTATCTGTCTGTCTCTGTCTCTCTCCCTCCCACTCTCTCTCTCTGTCTCTGTCTCTCTCGCTCGCTGTCGCTCTCGCTCTCTCTATTTTTCTTTCTTTCTTTCTCTCTGTCTGTCTGTCTCCCTCTCTCTGACTGTCTTTCTGCCTTCCATATGTTTCTGTCTCTCTTACACACACACACAACACACACACACACACACACATACACACACACACACGCGCGCGCGCGCGCGCGCGCAAACACACACTCACTCACTCACACACACACACACACACACACACACACACACACACACACACACACAAAGACAATTCCAACAACAGAATGTAACAAACCAAAGCAACAAACCAACCAGACATTTTCTGGTGTGGGACAATTTATTGCATTTGTTGTTGTTTGTTTGTTTGTTTATTTATTTTTGTTTGACAAGATTCATTTATCCCAACGAGTCGCCAGCCCCGACACTGACAATTAATGACATGAACAGAACAATGGCTCAGCACAATGAAAACAATAGAAGACGTGTCAGAATTAAAATCGAAAATAAAACAAAAGAAATAAAACATATAATTCGTCCGAGTATCAGCATCAGTTTCTCGTTGTCACGGGTAATTTGTTTTTCGTACATAAGGGTAATTAAGGATAAGTTTTCAGCAACTTGATTTTTTGAATTTATTTGTACATTTCTTTTAAAATGTGTAATTTGTTAATTAACTAACAATGAGGATAAAAAGATGATGATGATGACGAT
>JAPXFY010000024.1:21043297-21055797 GCA_030674185.1 Monoplex corrugatus
TATATATGTCTCTCTTACTCTCTCTACGTGTGTGTGTGTGTGTGTGTGTGTGTGTGTGTGTGTGTGTGTGTGTTGTGTGTGTGTGTGTGTGTGTGTGTTGTGTGTGTGTGTGTGTGTGTGTGTGTGTGTGTGTGTAGTGTGTGTGTGTGTGTGTGCGTGCGTGCGTGCGTGCGTGCGTGCGTGCGTGTATGTGTGTGTGTGTGTGTGTGTGTGTGTTCCACCCGTGGGGATGCCGGGGGCTCTTTCAGTATAAATAGTATCCCCACCTTCAGGAAATTCTGTGCTAGAAATTTCCTCTTTCCTATCACTGTCTCGGTTTCTGCCTTGTTCTTTTGCTTTCTGTCGTTTCTTCCTACCGTTTTCAGCCTTGCCGGTCCATTCACCTGTGTGTGTTCGATAAAGTCTTACCTACTTTCTCTCAGGATTGATTCTTGGGTACAGATATTAAGTGCATTTTTGGCTCTAGGGAAATGAGATATGCCGGAAGCAATTTTAGGTAATTTAGGCCCGTTTTTATATATGCTTTTGTGTCCTTGTTGATGTTTTAATTTGTATTCAAGTATGTTTTTGAATCCCTTGTATGATAAATTGGGCGGAGTGGTCAACACCAGGGGCATCTCCTTAGGTTATGTGCATGAATGCATTGATATGTGTACTTAATTTTCTTTTCCTTTATTTTCTGTTGAAGAATTGTGTGTTGAAATGGTTTTAGCCCTGAAAATGATCTACGCAGTCGGCTGGGCTTTAAACAAATATAACAATAACAATATGTGTGTGTGCGTGCGTGCGTGCGTGCGTGCGTGCGTGTGTGTGTGTGTGTGTGCGCGCGCGTGTGTGTGTGTGTGTGGTGTGTGTGTGTGTGTGTGTGTGTGTGTGTGTGTGTGTGGTGTGTGTGTGTGTGTGTGGTGTGTGGTGTGTGTATGTGTGTGTGTGTGAATGGTGTGTGTATATGTGTGTGTGTGTGTGTGTGTGTGTGTGTGTGTGTGTGGTGTGTGTGTGTGTGTTTCCTCGCAGGGATGCCAGGGGCTCTTTCAGTATGAATAATTTTCCCACCTTCAGAAACTTTCATGCTTGAAATTTTCCTCTTTTGTGTCATTCTCTTTGTTTCTGCCTAACCTTCTGGAAATTCTGGAAATTTTGTGCAAAAAAATTCCTCATTTCTGTCACTCTCTTTGTTTCTGCCTTGCTCCTTTGCTCTCTGTCATTTGTGCCTATCATTTTCTGCCTCGATTGTCCACTCACCTGTATGTTTTCGAGAAAGTCTTACATACTTTCCCTTAGGATTAATATAATTAGGCACATGTATTAAGTGCTTTTTGACTCTATGAAAGCATGATGTGCTGAAGCAATTTAAGGCAATTTAAGCCTGTTTTGACATAGTTTAGTATCCTTATTTATGTTTACATTTGCATTCGGATGTATTCTTTTATATTTCTGTGGTGTTAAATTGGACGGAATGGTAATCTCCAGGGGCATATCCTTAAATTATGTGCGCGAATGCATTGACATGTGTACTTATTTTTGGCTTGGCTTTTCCCGATTTTTTCCCGATTGAAGATGGACAATTTGTTTTAGATTGTTATAATCCTGATATGGCTCTGCGTAGTCGGCTGGGCTTTAAGCAACAATAACAATTAACCATCTGTGTGTGTATGCGTTTATGTATGTATATCATATAACTCAAGCATGACTCATCAATATCGATGTTTTCGGTAATCTGAAGACAAAACCTTTGAAAATTCAATGGGAAATGACAGAAGAAGAAGAAGAAGAAGAAGAAGAAGAGGAAGAGGAGGAGGAGGAAAAGGAAGAAGAAGAAGAAGAAGAAGAACGAGGAGGAGAAAGAAAAATAGAAAGCAAAAAAGAAAGAAAAAAAGAAAGAAAGAAAGAAAGAAAGAAAGAAGAAAAAGTACAAGTAGTAGTAGTACAAGAAGAATAGGAAGAAGAAGACGAGGTGGAGGAAGAAGAAGAAGAAGAAGAAAAGAAAGAATGAAAGAGAGAAAGAAGAAGAAGGAGAAGGAGGAGGGAAAGTAGAAGAAGAAGAAAGTATAGTAGTAGTAGTAGTAGTAAGTAGTAGTAAGTAGTAGTATAGTATGAGTCGTAGAAAAAGAAAGAAGAAGAAGAAGAAGAAGAAGAAGAAGAAAAGAAAAAAAAGAAGAAGAAGAGAAGAAGAAAAGAAGAAGAAGAAGAAGAAGAAAAAGAAAAAAAAGAAAGAAAAAAAGAAAAGAAAGAAAGAAGAAGAAAAAAAAAGAAGAAGAAAAAGAAAGAAAAGAAAGAAAGAAAGAAAGAAGAAGAAGAAGAAGAAAAAAGAAAGAAAGAAAGAAAGAAAGAAGAAGAAGAAGAAGAAAAAAGAAAGAAAGAAAGAAAGAAGAAGAAAGAAGAAGAGAGGAGGAGGAAGAGAAGAAGAAGAAGAAGAAGAGAAGAAGAAGAAGAAGAAGAAGAAGAAGAAGAAGAAAGAAGAAGAATTAGAAGAAGAAGAAGGAGAGAGAGGAGGTGAGAGGAAGAAGAAGAAGATGAAGACGAAGAAGAAGAAGAAGAAGAAGAATTAGAAAAAGAAGAAGAAGAAGACGAAAGAAGAAAGAAAGAAAAAAGAAGAAAGAAAGAACTATCATCATCTCTCTCTCTCTCTCCTCTCACACACACACACACACACACAACACACACAACACACACACACACACAACACACACACAAACACACACACAACACACACACACACCACACATACACACACACACTGAACCCAATAGTTTCATGCTTCTTTTTTTTTTCTCTCTCTCAAAACAGTGAGCAGTGTGTGTGCGTAGTTGCTATCAAACCTGTTTAAGTTGCTATAAAGCGATGGTGAACAGACAGAGTCAATAAAGCGAACACGTCCATTTATTGTGTCATTTTCACTGTGTCAAATAAATAATCCATTAGTGATGACATGTTTGACACTGTCAAACTGTGCACGTGTACCAACATGTTGATTTTATTTACAGTCATCTTACAGCACATCCCCCCCCCTCTCTCTCTCACTCTCTCACTCCCCCCCCCTCTCTCTCTCACTCTCTCACTCCCCCCCCCTCTCTCTCTCTCTGTCTCACGCACACAAACACATATACAATAATACATACACATACACACACTGGAAAAGTAATATTAATCATCACACACACACACACACACATACACACACAAAGAAACCTCCACCCACACACACACACATACACACACTCAAACATAGACACATACATACACACATGCAAACACACACACACACCCGCGCGCACACACACACACACACACACACACACACACACACACACACACACACACACACACACACTGGAAGAGTAATATTAACCATGACACACACATACACACAAAGAAACACACACCCATACACACACCCAAACATACACACACGCAAAAACACACATACATGCACACACACACACACACACGCACACACACAAACACACACACACACACTCTCTTTCTCTCTCTCTCACACACACACAAAACACGCACACCCCCAAACATACATACACACACATACACACACACACACTCATATACACACACATATACATGCACACACGCACGCACACACACACACACACACACACTCAAATATACACACCATGAAGTAGTAATACGTATCATCAATCGATAAAACAAGTCATCAGATCTCTTGGAAGAACTCATTGTCTGTACAAGACTTTACACTGGACACCTGGGTGAGTGGAAGGGGGGGGGGAGGTGAGTTTAACCCTCTGATTCACTCAGACAGTGGGCATGGTGTGAGAGTCAAAAAGTTAAACTGTGAAACCAGCAACGATTAAAAAACGTTGGGGAACGTTCTGCAAACGTTGTGTACCAATCTGAAATGGAAGCTCGAAACGTAACATGACGGTATGGGTTTGGGGTTTTTTTTTTTCCTTCTTCTTTTTGGCAATTTGAACAACAATTAGAATTCAACATTTTAAAAATTTAATGAAAAAGCAAAAGAATAAATAGTGAAAAAAAAATGAAAATGGAAATAAATAAATAAATAAATAAATAAATAAATAAATAATAAATAAATACAGTAAAGATGAAAAAAATGAAATAAATAAATACATCTATAAATAAATAAATAAACAAATTTACAAATGAATAAATAAATAAATAAATGAAATAAGTAAATATATAACCAAATAAATAAATAAATACATAAATAAATGAAATATATAAATGAAATAAGTAAATAAATAAATAAATAAATAGATAAATAAGCAGAGCCCTGTGGTAAATAACTGAGGAAAACGAAGGAAGGATTTTTTGGAATGGTTGGAATAAATCATTTATCTTTCATGACAACGGTCATTCCAGCGCGTGCTGGCTGTAACAAGAGATTCCATACGCTAACTATTTAATAACCTTAAAAAAAATATATATATATATATATATAAGCAACTGTGCATTCCTTAGACTGTCCAGTCCCTTCTACTCATTACTGAGTCTTAAAATCTCTTCAAATCCCTTCATGAATGTCTTCACATCAAAATGAACTAAACAGAAAGAACGGTTTCTTGAAATTAAACACATTATTTCCTCCAACCCCCCTCCCACTCTCCCATCATCCTCCGATCCACACAACATTGCCACACAAGGTTGCCAGTCGAAACTAGGAATCTACAGGAATCCCTGCGATGGTGCCTAGACTGTACATAGACTCTTAAGTCAAATTGACGTAACAGTTTTTGGCGTGTGATCAGTGTCATGTTATATATGATTCACGTATGCCTGACTGACGTTGTCATGTTGTTAATAAAGGAACGTGTGGCTTCTGTTTGCCGGCTAAAAAGACTTCTCAGTCTTCAAGACAAGTACATTAAATGTAAAACGACGTGAACATTGATAAATAAATGAATAGATAAAGAAAAATAGATAAATAAATAGATAAATAAATAAATGAATAAAGAAATGTATAAATAAATAGATAGATAGATGGATAGATAATAGAATAAATAAACAAACAAATAAATAAACAAATAATAAATAAATAAATAAATAAATAAATAAATAAATAAATAAATAAAGTAAAAAATAAGCAGTTTTCTGGAATGGCTTTAAACTTCTGGCCATCTACAAACATTTTTATAAACGTCACCACCAGTCAAAGGCAACCATACAACAGGAGTGGACGAGGCCATCAAATCTGAAAAAAAAGTCTCTGGAGATGACCAAATATTGACCAAAAAGAAATTGAAACTGTTTCTGATGATTATCCTTTGTCCATCAGCTGCGTTGGACATTTTGTGTCTTTGTGAATGAAGTGTTTAGGGCTTGGAAAGTGACTTATCTTGCATAATCTGTCTTTGTCGAAGAAGCTTCCAAGTCTGTGGCTTCTGCTGGTGAAACTGTCATTGTCCGAGTCTGCTTGTCGTTTTGACGTGAATTTTGTGTCACACTGGATCATCATCATCATCATCATCGCCGTCGTCATCATCATCGTCGTCATCATCATCATCATCATTACTATTATTGGGGTTATTGTAAATGCTCCAGGCAGGAGTGTATTATCAAACACGTAAGATCACTATGTGCAACAAAATGATGTCAAATGTCTGGATTCCATAAACCTGTAAATAGTCAAAGACAATACAAACACGGTGCCAACACTTTGAGCATATTGGGAAATAACTGTCTGTAAGGTCTGCACGATAACAGAGATACCTGAAAATGTCCCCCACACATAAGAACAAGACATCTGGAGACGAAGAATGTGATCAATCTTTCTTTTCCATGGACTGCAGTCATGGGAATCTCCCATCAGTTCCTTCCTTCTCCTCGTCTTTCACTGATTCGATGACGTCATGAAGTCTTGTCAAGCGCACTGATTCCATGAAACTATGATCGAGTGATTGTCTTAAACTGATCAATAATTCTGACAGGATCAGTCTGGTCTCCACGTGTCTGTTGAGCATAGGGTTCCCGGTCATCTCAACATGTCGACAAGTCTTACCAAGAACAAAAGTGCTTCATATTACTGGTCAGGCTTGATCGTTTACTTATTGCAGCAGTCAAAATATCAAATTAAAAAACATCGATCAGTGGTCCAGGATCTCTCTCACTCAAAAGGACAAAACCATAAATGGCAGTTGGTGAACGTTCCTTCGCCTTCTCCTTGTCTGCTGTCAGTATGGGCGATGCCTCAGGATAATCGTGGCCACAGTTTTCTACAGACTGATTTGGCTTTAAACACCTGTTCATTCAAGAACTGTTGTTATATTGTAACAACATACCAACGTCTGATTTCATGTGCACGACTGTAAACCATCATGTTGTTTCACACACACAAAAGTTATCAATGATAGTATGACCTCTCATCTCACTTATTCATGCACGCCAAACAGTCGTCAAATAGTTCTTAGCAGAGGTCATTCATAGTCACTCGCCCCAAACCTGAAGAAAGTTCAAGTCTGCTGAGTGTTCTGTCATCATCGTGCGATGTTATTTACATAATTAAAATACAGGTAAACGTAATATTAGCATGAACATGCAGGAATGAATTCGTTAAGAGTTCAGTCAATCTTTGGTGTGTTAAACGCAAAATTTAAATTTCTCCCAGTCCAGTCAAGACAAAAAAAATGACTGATTTCTGAGCAAGGAAGACTAAATATTCGTGGAATGCACAAAACAAAACTGGAATGTCGATGGAAAGTTCAGCTGGTAAAGAAACACGGTGAGTGTCATGGAGATTCAACGAAAGGAAACCAAAAGGTTAATTAAGGAATACTGATCCAGACAATGGAAGGTTGCATCACTCGGGCGAACAACGTCATGACACAGTGATCTCTTCATCGGAGTCCACGTCGCTCGTGCTGGCCGTGTGCTGCTGGTGTTGTTGCACGTGCTCGAACTGATGATGCAGCATCACGTGACCATGACTGACAGGCGAGGAAGGGTGACTGGAAGCGGGGCTGGCCACGGGAGACCACTCTGTTTGCATCACGGAGTGGTCTTCCCTTTCCGTTTTGTGGACGTCGATGACCTCTTCCTCCTCTTCATCGCCCTCTTCCCGGCCTTCCTCTCCTTCCTTCACGTCGCTTAGGTCAGGATTGGGGTTGCCTTTGTTGGGCAGGGTAGCCTCCCTGGAACCCCCGCTGGACAGCAGTTCTCTCTCCTTAGAGTTGCGCCATTTCATGCGTCTGTTTTGGAACCATATCTTGACCTGCAACAGTCAGCACCATGCGGCGTTAGTCAAAATGTGTGTGTGTGGTGTGGTGTGTGTGTGTGTGTGTGTGTGTGTGTGTGTGTGTGTGCGTACGTGCGTGTGTGTGGAGGATGTGTGTGTTTGTGCGTGCGTACGTGCGTGTGTGCGTGTGCGTGTGTATGTGTGTGTGCGGGCGTTCGAGTGTGCGTATGTGTGCGTGTGTGCGAGCATGTATGTGAGTGCGTGAGTGTATATGTATATATGGGTGTATGAGTATGTGTGTGTGTGTGTGTGTGTGTGTGTGTGTGTGTGTGTGTGTGTGTGTGTGTGTATAATGTACGTGCATATGTATTTGTAATTGTGTGTATGTACATGCGTGTGTGTGTATGTATGTTTCTTAGGACGTATGCTTGTGTGTATCTGTGTGTCCGTGTATGTTTGTTTATGCACAAATTTGTGTTTTGTCACTGTATGAAATTGTTTACTGAACAATTAAATTAATGAGAGGGGAAAAGTGCACTCTTATGAAACATGGTTTCAAAATATATTTTTCAATCTCTGCTTCGATGCAAAGATTAAATTTAAATTTTCGTTTATTTTTTGATCGAGTTCTGCATTGTATGTGCAACAGTGAAATGCGTATTTTGCAATGATGAAGATTTTTGTGATTTCTTTTGCTTCGAATCTCTCTCTCTCTCTCTCTCTCTCTCTCTCTCTCTCTCTCTCTCTCTCTCTCTCTCTCTCCTCTCTCTCTCTCTTTCTTTCTTTCTTTTTCTCTCCCCCTCCCTCTCTCTCTCCTCTCCCTCTATCTCTCTCCCTTGCTCTCTCTCTCTCTCTCTCTCTCTCTCTCGTTATTCCCCCTCTCTCTCTTTTCGTTTTGCTTTTAACGTCAGTTTGTCTTTCCATTATGCTATTGAAGGAACCATCCATAGTCTTGTGGAAAAGTCTGTGTTACACTTTACTTGCAAACCAGTCCTCTGGAGCAAAACAGCTTTCATATTTTAAGGAGCGGGAAGGAAGGAGACGGGCAATTAATGCTTACAGCTTTATTTGTTGACAAAGGCAGAAAAAAAGGTTAATTGATGGTGACAATTATATTTTAATATCTTGTTGCATTTCGATTCATCCTTATCCTCCCATTCTCTCTCTGTCTCTGTCTGTCTGTCTGTCTGTCTGTCTGTCTCTCTCTCTACCCCTCTCTCTCTGTTTTTCTTTCTCTCTCTCTCTGTCTCTCCCTCTCTCTCTCTCTTTCTGTCTCTTTCTCTATCTGTCTCTCTTTCTCTCTGATTTTCTTTCTGTGTCTTTCTTTCTTTCTTTCTGACATTGTTGTAATCATTTGTAATGTACTGTGTTGTATTTTGTTATAGTTGGTTTATATTATCATGATGTGTTTTCATATACTCCGTTATGTGGGACCGTGGCCTGTGATATGAATAAATCATTTGAAAAAGTCTGCAATCTGAACTCACTCTGTCTGTAGCTCTGTCTCTGTCTGTCTGTCTGTCTGTCTGTTTCCGTCCTTCCTCCCTCCCCCCCTCCCTCTCCCCCTCTCCCCCTCTCTAATGTTTGTTTTGATGTGTTCATTGATGGCATCCATGCATGAAATCTCATATGTAACTTGACACTTTATGTATGTAAATCCTTTCAGTCAGCTTAGATATATAGCTGCAATATAATTGCTTTGATATCATATTTGTGAAACGTATACTTTACAATGATGATGACTTTTGTGATTTGATTTTGTTTCGAATCTCTCTCTCTCTCTCTCTCTCTCTCTCTCTCTCTCTCTCTCTCTCTCTCTCTCTCTCTCTCTCTCTCTGTTTTCTTTCTCTCTCTTTCTTTGTTTGCTTCTTTATGACATTGTTGTAATCATTTGTAATGTACTGTGTTGTATTTTGTTATAGTTTGTTTATATTACCTTGATATGTTTTCATATATTCCGTTATGTGCGGCCGTGGCCTACAATATGAATAAATCATTTGAAAAAGTCTGAAATCTGAACTCACTCTGTCTCTAGCTCTGTCTGTGTTTGTGTGTGTGTGTGTCTGTCTGTCTGTTTCCCTCCTTCCCTCCCTCTCCCCCCTCTCCCCTCTCTCTCATGTTTGATTTAGTTATGATCCATGGACAGCAAAGAAAACAAACGAGACAGTCTTGATGGAGGCAGACACAAGTAGATCACTCATAAGGAAGATTAGGAAAAGACAGGCAACATTTATAAGCCATTTTTTGAGGAAGGGGGATTTGGAGCACCTGGTCACAATGGGAAAGCTGGAGGGAAAGAGAGCACCGAGTAGACCCAGGGAGAAAATGCTGGACGGACTTGCAGAGTGGCTGGGGACGAGGGGGGTGGGAGAAATGCTAGGGGCAACGAGAGATAGAGACAGATGGAAGTCCATGATCGCGAACGCCATACGGCAGGGCACCTGATGATGATGATGATGTTCATTAATGGCATCCATGGATAAAACATCATATGTAACTTGACACTTTATGTATATAAATCCTTTCAGTCAGCTTAGATATACAGCTGCAATATAATTGCTTTGATGTCATATTTGTGAAATGTATACTTTACAATGATGATGACTTTGTGATTTTATTTTGTTTTTAATCTCTCTCTCTCTTTCTTTCTTTCTTTCTCTCTCTCTCTCATTCTCTCTCCCTCCCACTCTCTCTCTCTCTCTCCACCCTCTCCCCTCCTTCCCTCTTTCTATGCATGTGACAGTCAATGTATACATATCATCATCCCCCACGAAAGCTGAAAAAAAAGCAGACAATTTACACAGCAATATTTCGCCAGGGTAACACGTCCTAGTGGCGTTTAATGCCTTAGGACACAAAAGAGTCATTCTTCTCAAAGTTAATCTTCCGCCAGTCGTCTCCCCTGAGACGTAACTTGTCATTCAGGCAGCCAAAAACCACAGCCACGCCCACAGTGAAACTAGACCTCATCCCAGTCGTCATATCGGTCATACCACGGCCATACCATTATCGTTCAACGATAATTCATAATGGAAACACGAAGCTAAGTCCAAGATTAAGCAGTCGGTAATTGGCGGCCAGAATCAGAAGCCATGTTGTCGTAAAACGGAGACTACTTTGCGGTGGTCGTAAAGTGAAGCCATAGGCTCTGGCTCAGTGGGCAATTTCACTATCAGTGTATCGAATTCGAGTCATAAAACAGAGCGGTAATTTTATCATGACAACAGGGCAACAGATGGCAGAAGGGGCCGGGCTGGAGACTGACATTGCGCACATTGCTTTCCATTCCTACATGTCACAGGCACGCTGTTGCTTCCGCCACACGCTCTTTCTGTATAGGTAGTATCTGTCTGTCTCTCTGTCTCTGTCTCTGTATCTGTCTTTCTGTCTCTCTCTCTCTTTCTCTCTGTACCTCACTCTTTCTTTCTCTCTCTCTCTCTCTGCCTCTCTCTCTTTCTCTCTCTCTATGTCTGTCTCTCTGTCTCCCCGCCTTCCCCACTCATTTTCAGAATATCAGCAATCTGCACTTTTCGAAATGATTATTATATTCTTATGATATTTAACGGTCAAGCCTCAAACGACCCCTTCACCGCCACCGTTCTCCCTCCCCCCCCCTCTCTCTCTCTCTCGCTCGCTCGCTTGTTCGCTTGTTCGCTCGCTCGCTCGTTCTGCTTGTTTCTCTTTCTCTCTGTTTCTCTGAGTCTCTTTCTCTCGATCCCTCTCGCTCTATCGTTCTCACTTGTAGTATAAAGCGTTTGCGAATAAAGTTCCGTTTTCATGGAGAAAATATAAAGTTTCGTTTCATTTCAACTCTCTCTCTCTCTCTTCTCTCTTCTCTCTCTCTCTGTCTCTCTCTCTCTCTCTCACTTTCTCTGTCTGTCTGTCTGTCCGTCTCTCTCTCTCTCTCTATCCCTCTTTTCTCTCTCTCTCTCTGCTCATCCGAACACTCTCGTTTGTAATCCAATATCATACGTTTTTATGAAGCACGGCTTGAAAGCGAGGAGAACGGCAACTAATTTATTCATCAAAGGACATTTTCACACCTGGGCTGGTTGCAATGGATCGGCATGTTTGATTCCTAATTAGCTTCGCACAAACAAGCTGTTAATGTTGATCATGATACCTGGTGACAAAGGCATTTATAACCTTTGTGCCTGGTGTGTGTGTGTGTGTGTGTGTGTGTGTGTGTGGTGTGTGTGTGTGTGTGTGTGTGTGTGTATGCGTGTGTGTGTTTGTGCGTGCGCGCCGTATAAGTGATGATGATCATCAACATCACTTATATGGCGCGCACACAGATAGACAGAAAGACACACACACCCCACACACACACACACACACACACACACACACACACACACACACACACACACACACACAGAGTCAGAGAGAAAAATGAGATACAAAACAGACGTATACACAGAGAGATAGACAGAAAGAACGTGATACTGATTCTGTTTTTTGTTGTTGTTGTTGTTTAATCACAAAAGTGACTGGTTAAAAAGTTTGTCAAACTAAAGCCATACCTAAGATTACAATTTATAGTTGAAAACAGACAAACAAACAAACTAACTAACAAACAAACAAACAAATGAATGAATCAATAAACAAACAAACAAATAAATATATAAATAAATAAACAAATAAACAGAAAGGGGAAACAACCCAGAAACCTCTCTCTCTCTCTCTCTTTGTTCATCCCAAGTTTCTATCATCTCCCATCCCATCCTTCCACCTCCCCCCCCCCCCCCCCCATCTTCACCCAAAATATTATTAAACCTGTCACCAAGTCCTCCACAGAAATAGATTAGCACAGAGAGCAGTATTAGAACAAATTAACCCTTCAACCAACGGCAGCGGCCCCACCAACGGTTGAACAGCTATCAGATTAACCCCTTCGGTTCAACACTTCACAACCGCCGAGTGTGCCGAGATTAAGCGCAGATAGCCCATCTCGACCTCGTGAAAAACGACCCATAAAAGGAAATGAGCGCGTGTTTCCGCCCGTTATTTATGTCGGCCATTAAACTGCAAACGGACACAGGTGGCCATGATCGACTTTTGATGGCGCTCTTGCAACGCTCAAGCTGTCTACAAAGAGTTAATAGTCGGTGGTGGGGTTGGGTGGGGAGGTTGTAATACAGTAGACAGCGGGTATTGTTCTTCCTTTACTCAGACAGAAGCAATTGGCCTTATATCATATGACATTCTATTTTGCTATATTATATATCTATCAAGTGAAGCTGATTTAAAGGGGTAACTGTGGCATCCCTATAAAAAAGACATGCAAATAACAAGCGGTATTGTCCTTCCCCTACGGAGCAATTAACTATGT
>JAPXFY010000024.1:21068297-21073297 GCA_030674185.1 Monoplex corrugatus
TGGCAGTGATGTTTGTGTATTATTCATTCTGTATTTTCTGTGTAATGTTATTGGCAGTGATATTTATGTATTATTCATTCTTTATTTTCTGTGTAATGTTATTGGCAGTGATGTTTGTGTATTATTCATTCTTTATTTTCTGTGTAATGTTATTGGCAGTGATGTTTGTGTATTATTCTTTCTTTATTTTCTGTGTAATGTTATTGGCAGTGATGTTTGTGTATTATTCATTCTTTATTTTCTGTGTAATGTTATTGGCAGTGATGTTTGTGTATTATTCATTCTTTATTTTCTGTGTAATGTTATTGGCAGTGTGTTTGTGTATTATTCATTCGAGTCTTTATTTTCTGTTTAATGTTATTGGCAGTGATGTTTTTATATTATTCATTCTTTATTTTCTGTTTAATGTTATTGGCATTGATGTTTGTGTATTATTCATTCTTTATTTTCTGTTTAATGTTATTTTGGCAGTGATGTTTGTGTATTATTCATTCTTTATTTTCTGTGTAATGTTATTGGCAGTGGTGTTTTGTGTATTATTCATTCTTTATTTTCTGTGTAATGTTATTGGCAGTGATGTTTGTGTATTATTCATTCTTTATTTTCTGTTTAATGTTATTGGCAGTGATATTTGTGTATTATTCATTCTTTATTTTCTGTTTAATGTTATTGGCAGTGGTGTTTGTGCATTATTCATTCTTTATTTTCTGTGTAATGTTATTGGCATTGATATTTGTGTATTATTCATTTTTTATTTTCTGTGTAATGTTATTGGCAGTGATGTTTGTGTATTATTCATTCTTTATTTTCTGTTTAATGTTATTGGCAGTGATGTTTGTGTATTATTTATTCTTTATTTTCTGTGTAATGTTATTGGCATTGATATTTGTGTATTATTCATTCTTTATTTTCTGTGTAATGTTATTGGCAGTGATGTTTGTGTATTATTCATTCTTTATTTTCTGTGTGATGTTATTGGCAGTGATGTTTTTATATTATTCATTCTTTATTTTCTGTGTAATGTTATTGGCAGTGATGTTTGTGTATTATTCATTCTTTATTTTCTGTGTAATGTTATTGGCAGTGATGTTTGTGTATTATTCATTCTTTATTTTCTGTTTAATGTTATTGGCAGTGATGTTTGTGTATTATTCATTCTTTATTTTCTGTTTAATGTTATTGGCAGTGATGTTTGTGTATTATTCATTCTTTATTTTCTGTGTAATGTTATTGGCAGTGGTGTTTGTGTATTATTCATTCTTTATTTTCTGTGTAATGTTATTGGCAGTGGTGTTTGTGTATTATTCATTCTTTATTTTCTGTTTAATGTTATTGGCAGTGATGTTTGTGTATTATTCATTCTTTATTTTCTGTGTAATGTTATTGGCAGTGATGTTTGTGTATTATTCATTCTTTATTTTCTGTTTAATGTTATTGGCAGTGGTGTTTTGTGTATTATTCATTCTTTATTTTCTGTGTAATGTTATTGGCAGTGATGTTTGTGTATTATTCATTCTTTATTTTCTGTGTAATGTTATTGGCAGTGATGTTTGTGTATTATTCATTCTTTATTTTCTGTGTAATGTTATTGGCAGTGATGTTTGTGTATTATTCATTCTTTATTTTCTGTGTAATGTTATTGGCAGTGATGTTTGTGTATTATTCATTCTTTATTTTCTGTGTAATGTTATTGGCAGTGATGTTTGTGTATTATTCATTCTTTATTTTCTGTGTGATGTTATTGGCATTGATGTTTGTGTATTATTCATTCTTTATTTTCTGTGTAATGTTATTGGCATTGATGTTTGTGTATTATTCATTCTTTATTTTCTGTGTAATGTTATTGGCAGTGATGTTTGTGTATTATTCATTCTTTATTTTTCTGTGTAATGTTATTGGCAGTGATGTTTGTGTATTATTCATTCTTTATGTTCTGTGTAATGTTATTGGCGGTGATGTTTGTGTATTATTCATTCTTTATTTTCTGTTTAATGTTATTGGCAGTGATGTTTGTGTATTATTCATTCTTTATTTTCTGTGTAATGTTATTGGCGGTGATGTTTGTGTATTATTCATTCTTTATTTTCTGTGTGATGTTATTGGCATTGATGTTTGTGTATTATTCATTCTTTATTTTCTGTTTAATGTTATTGGCAGTGATGTTTGTGTATTATTCATTCTTTATTTTCTGTTTAATGTTATTGGCAGTGATGTTTGTGTATTATTCATTCTTTATTTTCTGTGTAATGTTATTGGCAGTGATGTTTGTGTATTATTCATTCTTTATTTTCTGTGTGATGTTATTGGCAAAGATGTTTGCGTATTATTCATTCTTTATTTATTTTCTGTTTATTGTTATTAGTTGTGGTGTTTGTGTATCATTTCGTTTAGCTCTTTGTTTTCGGTTTAATGTTAATGGCAGCGATACTTGCGTATTATTCATGTAGCTTTTTTATATCTGTTTAATTTGGGGCATGTCTTGGCTGTGAGGTGTCGGATGTTAAAGATGTTTGAATAAAAGTTGTTCATTTTTAGTTGTTGAAGCTAACTTTCCAGGTATGATTAAAGATAGTTTACCGGTGGAAGCTGCATATGTAGAGTATTTCAGCTGACGATTTATTTCTGCCTAGTTTGGCACATGAGGAGCGTTGTTAAATTGCCAGACATTAAGTCTGCTTGGATGTTTTGTTGTTGTTGTTGCTGTTTTAAAAAAAAAAAATTTTTAATTAAAAAATTTTTTTTTGCAGTTCGTGAGATGATAGCAATGTTTCATCCACACCTAAAATAAAACGAACCAAATAAATACTAAGAAAAAATGGCAAAAATTTATGTGTGAACATACATGTATTCCAATGTATCTGTATGTAAATGTGAGCTATGTACTTTTTAGAAAAAATGGGTGGCGCAGCATTGCGGCGACGCGCTGTCCCTGGGGACAAGTAGGACATATGCCACACAATAATTCTGTTGTAATAAAAGAAACACAATACAAAACATCCCATACCAATATCGACATATACGCAAGACTCTCTCTCTCTCTCTCTCTCCAACACACACACACAACAACACACACACACACACACACACACAACACACACACACACACACACACACACACAACACACACACACACACACCACACACAACACACACACACACACACACACGACGCAAACACATTCTCACACTTACACACACACATATACACATGCACAAACAGACACACACGCACACACGCACACCCACACAAACACACACACACGCACGTATACACACACACAGATACACACGCACACCCACACAAACACACACACACGCACGCACACACAACGCACGTACACACACATGCACAAACACACACAAACAAACACGCATACACACACACGCACCCCCCCCACACACACTCACACACACACATACATACACACGCACCCCCACCACACACAAACACACACACACACACACAAGCACACACACACACCCCCACACACACGCATACACACACACACACACACACACACACACACACACACACACACACACACACACACACACACACACACACACTACCTGAGAATCTTTGAGGCCAAGCTTGCTGGCCAGTTTCTTTCTGTCGGGTTTGCTGATGTACTTCTGCCTCTGGAACATCTTCTCCAGACCCTTCCTCTGGGCATCAGAGAACACCGCCCTCCTCAGCATGCCCCTCCTTGGTTTGCCTCTCATCGTGGACAGGAACGTGAAGGGATTGGGCATAGGCAGAAGTGGAGAACCTGTAGGCAAAAAAACGTCGTAGGAGTTTAGAGTTTGGAGTTTCAGAGTTTATTCAGTATGTCTGTGTCTTTCAGTCATTATATGTATATCCGTCGACATCGGTAGGAAAAAAAAAAGTATGCAAGAATTCAGTTGAATTCTCATACGAATTTGTCAATCTGTCACGTTGAAAATGATATAGTTTAAACCGTATGTATGTATGTATGCATGTATGTATGTATGTATGTATGTATGTATGTATGTTGTATGTATGTATGTATGTATGTAGGTATGTATATCTAATCTAACCTAATCTATCTATCTATCTATCTATCTATCTATCTATCTGTCTATCTATCTATCTATCTATCTACACCTATATACATATATATATATATATATATATATATATACATATAGAGAGAGAAACAGACAGATAGACAGACAGACAGACAGAGATATAGATATAGATATATGTGTGTACATATATATAAACCTCTGTACTTCATTTTGCCCTTTTCGTTTTCAATATCACCCTATCTCCCAATATGCATATATATATATATACTTCTATCCTTCATTTTGCCCTTTTCGTCCTCAACATCACCCCATCTCCCAATCTTTTTTTCTCAAGGTCGCCGGGTGAGCAGAGGTCAGTGTCTGCTCGTGCCAGTGAGCAGGAGAAAGCCCCCAGCATCCTGACCATCATGACTATTACGTTGGCCATCACGCTGCATTGGTCAGCTGCAGGCCCTTTGATCGCTGATGTGTGTCCAGATGTGTTTGACTGAAGTCATTGCTTGCACACTATGCTGTGACTCACACACGCTATCGCTTTCAACTGTATTGCCCCACCCCCCCCCCCCCACACAACACTTTTTTGTTTTGTTTTGTTTTGGGCTTTTTGTTTTGTTTTACGCTTTGTTTTATTTCATCTGGTTGCTACCAGCAGAGATTTCTGTTGCGCTAGATTGTGCAATATTTTGAGCAGGGCTGTGCTTGGTGGTAGAAGTTACAGCTCTCTCCTACGTTCAAATCTGAGTGCATGGGTTCAGATCCAGTCTGGCTCGAGAAAGTAGAGCCAAAAGTCTTCTAGTTTGGCGGGTTGAGTTCGATTCTGACCCGACTCGGGACAGAAATTCGTGCATGTGGCCTCTAGTTAACCCAGTTATAAATGGGTACCTGACCCTGTTCAGGTGTAGGAAAGGAAAGCAGCAGGACGGAGTCCTAGGCCCGCTAGAATGCAGTGA
>JAPXFY010000024.1:21078297-21098297 GCA_030674185.1 Monoplex corrugatus
CAAAACTTATAGAGACCATTTAAAGTCTCTGCATAAGTGAATGGAAGCAGCTGGGGAACGCCTACGTAGCTACGTCCAACAACAGGATTTCGATGGCTGAAAGATATACCTGGTTGATTTAGTTCAGTTTTACGTCGGCACTCAAACCTCATGGAAAAAATATTGGACGGACTTGCAGAGTGGCTGAAGACACAGAGGGTGGAAGATGAGCTTGCGGCAACAAGTGATAGAACATTATGGATGGCCATGATCGCCAAACGCCATGTGGCAAAGGCACTTGATGATGATGACCCACCTCAGGTGATCAATATGAACGACGGGGATAGCCATCCCAGGGAAGTGGGGGAAGGAGGAACGTACCTATCTAATCCCATACTGATTCTACCAGAACAACAACGATGTTTAAGATGGGGGACAGTGAGAAGGCCAGTTTTAACGTAGCCCATCCCAGGATTCGAACCCACAACCATTAGCATGTGAATCCGACGCTCACAACGCCAGGTCTTAACCACTAGACCATCACAGCCTGGTTGGTTACTTTGATAGAGCCGTTGACTCAAGATCTGATATCTCGAGTTCAAGCCCAGCCTGCAACATTAAAAACTGACCTGTTCACTGCCCATCATAACGTTTCCATCATGCTGGTGGTGTCGGCTTAGTGTTTCAAAAGATCCGCTCACCCCCCAACCCAATTTCAAGACCTTACCAGCGCATAGAGTTTTGCGCAGGCTTAAGGAGTCTGCCAGATAATTCTTGGCAGATTTGGGTGGAGCACATATGGAACTGTCTGAGTGCGATGAATCTTCTTGAACAAACTCCAAACTCCACACTCCGACGCTCAAACCAACTGAGCTACTGGGACCAGCTGAAAGATAGAAAGTCTCTGGATATCAGATATAATTACACTGGTGAGTGTGTGGCCCAGTTACCGTATCAGGGAATTAATTATGATCAGACTAACAAGTCTGTAAGGCTTGCCACAACACTCTTGGACGCCGTTAACGTTTCTGGGAATGAACTATAATTAGACTGGTCAGTCTGTGTGAGTCTGACACAACAAAGGCCACGTTTCTGGGAATCGACAATAATGTGGTAGGTTCCGGGACTCAAGAGTAATTAGACCGGAAGGAAGTAAGGATTCTTTCATCTAATGTCTGTTCACAGGAGAGATTTTAGACACACACACACACACACACACACACACACACACACACACACACACACACAAGAGAAAAAAACAAAAAGAACTAGAGAAAAAAAAAGAAGGGGGAGGAGGAGAGGGGAGTGGGAGTTTGAATGTAAGAATAAGGAACAATTACAATTAATAATTTAGAACAATGAATTAACAGTGTCAAATAATAACACACAATAATCAGACCGGCAATTCTACGCTTATTCCACAACACAAACCGTTACCACGTTTCTGGGAATCGACAATAATCAGATAAGATCATAGCCATCACCTAAGCATAAAAATACGCAAGCAATTAGTCGAGCACATATCTGGGAATCAACAGTAATCAAGATGGGCAGGCCGTTGACATCTAGCGTTATGGAAGTACCTGAACTAATCGATGTTGGGGAGATTTGATACAGCACAATGAGTCGGCCCGGGAGTCATAGTACTGACCGGTTAATGGGCAAACGATGACCCTTGTCTTTGTGGTGCCCCTTGTAGCCAGCGTCAGTCATTGGTCATCAAACATGGGCTTAAGTGGCCCGCAAGCTGGCGGCGACTAACCTTAAATTGCGGGCGAAGATTATAGATGATGAACAGGTTGGGTTATGGGCTGGTTAGCGTCCGATCTCTTTCTCTCTGTCTCTGTCTGTCTGTCTGTCTGTCTGTCTGTCTGTCTCTTTCTCTCTCTGTGTCTCTTATTCTCTCTCTCTCTTTCTTTCTCTCTCTCTCTCTTTCTTTCTCTCTCTCTCTCTTCTCTTCTCTCTCTCTCTCTCTCTCTCTCTCTCTCTCTCTCTTTGTCTCTCTGTCTCTCTCTCTCTGTGTCTCTTTTCTCTTTAGTTTCTCATTTGCATGTGACTGAAGTGAATTATTGCATGTAGTATAACACCTTACATCTTCATGAAAAGAATACAGCTACGAAACACTGAGAGACTGAAAAAAATAAAACACGAAAAAGGATAGATAGATAGATAGATAGATAGATAGATAGATAGATAGATAGATAGATACACAGACAGACAGATAGATAGATAGATACACAGACAGACAGACAGATAGATAGATAGATAGATAGATAGATAGATAGACAGACAGAGAGAGAGAGAGATTGACAGAGAGAGAGAGAGAGAGAGAGAGAAGAAGAGAGAGAAAGAGCAAGAAAGAGAGAGAGGGAGATGTCACGATTTGAGGCACGTTGCCTATGTAACTCCAGCGTCCAACTGTACCTAGCATACAGCGCTGCAGAAGGCTTGGGACCACACAAACCACAAGTTTTTCAATTGTGACACTATTGCCTATGCGCACACGTATTGCCACTGACGGCCATTAAGCGAGACAATGATTATCAACAGAATCTTACTGCTGATTGCCGATCTTTCGATTCATGTCTCTGGAATTGCCAAACACTTCCTCCGCCACATAAAGCGCTCACGACAATGTCCACTCTCCAACACTTGAAAGCCTTCTATTCCACCCCTAATGAAATGATAGCACCCGGACCAAGAGGAGATGGAGGAAAACCGATACCCGAGTTTGACGAGGAAACCAGGTCTACAAAGAACCCTCCCCCCCCACAAACAAACCCCAAAGACCCCCACCCCACCCCCGCCAACTTACCCACAAGTGACTCTCGTAATACAGACGCTAATTCCACCAGGCATGAAGAAGAGAACGCACCTCACCTCGGTGTAACAGGTGAAAACATACCCTGTCTGAACCGCACCCGGGTATAAATGGTAGGGCTTATTTAAATAGTAGGTATAAATAGTAGGGCTTATCAAAATAGAGAGACAGAGAGACACAAAGAGAGACAGAGACAGAGACAGAGAGACAGACTGAGGTGTCACGACCTGAGGCACGTTGTCTATCTATAGCTCCTGCATCCTACCATACCTCGCATATAGCGCTGCAGAAGGCGTGGGACTACACAAACCACAGGTTAAAACTGCCCAAACAGCCATGGACTCAAGAGATGATATCTCGAGTTCAATCCCAGGCCGTAACATAAAGACCATCTTGTTGGCTGTCCCACCTTCACGTTCCATGCTTAGTGTTTCATAAGTCGTGTTCTCCGCCTCTCCCCCACCCCCCCACCCCCCAACAGCCCACTTCCTTCATACCATGACCTTGCCGATGCATAGACTTTTGTGCAGGATGAAGGAGTCTGTCAGATAATTGCTGGCATTAGTTATGGGTGGAGCGTATATGGATTTGTCTGAGTAAGACAATTCTCTTGAACGAATTCAGAAGGTTGATCATGTCGCTTCTTTGCTTCAATTTCTCCTCCGGTTGCCAGTTTCTCAAAGAATTTCATACAAAATCAATTTCATGCAAAAATCAATACATAATGCTACAAGTGCATCCATGGTATTGCACTTACTTATTTTTATCATCATCTCAGAATGCACACACCTGCCCGACCTCTCCGTTCTGCCTCCGATATTACTTGTTTACGAATTCCTTGGTACAGATGTTTCACGGTCAGTCGCCAGTCATTTTTTGTGTCTGGTCCATACAACTGGAATGAGCTTCTCACTATCTCTTTGACAGTCACATACCCTGTCTTCTTCAGGTCTAATTTGAAGACAAATATAAGCTCTTTCCAAAACATCAAAAGAGGAATCCGACAGGGTTGTGTTATGTCACCAGATCTGTTTTCACTTTACAGCGAAAACATCATGAGAAACCTAAAAGAAGACCTTGGATTAAAGGTTGGAGGGAAAATGATAAACAACATTCGATACGCAGATGACACCGTGCTAATTGCAGAAAATGAAAGGGACCTACAAAACCTTGTGAATATACTAGAAATAGAAAGCAAAAAAAAATGAAACCCCCTTATGCAAAATAACAGCAAATGGCACAACCTTGACACAGGTTAATAAGTTCAAATACCTGGGAACCGTCATTTCATCAGGCGGCAGATGCGCATCGGAAATAGCCGACAGAATCTGCCAAGCCAAAACAGCATTCAAGAAGATGACAAGCATTCTTACCAACAAATGCCTATCAATTAATATCAGGAAGAGAGTTCTTGAATGTTATATAGAACCAATACTGTTATACGGATGTGAGGCGTGGACAATCAGCAAGCAAAGCCAGAGCAAGATTGAGGCAGCCGAGATGTGGTTTCTAAGAAGAATGAAGAGAGTTCCATGGACAGCAAAGAAAACAAACGAGACAGTCCTGATGGAGGCAGACACAAGTAGATCACTCATAAGGAAGATTAGGAAAAGACAGGCAACATTTATAGGCCATTTTATGAGGAACGGGGGATTTGGAGCACCTGGTCACAACGGGAAAGCTGGAGGGAAAGAGAGCACCAGGTAGACCCAGGGAGAAAATGCTGGACGGACTTGCAGAGTGGCTGGGGACGAGGAGGGTGGGGAGATGCTAGGGGCAACAAGAGATAGAGACAGATGGAAGTCCATGATCGCCAACGCCATGCGGCAGGGCACCTGATGATAATGATGATGATCTTTGGTCCAGTAGTGAGTTCCCCCCTCGTACTTACTCCCCCCCATCTTATCCCGTGGAGAAGTGAAATCAGTCTTTCCATGATAACCGTCACGTCATCTGGCCATGGGGTGCATGTATGCTTTGTGTCCACTGTTTCTCTTCTAAGCCTAGTGTATTGTGAAGAGTGCTCTAGAGTCTTGTCATTATATAATTTTTAAATCTATTATTATATTATTTTTGTTGTTGCCATTATTATTACACGTTTATTATTTATTTCATCTTTGCAATAGTTACATTATTTCATTTTGTGTGTCCTCCTACATCACCATGTTATTCATAAAAATATTTCTAATGTAAACGTAATAGTTCATCCTATTCATACGGAGGGTGACATGTAATGAAAGAGTAGCAGTTAGGGAATCATATGAGTATCATCATTATCATATTATGTTATATGATTCATCTATCTATTTTGTTCTAGTTTTGTCTTGTTGGTCGAATGACATACAGCAGACCACCAGAGTTGTTTGAAACTAAGTTATTTATATTCAAATTAACAAAATTACCATACAACATCAGCACATGAATCTAGCAATCATCAATCGTCGTTCGGTTCCCCACTCACTGCCTAACCTCCTCACTACACAAGCGACACAACTGATGGTCACATCATACCATCCCATGACACAACAATAATTAATCTCTATCTAATACAGGAATGATATATATACCGTAGATAATTATTATTGTTATGATAATGCTGCTGCTGCTGCTGCTGATGATCGTGATAGTAGTGATAGCGGTGATAGTGTGATAGTGGTGTGATGATGATGGTGATGGTGATGATGATGACGATGATGATTTTGTCAGTACTACTATTATTATTATCATTGTTATTGTTGCTGTTGTTGTTATTGCTATTACTATTACTGTTTCCATTCTTACATCATTTTATGAATTGACCCACTCCATATGAAACCGAAGGGTGATAATTTGGCCTGAGCCATTTCATAGCAGGGTAGGAAACAGCTTGAGCTCACCTGAGCTTAACTCTTTGACTCCTGTACGCTATCCACCAACTGCAAAAAAAATTAACCCTTTGACTCCCTCAACCTTTTCCACCAGCTTCGTGCAGGAAACTGGTGGATAAGGGCGAGGGAGTCAATGGGTAAAGTTTTTGCTTTTGCTAGCACGGTTGACAATTCAGGATGCTGGTGGACAAGGGGTGCGGGAGCCAAGGGTTAAATTGAAGAGCTCGCCGTACCTGGGTTTAGAAGCGGGTGGGGGGGGGGAGGGGGGTTTCAAGCCGACAATGTACAGGTAGCCGACTCGACACCCAACGTATGGGAATGGGGTCTCCACTTGACGCTACCCTGTCGACTTCAGGAGTATAAAACGGTCAGAGTGGGCAGGTTAATAGCAGGGAAGGGCGAGATTTATCCCCCCTACTTCAGACAGTTCATTAGCCAAATGAGGTATGGACAAAATGGTAACCCCCTCCTATCCCCTTCTCTGGGTTTTTCTGTTTTGCTTTCTTTTTTCGCTTTTTTTTAAACCCTTCTTGTGGGAGCATGGGGTCTGGTTCCCTGGCGTTGTTATTGGAATGATAGTGGCTCAGGTACCTTTATAGTGGGAGGGGAAAAGCTGTTGGTCGTATAACAAACTGACAAAATGGATGAAATGTACTCTGGGCTGTTGGTCGTACAAAAACAAATAAACAAACAAAAGAAAGCACAAACAGACAAACAAAAACAAACAAACAAACAAGCAAAAAAGAAAGAAAGAAGAAGGAAAGAAAGAAAGAAAGAAACAAAGTAAGTAAATAAGTAAGTAAGTAAGTAAGTAAGTAAGTAAACTAAACTAAACTAAACAAACTAAACTAAACTAAACTAAACTAAACTAACGTGATAATGCCATAATATTGTTTTATCCTGAAGAGGGTCCAGGGCTAAACCTATGAAAACTATGATGCACTAGCTAAGAGTAGTTTTCGGACTGTATTAACCTTTTGGTTGAGGGTTCGAAACCCGGGGTGCGCTACGGTACATTAAAATTGGCTTCTCACCGTCCCATCTTAAATTGTTGTTCTGGTGGTGTCAGAACAGGATTAGATAAGTCCCCCTTCCCCCAATTTACCGGGGATGGTTATCCCCGTCGGCCCTATCACCTGTGGTGGGTGCCCACGTAAAAACTGAACCAAATCAATCAATCAATACCCGAGGATGTTGGGTGGGATTCAACGGCAAAAATACTTCACTGCTAGACAGACAATCGCCTCCCACCTCTCTCCCCCTCCCCACCCCCACCACTCATACCACAAGCCAAGCAGTAGCCATTTCGCCAAGCAAAGGGAGGCAGTCTATGCGAATTTGCTGCTTTGGATCTCACCCAACCTCTTTTCTTGATGAGACTAAGTAAGACAAGGTAGTATTGGGGAGATCTTTCCAGCGAGGTAGTAGAGATGGCGGGCAAAGACTTTTTTGTTTGTTTGTTTCTGTTTTTGTTTTTTGTTGTTTTTTTTTTTTGGCGGTTGCTAAAATCTACTTCATCTTCGCATCTGTTTTTACTCTATAATAATTTTCAACCCCTCGCCATTCGCTAACTCGCCTCTCACAAACGAGCGTGCTCGCAAGCCAGAAAGGGTTTTTTGTACACAGGAGAGCTTTATATATATATCACCCAGGAACTTTCAAAGATCCAAGGGACAGCATGGTGTTGTGTTTGACCACTTCAGTTCCAACCCGGGGTAGGTCAATGTTTGCCTGAGCGAACACCCCCATCAATCTCCCGTCATAGATAGCACTGGTCGTCAGTTATCTGTGTGTGTGTGTGTGTGTGTGTTGTGTGTGTGTGTGTGTGTGTGTGTGTGTGTGTGTGTGTGTGCGCGTGCGTGCGTGTGTGTGTGTGTGTATGTGTGTATGTGTGTATCTGTGTATGTATGTATGTGTGTGTGTGTGTGTGTGTGTATCTCTGTGTTTCTCTGTCCCACTCTGTCGCTCGCTCTCTGTGTGTCTGTCTCTCTCTGTCTCTCTGCTTCTGTCTCTGTTTCTATCTGTCTGTCTGTCTCACCCTGTCTGTCTCTGTCTCCTGTCTCGTGTCTGTCTCTGTCTCTCTGTCTGTCTGTCTGTCTGTCTGTCTCTCTCTCTCCATCCTTTCTCTGCATCGCTCTTTACTTGCACATGCATGTCATATCATCGCTGTCTTTGCAATGAACTGTTTCATGTCATCTTTTTTACTTTTAATTTATTTATTTATTATTCATTTGTTTGTTTGTTTATTTATTCATTTATTCAGTTAGTTGTATCTCCCTTCTGAGCCCCCCCCCCCCTTCTCTCTCTCTCTTTTTCTGTGGACCCCAATCCTACTCATGTTTTCTCTCCCTCGTTCTGTCTGTCTCATTCTCTTCTCTTCTGTCTGTCTGTCTCTCTCTCCCTGCGTATGTCTCTTTCTCAGTGACAACACCATCACCCCCCACCCATGTCTCTCCCTCTCTCTCTCTCTCTGTCACTTACTCACTCTCTACCTCCCGTTCTCTCTTTCACTCTACGTTCTTGTTCCCCCTGTCTCTGATCACAAGAGCCGCCATGTTTGCCCGGCTTCATACGGGGCTCCTCACTCAAGGGACTTAACCCACGAGTAAAGCAGATCATGAAGGGTCGCTGTCTGCAAGCGGCAAGCGTGGAGAGCGAGGAACACGGGGTGTGTGTGTGTTGGTTCAGCCATTGAGATCCTGAAGAGGCCGACTGACAATCTGGGCTGTGAAACGGCAGTATCCGGGGTGAGCCGATTGTAATTACAGCGACGGTGTTGAGGAGCACGGCGCCTGGTTGTGACATATCGGGGTTCATGGTTTTAAAGCTTGGGTTCAAAAGCTTTGATGATGTTGTTTTTATTTTTACCTCAGTTTCGACTCTTGTCGTTTGTGCATTCATTTAACCCTTTGACTCCCGCACCCTCTCCACCAACTGCAAAAAAAACCCCCCCTTAATTAACCCTTTGATTCCCTCACCCTGACTGTCTGCCAGCTTCCTGCAGAAAGCCTATCCACCAACTGCAGAAACTTAAGCCTTTAATTCCCGCACCCTATCCACCAACTGCAACAAAAAACTTACCCTTTGATTCCCTCACCCTATCTACCAGCTTCCTGCAGAAAGCTGGTGGATAGGATGAGGCCTATCCACAACTTAAAAAACTTAACCCTTTGATTCCCTCACCCTCCGTTTTTGCCAGCTTTCCTACAGAAAGCTGGTAGATAGGGTGAGGCGGTCAAACGGTTAAGTTTTTGCTTGGCTGGCTAGCATGGTTGACAATTGATACAGGATGCTGATGGACAGGGTGCGGGAATCAAAGGGTTAAAGTCCTGTAGGTATTGCTTCAGCTTGGCGTTTGTGAACGTTGAGGAACTGGATGTATACCCCCCCCCCCCCCCAGCGCTTCATTTCTTGACTGCATCCGTGGCAGACCCATCGATAAAAAAACAAACTAACAAACAAACAAAAAAACCCCAGATCATCCGATGGGAAGTCCTGATTATCACGCACATCAAGGAGCTACGTGTGTGTGTAATGGAGTTTCAGTTTCAGTTTCTCAAGATGACATCTCCGCGCTCGGAATGAATTCCATATGCATCAACGTGTATGGTGACCGTGGCTCATGCCTTAAGCCTGCACATAAACCCATGAGCTGGCCAGGTCCTGAGGCCCTACCTAGACTATGTTTCACCTAGTCTATATTTTATACTGGTATTTTATATCAGCGTACAACTGGAATAATCTTGGTTACACGTAAATGACATGTGTATGTGTGTAGCTTACCTTCAAAAAAGGGAACATATATATAAAAGTTAATAAATAAATAATTAAAGATCTGAATGTTTAATGGAGATGTAAGGATACTCATTTGACGGATACCACCAGCAGAGCAGCACTTGGGTTGATCATAATCATGTTGATTTAAAAAAAAATAATAAACGCACATAAAACAAACCAAACCAAAACAGCACACCACAACGAAAAGCAAAATCTCTCAAAATTAAGCGACCCCCACAGGCTTGAGAACAACAGCACAGAACAAAAAACGCAGATATCCATCGATCAGGCGATGGAGTTATTAATAATAATTCTAACCACCCAACAGAGCAGTCATTGAACATCGTGTGTATGTAATTATTATGGCAAACAGCTGAGAAATCAGAATTAATTAAAATGATTAGCAGTCAGGGAAAAATACACTCCCCTCCCCCCCCCCCCCCCCCTCCCATCCTTGCTGACATGCCTAGATCAGCGCCTGAGGGTCTCGGCCTATTTGGTCGTGTTAAAACAAGACATCGATAAGTGTGTACGTGTGTGTGTGTATGTGTGTGTGTGTGTGTGCTTGTGTATGTGTGAGTGTGCGTGAGTGTGTGTGAGTAGTGTGTGTGTGTGTGTGTGTGTGTGTGTGTGTGTGGGCGTGTGGGTGTGAGTGTGTGCGTGTGTGCGTGTGTGTGTGTGTGTGTGAGTGAGTGAGTGTGTGTGTGTGATGTGAGTGAGTGTGTGTATGCGTGTATGTGTGAGTTAGTGAGTGTGTGTGTGTTTGTGAGTATGTGTGATTGAGTGTGTGCGTGCGTGCGTGCGTGCGTGCGTGTATGTGTGCGTGTGTGTCTACGTGTGTTGTGTATGTGTGTGTGTGGTGTGTGTGCGTATGTGAGTGAATGAGAGAATGTGTGTATGTATGTGTAAGTGTGTGTGGTGTGCATGTGTGTGTGTGTGTGTGCGCGTGTGTGTGTTTGTGCGCGCGCGCGCGTGCGTTTTGAAGAGGGCATAGGGTGGGGACTGGAGGGGCGTGGAGGGGGGGGGATAAGGAATTGGGGTGGGGGAGTCCAGCTATACAAAAGTTTCCACGCTCATCACACGCTCATTAATGTGGACACAGGTTGCGCGTATCGATTGGACCGGATGGACGGCCCTACGCATGCACCCGCGCGCGAGAGGGCTCCCACACCCTTAGACATGCGTAATAGTTAGTTTAGTCAGAGACAAAAACAAAGAGAGATCGGCGATCGCACGGTTTTCACAAATAACTACATTTGACCTTAGGGCTTTTTTTGTTTCTTTTTTTTTTTTTTTTTTAGCCTGCATTTCGCAGTTTGTTCAAACGAGATTCGTGACATTCAGACAATTCCATATGCGCTCCACCCGAATCTGTCCAGCAGTCATCTGTCAGACTGTTTGACAACACTCGAATGATAGAAATATTAAGATGGGCCGCAAACAGGCCAGGTTTTTTATGTTTCACTTGAACAACTTTCACTTATATAGCGTAACATTTACATGTTAAAAGCATGTTCTTGAGCTTTTTTTTTTTTTTTTTTTGTTTTGAAAACAGAAATAGAACCTCAGTCGACTTTCAATGAAATAAAAACAGCACAATGACAAAACTTGAAATGAAAATAGGTATAAAAAGAAGATCCCAATGATATAAATGAATACAAGTATTTAGAGACACAAATATTGCGCGTATGCACGTGAAAACACATAACACAACGACACAGCCAAACATACACACACACACACACACACACACACACACACACACACTGGCATAGCTACAGACACAAACAGGCACAGCTACAGACAGACACACACAGAGGCACAAACACACACACACACACACACACACACACACAGAGAGAGAGAGAGAGAGAGAGAGAGAGAGAGAGAGAGAGAGAGACACACACACACACACACTCGTCCAATATTACACATAATGAAAAGACGTTAAATCAAAGAACTAACGAACGAACACACACACACACACACATAGGCATACACACCAACACACGCACACACACACACAAACACACATACACACACACGAACACAAACACACTCACACACACACACATACACTCACTCACAACCCTCCCCCCCCTCCCCACACACACACACACACACACGAGTTCAGTCCTGGCCTGAAAACTAAACTTAGTCTCTTTTTCTCTGTCTAAGGTTCTGCAGAACCTATGCCCGTGATGTGTCTCAGCCACCCCTTCCTGTGTGGATGTTTGCCTTGGGGCAACACAAGACACCACCTGGCGAGCTCCTATAGTTGACTTAACAGTTCATAGTTTGTCAGTCCGATCGAAGCCTAGATGATCAGCCACAATTGACTGCAGCAGCAACAACAGCAGCAGCGGAGGAAGGGAGGGGTGTGGGTGGGGTGGTAGTGATGATGATGATGATGGTGTGGTGGTGGTGGTGGTGATTATAGGCTACAGGCCTCTCGTTATTAACATCATTGCTAGATTAGCTTGGAGTGATTTTCAATGCTTGGTGCGCACGGGTTGAATAAACATCGTTAAGCATTATTGCTGGTATAATTACCTACTGCCTCTGTCTGTCTGTCTGTCTGAAGGTCTGTTTGTCTGTCTGAGGGTCTGTCTGTCTGAAGGTCTGTTTGTCTGTCTGAAGGTCTGTCTGTCTGTTGTTTGTCTGTCTGACGGACAGTTTGTCTGACTCTGTGTTTCAGTTAAAGCGAAGGCAAGTTTGAAAAAAAACAAAACAATCTTCAGCCGATAATTTCAACCTTAGGAAAATTAAAGTATCATATCATGGTTATTCTGTCTGTCTGTCTGTCTGTCTGTCTGGCTCTGTCTCTGTCTGTCTGTCTCTCTCTTCCTTACTATTTCTCTCTCTGTCTCTGCCTCTGTCTGTCTGTCTTTTTGTCTCTGTCTCTTTCTCTACCCCTTTCTGTTTCTCTCTCTCTACCCCCCTCTCTCTCTTTTCCTTACTATTTCTCTCTGTCTCTGCCTCTGTCTGTCATTTTTGTCTCTGTCTCTTTCTCTATCCCTTTCTATTTCTCTCTCTCTCTCTACCCCCCCCCCCCTCTCTCTCTTTTCCTTACTATTTCTCTCTGTCTCTACCTCTGTCTGTCATTTTTGTCTCTGTCTTTTCTCTATCCCTTTCTATTTCTCTCTCTCTCTCTCTACCCCCCTCTCTCTCTTTTCCTTATTATTTCTCTCTGTCTCTACCTCTGTCTGTCTTTTTGTCTCTGTCTCTTTCTCTATTCCTTTCTGTTTCTCTCTCTCTACACCCCTCTCTCTCTTTTCCTTACTATTTCTCTCTGTCTTTGTTTCTGCCTCTGTCTGTCTCTGTTTCTTTCCATGTCCCTTTCTTTTTCTCTTTCTCTCTAGACCACCTCTCTCTCTCTCTCTCTCCCTCCTCTCTCTCTCTCTCCTCCCCTCTCTCTTTTAATCACTTTAGAAATGTATCATAGTGGACGAATTTTCTTCAATCTTTTGTATGTTTGTCTTTTCTTTCTGTATTTATTTTATTTTTTTATTTACTGTTTTTTGTTTTTGTTTGTTTGTTTGTTTGTTGGTTGCTTTGAACATGAATTTGTTTGTATGGAGGAAGAAACTGATATGTGAAAATATTTCGATATGTCATCTAAAGATTTTACCATCATAGTCAAGACGATTAGATTACACTTTATATAATATAACTCTATCTGGACTATGTTGCTAAATATTGAGACAAACATACACGCATGCCATAGAGATCGAAAAATGAATGGGTTCTCCTTAACTAATAGGAAAGATAACGAGAAAAACAAGACGAACAAACAAAAACAACAACAACAAAACAACAACAATCAACCACCAAACAGAACAAATATAAAACACACACAACACTAAACATATCGAGAAGCAATCTAGTAAATTACAAACAAAATATTGGTCAGACCCTACCTGTTTCACGCTGAACTCGAGAAATACAACCCAAATGAATGATCGACAAAAGGAAAGAAACAAGTCAGTGATGTAAGTACTGACTTAAGAATGTTGCAAGTACTAAATTATCAGTGTTAATTGCAAGCACTAAGTCACCAGTGTTGCAAACACTGAATTTGTCAGTGCTGTAAGCACTAAATTGCCAGTGCTGTAAGTGCTTAATTATCAGTGTGTAGGTACTAAATTATCAGTGCTGCAAGTACTAAATTATCACTGTTGCAAGCACTAAATCATCATCGTTACAGGAACTTAATCACCAGAGTTGCATGCACTAAAATTATCAGTGTTGCAAGAACTAAATCACCAGTGTTGCAAACACTAAAATTTATCAGTGCTGTAAGTAGGCTACTAAATTATTAGTGCTGTAAGTACTAAATTATTAGTGCTGTAAGTACTAAATTATCATGTGCAATAATATTAAACTATCATGGTATAAGTAACTAACTTATCAGGTTGAAGTACTAAATTATCAGTGGTGTAAGTAACTAAATTATCATGTGCATAAGTACTAAATTATCAGTGTATGTAAGGCTACTAAATATTAGTGCTGAAGTACTAATTATCATGCTGTAAGTACTAAATAATCAACAGCGGTAAATACTCAATTATCAGTGCGTAAGAGCTACTAAATTATGTGCTGAAAGTACTAAATTATCATGCTGAAGTACTAAATTATCAGTGTGTAAGTACTAAATAATCAGTCCCTGTAAGTACTAAATAATCAGTGCTGTAAGTACTAATATCAGTGCTGTAAGTACTAAATAATCAGTGCTGTAAGTACTAAACTATATCAGTGCTGTAAGTACTAAATAATCAGTGCTGTAAGTACTGAAATATCAGTGCTAAGTACTAAATAATCAGTGCTGTAAGTACTAAATAATCAGTGCTGTAAGTACTAAATAATCATGCTGTAAGTACTAAATAATCAGTGCTGTAAGTACTAAATAATCAGTGCTGTAAGTACTAAATAATCAGTGCTGTAAGTACTAAATAATCAGTGCTGTAAGTACTAAATAATCAGTGCTGTAAGTACTAAATTAATCATGCTGTAAGTACTAAATTAATCAGTGCTGTAAGTACTAAATAATCAGTGCTGTAAGTACTAAATAATCAGTGCTGTAAGTACTAAATAATCAGTGCTGTAAGTACTAAATAATCAGTGCTGTAAGTACTAATAATCAGTGCTGTAAGTACTAAATATCATTGTATAGCTGTAAGTACAAAATAATCAGTGCTGTAAGTACTAAATATCAGTGCTGTAAGTACTAATAATCAGTGCTGTAAATACTAATAAACAGTGCTGTAAGTACTAAATAATCAGTGCTGTAAGTACTAATTAATAGCTAATACTAATATCAGCTGTAGTACTAAATATCATGTATACTAATAATCATGCTGTAAGTACAAATATCAGTCGTAAGTACTAAATGTCAATCAGTGTACAGTAATAATGTAACAATTCAGTGATGTAAGTACTAAATTATCAGCGATATAAGTACTAAATTATCAGTGCTGTAAGTACTAAATTATTAATGCTGTAAGTACTAAATTATCAATAATGCAAGTACAAAGTTATCAGTGTTGTAAATACTAAACAATCAGCGCTGTAAGTACTAAATAACCAGTGCTGTTGAGTACTAAATAATCAGTGATGTAAGTACTAAATAATCAGCCGCTGTAAGGACTAAATTATCAGTACTGCAAGTACAAAGTCATCAGTGTTGTAAGTACTAAATAATCAGCCGCTGTAAGTACTAAATAATCAGTGCTGTTGAGTACTAAATAATCAGCGTTGTAAAGTACTAAATTATCAGCTGGAATGCCACATGAACATTGACAAGAGGCTGGCGACAGCTGTGTGTTAATAAGCTGGCCGGAGATTGCCAACAGTTGAGCTGCTGTGCTTCCTCATATCACACTCTATTGTTGGTCTTTGTCACCTCTGTGAGAGGACGACAGCGATGTCAGGAGAGCGTCATTTATTCCATGGTGTCTACACTTAATTTGTCTCGTGGGTGGGTGGGTGGGTGGTTCCTTTGAACCAAAAAACAAAAACTTTTCATTCATAAGATTAATATTAGCTCTTTGGTTTGTCTTGTTTGTTTGTTTGTTTGTTTTTTTTCAATGAAAAAAAAAAGGAGATCGGTTCATATGAACTGGAGAGAAATTTGTTTCTCTGTCTCTCTGTCTGTGTGTGTGTGTGTGTGTGTGTGTGTGTGTGTGTGTGTGGTGTGTGTGTGTGTGTGTGTGTGTGGAGAGAGAGAGAGAGAGAGAAAATTGTTTGTTTGTCTCTGTGGGTCTCTCTGTGTGCATATATATATATATATATATATATATATATATATATATAATATATATATATATATTATTTTTGTGTGTGTGTGTGTGTGTGTGTAGTGTGTTGTGTGCGTGTGTGTGACTGAAACGTGTGTGTGTGCGTGTGTGTGTGTGTATGCGCCCGTGTGTGTGTGTGTGTGTAACAGAAACGTGTCAGCAAATTTTCCGGGTGCATGGACACCCCCCCCCCACCCCCCTTGTTTGAAATGGCTATCATTTGGCATCGGAAGCTGGGAAGTGATTGTCCAGAGAGCGGTGAGGCATTGGTGCTCTGGTCCCATCCATCACCCTCGGGTGTTTCTTGTTCACTTTGGGGGGATGTTTTTTTTAATATATTTTTTATTTCTTTATTTTATTTCATTTTTTTCTTCAAATTTGAATCAGAGCTTGTAGATTATTGAGGAGTTGCGAAAGAGTAAAGGGTTAAACTGTAAGGTTCGTGGTTGCAAAGATTAAAAGAGAACAAGAGAAGAAGAAGAAAAGCAAGAAAGAGAAGAGAAAAAGACAAAAGCTAAAATCAGCACACTTTGAGACAGGTTTGAGAACAGCATTTCCTGAAGAACTTTTGAAAATATTCACATTCTATTTTCAGTAGTGTGACAATTCCCACTCCCTTTATGACAAGTTTTATTTTTTTCTGATGCCCTTTTTCAAACGTCACAGCTGGCAAAGGGCAGCGATAATGTTTTACAGCATACACACACACACTTACACACACACACACGCACGCACGCATGTGTCCACACACACACACACACACACACACACAACACACACACACACACACACACACGTGTACACACACACACAGTTACACACACATACACTTACACACTCACTTACGTATACACCCACACACAAACACAAACACACACACACACTTATACACACACACTTACACACACACTCACACATACACACGCACACATGCACACACACACACACACACACACACACTTACACACACACACAACACACACACACTACACACACACACTTACACACACAGTTATACAACACACACACTCGCACACACACACACACACACAAACATACACACACACACACACACTTACACACACACACACACACACACACCACACACACAACAACACACACACACACTTACACACACACACACACACACACACACACACACAACACAACACACACACACACACAAACACACACACACATACACACACAACACACACACCTTACACACTACACACACACACTTACACTACACACACACACACACTTACATTACACACACGTACACACACATATACGTACGTACACACACACAGATATATATGTATATGTATACATATAATATATGTATATGTATATATATATATATATATATATATAGACAACACCTATACACACACACACCACACACACACACACACACACACACACACACACACACAACACACCACAACACACACAACAACACACACACACACACACACACACAAACACACACACACAAACACTTACCTCCAACACACACACACAAACACTTACCCCCACACACACACACTTACCCCCCCCCCCCCACACCCACACCACACACACACACACGAACTCACCAGGAAAGTAGGGCGGCCTCAGGAGACCAGGAAGGGACTATCAAAGACAGACGCATGGCGAGGGGTACAGCCCGCACAGTTCAAACCTGGCCCAGGCCCGTGGCACGTCTTGGGCAGGGGACCCGCCAGGGAAGGGAGAGGGTGGGCCATACTCACGAAGGCACCTCCTCCACCACACAGACTGGATGACGCTGCAACAGACAGACAGAAGGAACAAGTTTTAAAAACGTAACAAATACTGACGGACTTGCATAGAGTGGCTGAGGACAGAGAGGGTGGAAGATGTGCATGCGGCAAAGGGGATAGATGCATATGGAGGGCCATGATCGCCAACGCCATGTGGCAGGGTCACTTGATGATGATGAACAAAAGACAAGACAGACAGACTATGAGAGAAGGAACAGGTTTTAAAAACACAATCGACAGACAGACAGACCTTGAGAGAAGCAATACGTTTGAAAAACACAACAATGGACAAAACGGACAGACCTTGAGAAAAGGAACAAGTTTTTTAATAACACAACAATAGACGAGATGGACAGACTTTGGAGAAGAAACAAGGTTTAAAAATACAACAATAGACAAGACAGACACACTTTGAGAGAAGGAACAAGTTTGAAAAACACAACAATAGACAAGATAGACAAACTTGAGAGAAGGAACAAGTTTGAAAAACACACAATAGACAAGATAGACAAACTTTGGAGAAGGAACAAGTTTTAAAAACACAACATTAACAAGACAGACATAATCGAGAATGAATAATTAAGACATAACAATAGATAGACGACAGATCTTGGAGAAGAAACAAGTTTTAAAAACACAACATTAAACAAGACAGACATACATCGGAGAATGAATAAATTTTAAAGACACAACAATAGATAGACGGACAGACTTCGGAGAAGGAACAAGTTTTAAAAACATAACAATAGACAAAACAGACACATTTTGGAGAAGGAACAAGGTTTAAAACACAACAACAGACAGACGGACAGAGTTCGGAGATTGTTTACAGTTTGTTGAAGAAGATTGATAATACTTGGACAATTCCCATACGCGCTCGCGGGCCTCAATAGCTCAGTTGTTCGAGCGGCATCATCATCATCATCATCATCATCATCATCATCATCATCACCATCATCATCACCATCACCATCACCATCAATCTCACACACCCACTCACAAACACTCCCTCATTCCCTTTCTCCTTCTTCTTCCTTTCTCCCCCCCCCCTCCACTTCCCGTCCTTGTTTGTCTGTCTGTCTGTCTCTGTTTGTCTCACCGTTTCTCTCTTTTTCTATCCGTCTGTCTGTCTCTGTCTGTTTGTCTGTCTGTCTGTCTGTCTCTGTCTCTGTCTCTCTCTCTCTCAAATCAACCATATGCACCGCTTCTTTATGCCCTCATTTTGATCTCTCTCTCTCTCTCGCTCTTTCTCTCCTCTCCCTCTCTCTCTCTCCCTCTCTCACTCTCCCCCTCCCTCCCTCTCTCTGTCTCTCTTTCTCTCCCTATCTCCTTCTCTGTCTCTCTTTCTCTCTCTTTCTCCCTCTCTCTCTCTCCTCCTCTCCCTTTCTCTCTCTCTCTCTCTCTCCCTCCCTCCTCTCTCTGTCTCCCCTTCTCTCTCTATCTCCCTCTCTCTGTCTCCCCCGCCCTTCTCTCCTCTCCCGTACACAATTTATCAGGCCGACAGCGCCATGGACACCTGTCGTAAGGCACGTGAAATGACACGGCATCCATATGGTAATAATGCAAACGATGCGGAAAGGTAAATAAACACGAGTTCTAATCTTCTATGCATCTATCTATCTGGGCGCTAGTGATTCCCCCCTTCATTCCCCCAACCCCTCCCTCTGCCAACCCCCACCCCCTGCCCCTCTCCCAGCATTTATTTGTAAATCAGCACGATGCAGATGTGATATTGCGTTATAGCACGTTAACGAGCCTATCGCTGAAAGCACAGTCCTCATCGTTTCCGTTCTTTTCCTCTGTTTTGGTTCTTTGGACAGAACCGAGAACTTAACATCTGATATGTAGAGCACAACCCCCAGCCATGTAAATTAACCCTTTGACTTCCCGCACCCTATCCACTGACAGCACAAAAAACAAACAAACAAAAAACAAACAAACAACTTAACTCCTTGATCCTTTCACTCTATCCACCAGCTTCCTGCAGGAAGCTGCTGGTGGATAGGATGAGGGAATCAAAGGGTTAAGGTTTTGCTTTGCTAGCGTGGTTGACAATGCAGGATGCTAGTGGATAGGGTGCGAGAGTCAAAGGGTTAAAACAGTAAAACAGTAAAACAAACAAACAAACAAAACAAAACAAACAAACAAACACACAAACAAACAAACAAACAAACAAAAAACGGGTCTAGTCCTTGCCATCTTTAAGTTTCAATCATTCTAGTGTTTGTCAGCTTAGTGTTTCATGGGTATCTGTCTCCCCTTCCCCACCATATTTCATAGCCTGACCAGTGCGTTTTTGCGTTGGCTCAGAGAGCGTCTGCTGGATAAATGCTGGCAGATTTTGGTGCAGCGCATATTGGGTTGTCCGAGTGCGACGAATCTCTCTTGGACAAAGTTCAAACGCCCTCCATCCCCCCACATCCGTAATGGAGACCTCCGTCGGCGTGTCTGTCTGTCTAACTGTAACTGCAAT
>JAPXFY010000024.1:21110797-21120797 GCA_030674185.1 Monoplex corrugatus
CAGAGTGAAAGAGACAGAGATAAAGAGGGACAGAGAGAGAGAGAAAGAAAGAGACAGAGTGAAAGAGACAGAGATAAAGAGGGACAGAGAGAGAGAGAGAAAGAAAGAGACAGAGTGAAAGAGACAGAGATAAAGAGGGACAGAGAGAGAGGAGAGAAAGAAAGAGACAGAGTGAAAGAGACAGAGATAAAGAGGGACAGAGAGAGAGAGAGAAAGAAAGAGACAGAGTGAAAGAGACAGAGATAAAGAGGGACAGAGAGACAGAGAGAGAGAGAGAGAGAGACAGAGTGAAAGAGACAGAGATAAAGAGGGACAGAGAGAGAGAGAGAAAGAAAGAGACACAGAGAGATGGGGAGGAGAGAGAGAGAGAGGAGAGAGAGAGAGACGGGGGGGGGGGGGGGGAAGAGGGCGAGAAAGAGACAGATACAGAGACTGCGACAGAGACAGAGATCGATCCATGCTGTTAGTCCTTTCCTGTTTAAATTGCCCTCACAACACCGATTTCTTTAACCCTTTGACTCCCGCACCCTGTCTAGTTGCATCTTGCATTGTCAACCCACGCTAGTAAAACAAAAACTTAACCCTTTGATTCCCTCATCCTGCAGGAAGCTGATGGGTAGGGCGAAGGAATCAAACGGTTGAGTTGTTGGTTGCAGGAAGCTGATGGATAGGGTGAGGGAACCAAAGGGTTAATTTTTCCTTGCAGGAAGCTGATGGATAGGGTGAGGGAACCAAAGGGTTAACTTTTTCCTTGCGGAAGGAGGATAGGTGAGGGACCAAAGGGTTAGTTTCTTGGAGCTGATGGGTGGTGAGGGAACCAAAGAGTTAAGTTTTTCCTTGCAGGAAGCTGGTGGATAGGGTGAGGGAACCAAAGGGTTATTTTTTTTCTTGCTGGTGGTGTGGAGGGTGAGGAAGTCTAAGGGTTAAGGAAAGGATAGTACATAATATGTGACTTGGTGGATAGGGTGAGGCAATCAAAGGGTTAATTTTTTTCTGCTGTTGGTGTAGAGGGTGCGGAGGTCATCAAAGGGTTAAGAAAGGGATAGTACATACGATATGACTTGGTGGATAGGGTGAGGGAATCAAAGGGTTAAGTTTTTTGCTGTTGGTGTAGAGGGTGCGGGAGTCAAAGGGTTAATGAAGGGAGATTACATAATATATGGGAAGGCCCATCATGGTTGACGTTTTAGTTTTGTTGCCGCTGGTGTTGCTCCAAGCGTCGTGATTTGAGATGGAGAATCGACAGGCGCGACATGCAAGTGGGTAAGATGTTGGACCACCAATCAGAAGGTTCTGGGTTCGATCCAACTCGCGTATCTCCCGCTAGCGGGTAAAAAAAAGTGGGGATTTTTTTTTCCACCAATCTCCCGGGTTAACATGTGTGCTGTTATTGTCATTGTTGTTCAAAAGCCATATCAGGGCTATAACCCCTTCAAAACATACAAAACTTCAGCAATTGAAAAAAAAAATCAAGTACATATATCAATGCATTCGTGCACATAATCTAAGGGACATGCCCCCTGGCGTTGACCACTCCGTCCAATTTATTACACAGGGGATTTAAAAAAGAAGCATGGAGAGGGAGAAAACCGTGTATGCACGCATCTGAGAAAATCTGAACGTTGAAAAAAGAAATACAAAGAGAGAGCGAAAGAGAGGGAGAGAGAGAGAGAGAGAGAGAGAACAGAGAGAGAGAGAGAGAGAGACAAACAGACAGACAAACAGAGACAGAGACATACAGAGAGACAGAGAGATAGGGAGGGAGAGAGAAAGAGACAGACAGACAAAGAGAGAGAAAGAGAGAAAGGGGGCGGGGAGAGAGAGGGGGACGGAGAGAGAGAGAGAGAGAGAGAGACTGACAGCCAGCCAGCCAGCCAGCCAGACAGACAGACAGACAGACAAACAGACAGAGAGACAAAGAGTGAGAGAGAGAGAGAGAGAAGAGGAGGGGGACGGGAAGAGAGAGAGACAGGGTGAAAAACCTAAGAACACATAAATATTGTTACAAAACCGCTGGTCTCTACTGAACGATAACAATGAGCGCACCACTGCGAGGGAGACAACTCCTACTGTCCCTCTCTTGGGAGTGGGGTGGGGTGGGGGATGGGGTGGGGAAATAACAAATTAATTATACTCACATTCAGGCCTACTTTTCGTCATAAGAGTGAAAAAAAAAATCAGTCCCCTAGTAACCCAGCGTGAGTGCCACTTCATTTTAAAACCCAAAACGAGCCATTACCACGTAACAGCTTGATAACGAGGCAAAACAATAAAAAAACAAACTAACTTTCCCCAGTTTTCAATTCCAGTTTTACTAATATCACGCGCATCGCTTCCCCCACTATTATTCATATATCAGCAGCGCGCGCTCGCCTGCCACGAACTCATATGACATAATTTATGCCATGGTTTCACTGTCCATAGCACTCAGACGTGCGCGCCTAAATAACCTAATTTATGCATAGATTTATCAGTTAATGCATCGCTTCAGCGGCAGCCATGGGAAGTGGCGCAAAGGATCGTGTGTGTTCGGTAATTTCAAACAACTGTTGTTAAACTAAGATTTTTTACTTTCTCCCTGCCTCCCCCTCCCCTCCCCCCTTTTTTTGATATTAACGCTTTGATTCCCCCACCCTATCCACCAGCTGCAAAAACTTAACCCTTTGACTCCCTCACTCTATCCACCAGCTTCCTGCCTGGGGCGCTAGAAATCAACTGGACAAAATCTGGAAATCCAATTTGCCAGACAACCAGAAAAGGAACTTCTTCCGAGCAGCGGTGGAGTCCGTTCTTACATATGGCTCAATCTCTTGGACCCTAGCAACGACATTGGAGAAGAAGATTGATGGAGCATATACAAGAATGCTGCGTGCAGCCCTGAACAAATCCTAGAGAGAACATCCAACTAACAAAGAGTTATATGGTAAGATCCCACCAATCAGTAAATCAATACGTCAGCAAAGACTGCGCTTCGCGGGACACTGCTGGCGTAGCAAAGAAGAACTGGTGGGGGATGTTCTACTATGGAGACCCAGTCACTGGCAAACAAAGACCAGGACGTCCAAAGAAGACCTTCATCGACCAACTGATGGATGATAGGGCTGTCAGTATGATGAACTACCTACTGCAATGTCTGACAGGAAGGATGGAAGAAACGTGTCATGGATAGCTGAGCAAGCTCGACATGATAATGATGATGAAGAACTTGGGTATAAACTGTTGATTCTGTTAATACAGCTCACCATAACATTTTTCATTAATTGTCCACACATCAAATCTGAATCAAAATGACTGCCAGCGTTCAAGCAAATAGGAACCAGAACCACACAACTAATATAATCAGAACACATATCTGATATAACAAAACAGGATAGGCTCAAATTTTCGGCCGGTCAGTTGGAAAAAAAAATTCGCAACTGTCTTGTTTTGTGACATTAAGCGCGTGTTCTGCCTTGTGTTTTTCTAGAACCAGAAAAAAAAAAAAAAAAACACGAAAAAGAATCAGAACGCGTATTTTTAATACAACCAGACAAGACAGGCGCAAATTTTCAGCTAACTGGCCTTTGTCAAGTGTAAGATCACAAACAAACAAACACCGAATGCAAAAATTAGGAGAAAAAGACTGAAACTTCCCTGCTGCTCCGTCCAGTGTGAGAAAAGGACTGAACTGACTAAAATGACATCATAATGTGTCTGTGAGTAAATATGATGTCAGAGCGGAAGTGAGATGAATTCTGCAGTTAGAAAAGTGGTCTCCTATTTTTTGTATTTGGTATTTGTTTGTTTGTTTGTTTGTTTGTTTGTTTGTTTGTTTGTTTGTTTGTGATCTTACGTTTGACAAAAGCCAGTCGGCCAAAATTTGCACCTGTCTTGTCTGGTTATATTAAATACGCGTTCTGACTCTTTATTCGTGTTTTTTTTTTCTTCTGGTTCCTGTTTGCTTGGACGCGGGCAGTGACACTTGTTTTGGATTTTATGTTTTTCTGGTTCCTTTCCCACACCAGCTTCGTACACGGCATATAGAGTGCAATGACTTTTCAGAATGACTTTTTTAATGTTATTGTATAGTAACAGAAGACCTTCAGAAGAGAAGCCCCCACTCTAACAAGTGTTTCAGCCCTGAACTCCTTATACTCCAGGAAGGCAGACTACCAGGTCATGACTCATGGATGTCCATCTGCTGTTACCATTTTTTCTGGGTTCGAATCCGCGCCTTGAAGGTAATCCAGGGTCTGTGCTGACGCCTGATTTTCAATCTTGATTCGAACCAGCGCCTCTGGCTTCTCAAAACCAAGACACCCTTGCGATTAATGTCTTAACCACTTAGCCATCGAACATCTGCATAGGTTTTTAGAAGTTTTAGGTTTTAAGCCTTATGAAGTTCTGTTTCGTTCCTCCTTGATCACATCCATTTTGCAACTCTTTCCAGCTGCCTCTGCCGTTCCTATAAGGACTCTGGTCCTCTCCTTGCCAAAAATATACAGTTGGGTCCACGAGATCATAGTCATCGGCGTTTGGCTCCAAACGTCTATAATGAGCACTTTGGCTTGAAAGCCGGGTTTCCTGAATACGCTGGTTAGGCCGGCATACATTTGAGTCTTGCAGACATTTTAATACTTTAATGACTGTATGTATGTTAAGTGAAATGAATGTGAAGTTCCATTACTATTTATCTTCCGTGATTTCATCGTTCCTCTTTTCTTTATCTATAGTCTGATTCATGTTTTGGTCAGTGACTTCGATTCTGCACCATTTTGTCCCAAGTATGAAAACTGTGCCCTTGTCTCCACCCTTTCCAGCCTTGTTGTTGTTGTTGTTGTTATATTATCATTAGTAGTAGTAGTAATAGTAGTAGTAGTAGTATTTTTCTATTATCGTCATTATCATCATCATCATCATTATTACTATTACCAATCCTCACAAATAGACTTCCTAACGACGACAACAACAACAACGACGACAAACAACAACAACAACAACAATCATCATCATCATCATCATCATGCTGCTGCTGTTGATAATAATAATAATGATGATGATGATGATAATAATATTAATAACAACAACAACAACAAAATAATAATAATAATAATAATAAATAATAATAATAATAATAATAATAATAATAACAATAATAATTAGGCGAGCTGACCACATTTCATTATGTTTTAGCGCAGTTGTGATCTTTAATGGACTCTCCTAATGGAAGTCTGAAGTATATCCACTTGACTACCGCGCTTGTACGCTATTTAATAATGATTATAATAATAATGATAATAATAATAATAATAATAACAACAACAATAATATTAATAATGATGATGATGATGGTAGTAGTAGTAGTAGTAGTAGTAGTAGTAAGTAGTAGTAGTGGTGGTAATAATAATAATAATAATAATAATAATAATTATGTCAATGATATTAATGATGATGATGATGATGTTGACGGCGATGATAATGTTGAGAAGGAGGGGACTGACGATGAGGATGAGGATGAAACTACTACTACTACCAGTACTACTACTAAATAATAATAATATTAATAATAATAGTAAGAAGAAGAAGAGGAAGAAGATGAATAAAGATAAATAATAATAATGATAATAATAATAATAACAATAATAATAATAATAATAATAATAATAATAATAATAATAAAATAACAAAATAATAATGATGATGATAATAATAATAATAATAATAATAGTAAGAAGAGAGAAGAAGAATGATAATAATAATGATAATAATAATAATAATAATAGTAATAATAATAATAATAAAGCTGCTGCTACTACTAATCATTACCACACTGCTGCTGCCACTATTGTTAGTACTGTTACTACTATCACTTGAGTCTACTACTGCTGCTGCTACCATTACTACTACTACTACTACTACTACTACTACTAGCACTACTGATAATAAAAGCATTGTTGTTTTGAATGGCGATATACTCGTACAGGTAGGATATTTCATGGCGGTATCTTCATGTAATATATTATAAATTTGGCAACATTTTGACACAAATGTTGAATATAAGATGTCATGAAACTCTGTCTCGTTTCGTCATTTCAACACGTGCTCTTGTTCTCTTTTCCGCGTGTTTCATGGTTTCCGTTTGCTGGAACGATGGCAGTCTCTTTGACTCTTATTATCATTGTTATTATTATTATTATTATTATTATTATCATTATTATCATTGTTATTATTATTATCATTATTATTATTATCATTATTATTATTATTATCATTATTATCATTATTATTATTATTATTATTATTATCATTATTATTGTTGTTGTCGTCGTCGTTGTTATTATCTTTTTCACCATCATCATCATTATCATCATCATTATCATCATCATCATGAAGATTGTTGTAGAGGAAGTCCATGATAACGATCTTTATTTTTCCATTTATGAGGATTGGTAACACTAACAATAACAATGATGTAATAATAATAATGACAATAATAATGATAATGATAATAATAATACCCAAAACGATCAATATAGTAATGTTTCTATTGTCGTTATATTATCACTATTATTCATTTATTTTTTTGGTATTTCCATTATTACCAGTATCATCACCATCATCACCATCATCATCATCATCATCATCATAATATCTTCATCATCATCATCATCATCATCATTACTATCGTTGTAATCATCATCACCATCAGAAGAAATGCATTTGTTATCATATCACCATCATCGTCACTGTCGTTTGTTATCATATTATTATTATCACTGTTATTATTGTTATCACTATTACAAACGTTATTACTATTTCTCCATTGTTACTATCACAGTTTTTATTCTTATTCTTATTACTCTTTTTTTTTTAATCATCATCATCATCATCATCATCATCATCATCATCATTATCGTTATCAATATAATCAATCTAGTTGTACAGTCATGGCTTGAGAAATGAAACTGCAAATAAAGAGTTCGTTCAAAAGACGTTCATCGTACTTGGACAATTCCATATACGCTCCATCCAAAAAAATCAGTACACATTTATCTGGCAGACTCCTTGGGCCTGCGCACCCACCCACCCCACATGCTAGCAAGGTCTTGAAATAAGGAATTGGGGGTGGGGGGGTGGGGGGGGGGTGGTGCTGCGGGATGGGACCTAAGAAACACTAAGACGACACCATCAAAATAATGGAAACGTTAAGATGGACAGCGAACAAGCCAGGGTTGTTTTTTTTCCCTTTATGATGCGGGATGGAATTCAACTCCAGATATCAGATTTTGAGTCCACGGTTCTGCCAAAAGAGCCGATAAGGAATGAAAAAGTTTGGGTCAGTTCGCCCTGATGACACCTCTTTCTCAATCACACAATGTATCAGCATTTATGGTAAAACGATGGAGTAAATCTATACTTTAAATCACAGTTACAATACCTGCATGTCACCTGTGTTAAATAAGCGTAAACTTCATTCCATGAGCATGACTGAAACTTGCAATCAATCAATCAATCAATCAATCAATCAATCGCCAACAAAGCAACCACGAATAATCAATCGATCAAACGACTGATCAACCAGTAATCGGTCAAGCCATCAATTAATCAATCAATCATTTAAACACTAATCAATCAGTTGATCAGTTAACACATCCACCCACCCATCCACCAAAAAAAAAAAACCAACCCAAAACAAAAAACAAAACAAAACAAAAAAACAACAATAACAACAAAACAACAACAAACGAACAAAAACGACTAGAAGATTAAAAAACATAAGCCCGGTTATGCCTTCCATAAATATCTACAGGTTTGCCCAGCAGTACGGTAAATTGGTCCCCGCATGTCTGAACACTTAACGATAGAGGAATATATATATTTATTTACGAAGCAAGATAAATTAGAGCACCTGGTCACAACAGAAAAGCTGAAGGGAAAATGAGCACCAGGTAAACACAGGGAGTAAATACCGGACGGACTTGCAGGGTGGCTGAGGACAGAGAGGGTGGGAGATGTACTTGCAGCGACAAAGGATAGATTTGAATGGAGGGCTATGATCGCCAACGCCATGCGGCAGGGCACATGATGATGAATAATGACATATATATAATATATATTAATGTGTATGTATATATATATATATATATATATATATACATACATATCTATATATATATATATAGTCTACATACATATCTATACATAGATATAGATATCCATTATGATATTACTGTTGAAGAATCATCGCTACGCATTCACCATGAACTGTAACAAAAACAATGTACCATCTTATCAATACATGCACATTCACGCTCTGGTTAAATGTCCATTTCATTTCGGGACAGTTAAATGCTGCTGCTGACAGGTAAGAAAGATGTCAAATTTCTTTCCACTTGGAAATTTTCAATTCAATCCTCCTTTTGCACCTCTCACCTGATGGGATAAAATGTGTGGGGATCTTTGTCTCCCCCTCTCCCAAGTCATTGTTATTGTTAGTGTTATTTTTGTTTAACCCTTTTAAAGCACAACCGACTGCGCAGAGCCATAACGTGCTGTAACCGTTTCAAAACATACACAATACTTCAACAGGAAAAGAAAAAGAGAAAAAGAAAATTAAGTACACATATCAACGCATTTGCGAAAATAGTGTAAGGATATGCCCCTGGCGTTGACCACTCCGTCCAATTTATCACACAGGGGATTTAAAAAAACACCTGAGTACAAATATAAACATAACTAAGGACACTAAAACATATATAAAAATGGGCATAAATTACCTAAATTTGCTTTCGTATATCTCATTTCCCTAGAGCCAAAAAATGTACATAATACATGCACCCAATTATCAATCCTATGAGAAAGTTGGTAAGACTTTATCGAACACATATACGTGAATGACCAGCAAGGCAGAAACTGATAGCAAGAAATGACTGAAAGCAAAGGAACAAGGCAGAAACAAAGAAGGTGACGAAAAAGCGGAAAATTCTAGCACAGATATTTCAGAAGGCGGGGATACTATTTATACTGAAAGAGCCACGGAGGACGGGGGGGGGGGGGGGGGGGAGGGGGGGGCGGATCTCCCAGGTCAACATGTATGAAGACCAGTTAGTATCCTAGCCCCCCTCCGTGTGCATATTATGCACGCAGAACATGAATTGTGCACGTTAAGGATCCTGTAAGTCAGTATATCGATGTCCCGTAACTTATGAGAAGCACGAAAACACTCAGGATGAGCGCCTACTGAAGACGGAATATGCAGACTATGCAGCAATATACTGCCTGCATAGTTGGGCAAAACAACGCAAGGGGGGGGGGGGGGGGGAGCTGCTGTGGTTATTGGTGTGTTTTCTTCTTGTTTGTTTGTTGTTAGTTTTTTTTTTTATATGTAATTGTTTGTTTAGTACATTTGCCTTGTTTCTGTGGCTTCCTTGTCGATCATACATGTATGGTTCATTTTGGTAGGATTTTTTTTTTTAACAATTTTAATATTCCGGGTTATACTAATATTGATTCTAATTCGCCAAAGTGATATTGTGATAGGTTTTTTTTAAATCAATACAATATTAATGATCACCCGATAATAACAAGTTTACATACTGGGTTCTAATAATATTGATTCTAATTCGTCAAAGTCATATTGTGATAGTTGTTGTTGTTGTTTTTTCAGTCAATACAATGTTAATGATAACCCGATTATAACTAGTTTATATTCCGGGTTCTACTAATCTTGATTCTAATTCGTCAAAGTGATGTTGTGATAGTTTTTTTTTTTTTCAATCAATACAATATTGATGATAAATTGATAATAGCTAATTTATAATGAATTGTCCGCGTGCATGGTATTCGTGTGTCCGCATGCACACTTGTGTCTGCGTGTAGGTGTTCATACGTGTGCACGAGTGTATGCTCGTTTGTGTCGCGTGCGTGTGTGTGTATGAATGACTGAAAGAGAGAGAGAGAGAGAGAGAGACAGACAGGCAGACAGACAGAAGACAGACAGATAGAAGAAGAAACAGAGACA
>JAPXFY010000024.1:21125797-21133297 GCA_030674185.1 Monoplex corrugatus
GGACGAGAGGCGAAGGAGATGCTTGGGGCGGCAAGAATAGAGATAGATGGAGGTCCATGATCGCCAACGCCACGCGGCAAGGCACCTGATGATGATGATGATGATGATGATGATGACTCCCTGAGCCTGCATAAAGTCCTATGCGCTAGGAAGATCGTGAAATAGTGAAGGGGGTGGGGAGAGGATTGGAGAAGGAACCCACGAAATGCTAAGCTGACAGCATCCAGAACAATAAGAATATTAAGATCCGCCAACTGCAAAAACGTAACCCTTTGACTCCTTCCCTTTCTGCAGGAAGCTGGTGGATAGGGTGTGGGAGTCAAAGGGTTAAGTTTTGGCTTTTGTTAGCGTGGTTGACGATGCAGGTTGCTAGTGGACAAGAGGTGCAGAAGTCAAAGGGTTAATGTACATATGTGTTTTGGGATGGGGTGAAGGTTGGGGAATAGTAGAGATGGTGGTGGTAGTATTACTTATTCTGGTAATAGTAGAAGTGGTACGTGATGTTGGTAGCAGTAGTACTTAGTACATGTACTCAGTATTAGTAGTTGCAGCAATTAAGTAATAGTGGTAGTGGGAATAGTGATAGCAGTAGTCAGCGATGGTAGTAGCCTAGTAGTAGCAGTGCTGGTAGTAGAAGCAGTATGTAGTGTTGGTAGAAGTAGTAGTAATAATAGTAGAAGAGGTGTCGGTGTTGGTGTTGGTAGTGGTAGAACCAGTAGTGGTAGAAGTAGCAGCCGTAACTGATGTAGCACTAGCAAAAGCAAGATAACAGCATGGTACTAGTACATGTATAGTAGTGCAAGTAGGAAGACGAGGAGACTGAGGAAGAGGAAACAGAGGAAGAGGAAGAGGTACTGGTTCAGCCTCATATGACCTGTAGCCCAGCGGACTACTAGAGCCATATCAGGGCTAACACCACATCAAAAACAACTCCCAACTTCAAGAAGGAAGAGGAAGAAGAAGAAGAAGAAGAAGAAAGAAGAAGAAGAAGAAGAAAGAAGAAGAAGATCAACAACAACAAGAAAAAAGTCAACAAGAAGAAGAAGAAGAAGAAGGAGGAGGAGGAGGAGGAGGAGGAGGAGAAGAAGAAGAAGAAGAAGACGAAGAAGAAGAAGAAGAAGAAGAAGAAGAAGGAGGAGGAGGAGAAGAAGAAGAAGAAGAAGAGAAGAAGAAGAAGAAGAAGAAGAAGAAGAAGAAGAAGAAGAAGAAAGAAGGAGGAGGAGGAGAAGAAGAAGAAGATGATGATGATGATGATAACGATGATAACGATGATAACGATGATAATGGTAAAAAAGAACAAGACCACAAACAACATCATCTCACCAACGCCACCAGTAACATCACAAACAAGACTTCAGAGCTTCTTCAGAAAGGATTCATCACACTCAAATTCACATAGATCTATGCGCTCCACCCAAATCTGCCAGTAATTATCTGGCCGTCACTATGAGCTTCAAAATCTTACACACTGGCAAGGTCCTGAAACGGACAGGGGGAGGAAGAGGGGGAAGGGATGGGAGAACAGGATCTACTACACACTAAGCGAACAGCACCAGAATGATTGGTGTATTAAGACGCCCCAGCCAACTGACCAGTTCTTATTTTGAAGGCTGGGATTGAACTCGAGACATCAGACTGTGAGTCCGTGTCTCTATCAGTATAGGAAGCCAGCCAGCAAAAAAGTCGTGGTAGTAGTAGTAGTAGTAGTAGTAGTAGCAGCAGTATGTAGTTGTATTAGTAAGAGTAACGACAGTAGCAGTGGTAGGTCGTAGTATTGTCAGTAGTATTAGTAGCAGCAGCAGTAGTAGTAGTGGTAGTGGTTGTTGGTGGTGGTATTATTATTAGTAGTGGTGGTGGCAGTAGTAGTGGTGATAGCAGAGATAGTTCGTAATATTTTCAGTAACAGTTATAATATTAGTTGTAGTGATAGTAGTAGTAGCATCAACAGCAGCAGCATAAGTACTTAGTGGTAGTAGTAGTAGTGGTAGTAGTAGTAGTGGTAGTAGTAGTAGTGTAGTAGTAGTAGTAATAGTAGTAGCAACAGCAGGAGCAGCAGTTGCAGCGGTAGAAATAGCAATAGTAGCAGTAGTAATGGTTCGTGCTAGTGCTGCTGGAAGCAGCAGAAGCGTGTTTATGAGTGTGTGTGTGTGTACGTGTGTGTGTATGTGTGTGTGTGTGTGTGTGTGTGTGTGTGTGTGTGTGTGTATGTATATATATATATATATATATATATGTGTGTGTGTGTGTGTGTGTGTGTATTAACACTAGTAATACTTTAGTACTAGGAGAAGGTAACTGAGGGATTGTGGAAGGAAGAGGAAGTGAAGAGGAAGAACTAATCAAGATGAACAGGAACAAAAACAGAATAATGATAATGATGATGATGATGATGACGATGCTGGTAATGATGATGATGATGGTGGTGGTGGTGGTGGTGATGATGATGATGATGATGATGATGATTGATGACGGCAATGAACAACGCCACAAACAACATCATCACCACCATGAAAACCACCAACACCAACACCATCACCAATAAAAACTCTACCATCATCACATCGATCATCACCACAACGAACATCACCATCAACCAACACCAACACCACAGATACCACCACCATCACCACCGACACCACCACCATTATCAACACGACGAACATCACCAGAAACCACCACCAACCACCACCATCACAAACACCATCGCCATCACCACAACGCGCATCACCACCAACCACCACCAACTATCGCCACCACAAACACTACCGACATCACGAAAACCACCACCATCAGTACCACAATCACCACCAACACCAACACCAACACCAACGACAACAACATCATCAACAACTTACAGATAACAGCTGCCGGAGAGGCCAAAGAGGATTTGGGTGGCGAGGGAGATTCCTTGTCCGTGCCCAGAATGGCGCTGACGCCAAACTTCAGATAGGGCGTCGTTTTCGTCGCCGCCGACGTCGCCGCCGTTGTCATGCAGGAGGGGGGTTCAGGGGAGACGGGGGACCCCCGGGACAAGGCGGGGAGGGCGGCCACCCCCAGGGGAGAGAGGGCGGTGGGGGTGGGTCGGTGCAGGAGGGAGGAGGTGCGTTCTCGGAGCAAGTTCTCCACCATGAAGGAAGCGGAGGTGTGAGGGAGGGCGGGGTGTGCTGGGTGGGGGTGGTGATGGGCGAGGGCCGGGTGGTGGTGGGTGAGCTGTCCGGCACGGAACACCCCCTGGTAGATAGGGGACGGGGTCAGGACGTTGGGGAACATCTTCAAAAACGTCTGGACACTGGGCACTAACACCAACTGCTTGACACTGATGTGTCCTGGGTTTTTCGTTGTAGTAGAAGCTATTATCAGCCGAGTTAATAAAACAACATCATTAGATTAGAACTCCTGAGAAACTTTGAAGGTTTTTTTTTCTCGTTGGTATTTGTGGAAGACACTCAGGAATAAAACTCCTGTTGGCAGACTGGCATATGAAAAGTTTCTGGTGCGTATGCTGGAGTAGTTTAGAAAAAGAAAGTTACTCGTCTGTTCTGTTTTGTATGATGGAAGCTACCGGCCCTGTTAACAATGAACACTGCACCACGATCCTCGAAGAACTTCGGAAAATTCTTTTCTTATAGTTCATTGATGTTTTGAAGAGGTACGAACAAAGAAATTGCTTCACTCTATTGATAGCACCACGACACTATCATCTTTTCTCCACTTTCGTTTGTGGAATTGTTGATACGGCCAGTGACTGCCACTCGCTCATAAGTAGTGTTCACGGTAGTATTTGTAGTGTTCACTGTAGTATTTTGTAGTGTTCACTGTAGTATTTTGTAGTGTTCACTGTAGTATTTGTAGTGTTCACTGTAGTATTTTGTAGTGTTCACTGTAGTATTTTGTAGTGTTCACTGTATTTTGTAGTGTTCACTGTAGTATTTTGTAGTGTTCACTGTAGTATTTGTAGTGTTCACTGTAGTATTTTGTAGTGTTCACTGTAGTATTTTGTAGTGTCAGTATTTTGTAGCGTTCTCTGTAGTATTTTCCAACAGCCACTTGTTCAGTTGAAGACGGTGTGGATGTCAATTCACAGGCTCAGCACTAACTCCTACAACAACCAGCACAACATCATCACATGCACACTGCTTCCAATCTCAGAGGGTTATAGAAGTCAAAGAGAGATGTTAGAATCACGGACACTATTGTCAGTGAAATCCTGTTTGGTTATTCAAAGATCACATGTCGACAATTGCATTTCACTAAAAGTGTGTGGTGAAAGTAGCAACATTTGCATTAATTACACGTGTCAACAAAATATTCAAACAAAAATCTCTCTCAGCAGTTAAACGATGATAATGAAACTTTGTTAAAAAAAACAAAACTGACCAGAAGTATCTTTTACAGGAAATGACACACCTTAAACTACGTGTGTAATAAACAGGAGAGCCAAAGGTATTAACAGGAGAGCCAAAGATATCTTTTACAAAAACTGATACATCTTGACGCACACATGTATGTCAACAGAATGTGGAAAACGTTTTACAGGAGATGGTACATCTTGAGAAAAACAAGTGTAAACGAAAAGTCACAAAGTATCTTTGACAAGGGGTGATAAATCCTGACCTACACATGTAAACAAACTGTCAGCAAGTGTTCCCGTACAGGATGAAACAAAACGAGCACCTTAGAACTAACAGGGGTGTCTGTTTACCAGATAAGACACCAAGACGCCCAGTATGGGTTTAACGAAAACTCTCACTCCTCACCTGACACAGATAGGCCTGTAACCTGCTCCCCCGTGCTGTGCCACACCCTCCTCACTACTCCATCTCACCTGGCCTTGTCACGCTATGTCTGTTGACTGACACCCGATAGCTTCAAGTTCAAATCCTGCCGAATTTCCTCTCGTTCTCAGTGTCGGTGTGTTCAAAAATAGCCACCTTTTAACATGTATACCCAAGTCAAGATAAATGACTTTTTGTTGTTTGTTTGTTTTTTTTCACCACAGATTGAAAAACCAAGCAATCGTCTCACTCAACAACTGCACAACTTGCAGTTTCCTGTACAAAGTTTCACCACCATCTCGAATGAAGTAAGAGAAGACAATTACACGTAAGTGGAGACAAATCTTGCCGTTAACGGCTCACTGATAACGACGGTTGCACACAGTCAACTTTTTGTTTTTTGTTGTTGTGTTTTGTTTGTTTGTTCACGAAAGGATCCCGGGTATGGATGACGACAAAACTATCACAGATCCCAATAATCCCGGATATATTTTTTTGGTCCAAGGTCCTTATCTTTTTAGATGATTCCGTTGGAAAAAGGAAGTGCAGCAAAGCGAGCTACAGGCAGCGGCCGGCACAGTCTCTGAATGACAACATGTAACGGAGGGGGCCGCTCCCAGGGGACTTTATAAAGCCGCGACCCTCCTGTCAAATCAGACACCCCTGCTATTGGTTTGACGACACTGCCAACGCTCTTGTCAACCATTGAAAAGACCTGTTAGGCCATGGAACTCAGGGGGTGGAGCTTGTCGCTCCCCTCGGCAAAAAGAACTCGGAACACAAGCAGACCCACCACGACACACAGACACTCACACACACACACACACACACGCACCAGCAATGAGATCTTCCTTCCCACAAGGGAGGGAGACCACGCTGGGCCAGGGAACGGTACCGGCCAGTCTCTGTCACTCACAGACTTGCAGCACCAGCGTGACACAGCGCAGCGACCAACGGGCGTGGAGGAGACTGTCACCTGGCCACGCCCCTCCCCCGCCTGCCACACGCTCAGTGGTGGGACTAGGGTGAATGGGGAGGGGGGGGGAGAGAGGGAGAAAGACAGAGAGAGACGAGAGGAAGGGGTGGGGGTAGTGTTGCCTTCTCAATGATGGGGGGTAGATCGATGATAGCTCGGCCACAAATTGTCCGCCATGAATTTCACCATGTTTCTAAACATCGTCATCATCGCCATTGTCAATAGCGCCACTCAATCGCGCCATGAATGACAGGGGAAGCTACGGTTGTCTTTCTTTTTTCTTGTTTTCATTTCGTATTAATTCTGTATTTCTCCTTGTAGGTAAAACCCTTGAGTTGTGCATTGTAGAAACAAACAAGCACAACTAACAAACAAATATAAAACCTAGTTTCCTGGTTTGAAGTGATCTAAAAACGGAAAACAAAAAAACCGAGAATGACGTTTTTTTTCTAAAAATGTTAAGATTGCAATCTTTTCTCCTTTTCATCAATCGAATCGTTAGACTCTATTCTGTTTCATTTCTTTTTATTTGTTTTTGTATCTTCAAAACAGACCCTAAGTTTATTATGAAAATATTGAAGAAATTGCTCACAGGAAAAAGGACATACGCATCAACTAGTCTAGTTGTTCAAAAGGTGGTACAATTACTATAGAAAGAGATAAAATATTATATAGATGAGGAGAATACATTGAAGACCTTTTTGACGATGACAGAAGGGAGGAACACATTATTACAAATAACGTTGAAGAACCACTAATAATGAAATATGAAGTCAGAACATCGATGAAAACGATGGAACAGAGAAAAGCCCCAGGATCAGAAAATATTACTATAGAAATGATTGAGGTTCTAGATGAATTCGGTATTGAAAAAGTAACAGTCCTCCTAAATGAAATGTATGACGCGGGAAAAATCCCTAAAGATGTAACAAAGTCAATTTTCATTCCACTTCTAAAGAAAGCAGGGGCTACAGAAAGCAAACTCTCTCGTACAATTAGCTTGAAGAGTAATGTGACAAAGATTCTTTTAAGAATAATCATGGTGAGGACAAAGAATAGAATCAAAACAGAAAGAGCAGAAAACAAATATCGATTTGTTGATCGGAAACGAACTGCTAATGCCATATTCATCCTAAGAAATCTCATAGAAAGATCAGTTGAATTGAATAAGGAATTATATGTACGTTTTATTGACTACACCAATGTTTTTGATCGGGTAAGATACGAAGAATCGATCAACCAACTGGAAAAGCTCAATATTGATGGAAAAGATCGAAGAATTACAAGGAATATTTATTGGGAAGAAACAGCAGAGAGAGAGAAGAGAGAGAGTAAGAAAAGATTTAAGCTTTTTTAGAATACCAAAAGAAGGGTGAGACAAGATTGTTTGTCACCAAATCTGTTTTCGCTTTACAATAAAACCATCATGAGAACCTAGAAGATTGCCCTGGATAAGAAAAAATTGAGGAAAAATGATAAACAATATCCGTTATGCAGATAACACCGTTGTAATTGTAGAAACAAAAATGACCTACGAATCTTATGAGCATAATAAAATAGAAAGACCTAAGCTAAATAGTAAGAAGACTGAAGTCATGTTAATCAGTCAAAACAAGAAATTCCCTTATAACAGCAGATGGCACAACATTGAGACAAATTGATGTTTAACTATTTAGGAACAGTTATCTCACCAGACGGCAGATGCACATTAGAAATATCCAGCAGAATTGGCCAAGCTAAAACAACATT
>JAPXFY010000024.1:21145797-21148297 GCA_030674185.1 Monoplex corrugatus
CAGGAGAGGAGATATGTGGTCAGCTTTTTTCTTTTTGAGTACAAGGCGTGCAGCATTGTTTTGAATGCGCTGTAGGATGTGAATGGTGGAGGCAGGAAGATCAGACAGGAGTGAATTGCAATAGTCAATGCGAGACATTATGAAGGAGAGAACGAGTTTTGCAGTTGTTTCGACAGAGAGATACTTCCTGATCAGCCTTATACGATGGAGATGATAGTAGCAAGATCTGGCAGTTTGAGAAACAAAGTTGTTCATGGAGAGGGTAGAGTCAATGCAGACACCAAGGTTTTTAGCTGAATCAGAAATTGGGACTGATGTGTTACATAATGGGAGAGAAAGAGGAGGCAGCTGAGAAAGTTTCTGACGGGTGACAATGTTGCATAATCTACATACTTCGTCTTCAGCTGGTGCGTTTACTAGGTGTTTTCATGTTTACATAAGCCACTAGGCGATGACACGATTTAAGGAATCATTGTGGTGCATATTAATCTGATATTCTGCGGGCGCACAGGCCTGCACACGAAGAGAGTTTTAAGCACCGGCAGGTCTGCACACATGTTGGTGTAGGAGATCGAAAAACAAAAATTCTCCACACTTTACCCATCACGTGGAGATGTCTAGGAGAATCGAACCCGGGACCTTCTGAGTGGTAATCCGACGTTTACCTGTTTGACTTACGAGCCTGTCGTTATACTGATCTGATGAGCTGTAGTCATTATCATCAAGTGCCCTGCCACATGGCGTTGGCGATCATGGCCCTCCATATGCATCTATCCCTTGTTGCTGTAGTATGTGCTAGAAACAGCAACAGCTCGCTACACAGTATCGATATGTGATTGAGACCACACACACACACACACACACACACACACACACACACACACACACACACACACACACACACACACACACACACACACACACACACACACACACACACACACACACACACACACACAAAAGAAAGTCGTAGCAAGAGCAAGACAATGTTGCCAGGACATATGTGTAGATCGATGTGCACGCGGGCATACACACACACGCGCGCGCGAGTGCACACACACACACACACACACACACACACCACACACACACACACACACATACGCGCGCGCGCACACAGACACATGCACACACAAACATACACACATCACACACACACATACTCACACAACACACACACACACGCACACACACACGCAAAACACACACACACACACACACACACACACACACAACACACAACAACAAAACAAAACAGACAGAGAGAAGACGAGAAAGACAGAGAGAGAGACAGACGAGCAGAGACAGACAGAGACAGACAGAGACAGAGACAGAGAAACAGAGACAGACAGAGACAGAGACAGACAGAGACAGGACAGACAGAGACAGAGACAGAGACAGACAGAGACAGACAGAGACAGAGACAGACAGAGACAGGAGGACTGAAAAAGAATGAGGTCGTGTGTGTGTGTTGTGTGTGTGTGAAGAGATTGAAAAAAAAAAAACATTAAGGAAAAGCAACCACACCACATACACCACCCTCACCCTCGCCACCAACATCATCACCACCACCATCACCACCACCACCACCACCATCACCCATCGATGACAACAACATAAACGACAACCGAAACAGCAAGCAACCCGTCTATACTACTATACAATACCCTCACTACACGTCAAATCAAAGCCTTTGTCATCGACCCGTGTTGCGAGGGAGAAAAATGAATCAAGAAAAAAAATATATATATATAAAAAAAGCTGATAGGCTTCGGTGGCCACATCTGTTGCGCCCTTCTCAAACGCGGCGCTCGGTTTGGACCGGTTCTCATTTTCCTGCTAAGAAACGAATTGACTGACTGAAAGACTGCGGCCGTTTTATGAATACCATGTTGGGAAAGTTTGGTGGTTGTTTGTTTGTTTGTTTGTTTGTCTGTTAGTTTGTTTGTTTGTTCTCAAACGTGACGCTCGGTTGTGGCCGGTTTTCGTTTTCCTGCTAAGAAAAGAATTGACTGAAAGATTGCGGCCGTTTTTATGAATCTCATGTTGGCAAATTTTGTTTGTTGTTGTTTGTTTGTTTATTTCTTTCTTTCTTTCTTTCTTTTTGTAGTATAAATTGTACACCTCATCTTCTGACAATTCTGTACCAGGATAATTGTACGCCTCATCTTCTGACAATATTCTGTACCAGGATAATTGTACGCCTCATCTTCTGACAATATTCTGTACCAGGATAATTGTACGCCTCATCTTCTGACAATATTCTGTACCAGGATAATTGTACGCCTCATCTTCTGACAATTCTGTACCAGGATAATTGTACGCCTCATTTTCTGACAATTCTGTACCAGGATAATTGTACGCCTCATCTTCTGACAATTCCGTACCAGGATAATTGTACGCCTCATTTTCTGACAATTCTGTACCAGGATAATTGTACGCCTCATCTTCTGACAATTCTGTACCAGGATAATTGTATGCCTCATCTTCTGACAATATT
>JAPXFY010000024.1:21153297-21155797 GCA_030674185.1 Monoplex corrugatus
AGTGGCCATTTCATCAAGCGGAGGGGAAGGAGGGGGAACTGTCCGTGCGCTGCGTGATCCTTTCGGACCCAGCCAACATTTACCTGATAGAGAAGAGAATCCATCACAATCGTTAACTTTTTTATTTCATTCGCCTCGATTCTGATCGCGCGTTTTGTTTTTTGTTCTCCTGCCAGTTTTTTGAGACGTTTTAAAAAAAACGCCACGTTCAAACTGTCGGTTTCTTACCAGGAAACGTTCCCTGAACGTCACAAAACGCTATCCGAAGGAGAGACGCTGTAACATCTGGTCACTGATTTCATGGCTGGCTTGAGTTTCTCCCACCACCGCGTTTATTGCATTTTATTTATTTATTTATTTATTTATTTATTATTCTTACTTTCTGGTTTTATAGCTTTACTCCCCTGTCTCGTCTCAGTTCCACTGTTGCTCGAAACTCCCTTTTATTCTCGTGTTTCACTTGTTATGTGTTAGATAATAATGGAAGTGTATTTCAAGGAAATACGTTAAACACGAAGGAGAAAGAGAACAGACAAAGAGAGGGGGGGGAGAGAGAGAGAGGGGGGAGAGAGAGAAAGAGAGAGAGATACAGATACAGATACAGAGACAGACAGACAGACAGACAGTCAGATAAAGAGAGAAACAGAGAAAAAGAAAGAGAGGGGTGGGGTGGGGAGAAAGAGAGACTTCAGACTTGAGAATACTGACGTGTGTATGTGTGTGTGTGTTGTGTGTGTGTGTGTGTGTGTGTGTGTGTGTGTGTGTGTGTGTGTGTGTGTGTGTCTGTGTGTGTGTATGTGTATGTGTATGTGTGTATACATATAAATATATATATATATGTATATATAGATGTGTGTGTGTATGTGCGTGCGTGCGTATGTGTGTGTATGTGTGTGTGTATGTGCGTGCGTGCGTGCGTGCGTGCGTGTGTGTGTGTGTGTGTGTGTGTGTGTGTGTGTGTGCCTATCTATCTGTCTGTACGACGTTGAATGTGTTAACAAGATTTTTTTCAGCTGTATCAGGATGGAACTTTACCAAAGAGGACTCACGAAAACGAATGAACTTGGAGAACAAGGTGTACAGATCACAATGACAACATAACACACACACACACACATACACACACGCGCGCGCACACACATACACACAGATACACACACACCACACACACATACACACACACACGCACACACGCGCACACACACACACACATACACACACACACACACACACACACACACACACACACACACACACACACACACACACATACAGAGCTTACAATGGATTCTTTTTGAGGAAGGCAATACGAACAGCTTTTTCTCAGCAACTTTTTTTCCTTTTTTAATTTTTTTTACAATGTTTACATTCTGTTTCACAGTTGTAATAGTCTGCCATTGTCCTTGCTTCGCGTCAGGTTTTACACATTTACTCGAAAAGTAGAATGTTGTTGTTGTTGTTGTTGTTTGTTGTTGTAGTTGTTGTTGTTGTTGTTCTGCTGTGTGAAAACGGAGACTGTTAGAATGCTTGTCCATCTTGGTTGGTTGGTTGGTTGGTTGGTCGGTCGGTAGATGGTTATATATTTGTTGTTTTTTTGTCTATATGATGGTTTGTCTGTTTGTTTGTTTTCAATCAGAGAGTGTTTGTAACCTTTTATTTGCCAAAAAAAAAGGTTCGCGAATTCAATGAACTTTTAATATCAAAAGCAAGCTCATTTAAAAGACCGACAGTACACGCTATTGTTTAACTCCCGGAGTTTAGATTTTGTTTGGAGTTTATTCAGAAGGAATTCATAGCACTCAAACAACTCCACACGCGCTCCACTCAATTATCTGGCAGATTCCTTGAGCCTGCGCAAAACTCTATGAGCTGTCAAAGTCTTGAAATGGGGAGAATAGGGAGAGGAGAGGAGAGAGAAGGATTTTTAAAACATTAAGCTGACAGCAGCAGAACGATCATCGTCATCATCATCATCATCATGTTCCCTGCCGCGTGGCGTTGGCCATCATGGCCTTCCATATGAATCTACCTCCCTGTCGCTGCAAGTACATCTTCCATCCTCTCTGTCCTCAGCCACCCTGCAAGTCCGTCCAATATTTTCTCCCTGGGTCTACCTGGTGTTCTCTTTCCCACCAGCTTTCCTTGTTGTGACCAGGTGCTTTAATATTCCACTTTCCTCATAAAATAGCCTATAAATGTTGCTAGTCTTTTCCTAATCTTCCTTATCAATGATCTTCCTGTGTCTGCCTCCATCAAGATTGTCTCGTTTGTTTTCTTTGCTGTCTCATAGAACTCTCAATATTCTGCTCAGAAACCACATCTCGGCTGCTTCAATCTTGTTATGGCTTTGCGTTGTGACAGCAGAACGATAAAAACATTAACTAAAATGGGCAGCAGCGGAACAAACAAGTTTTTAATGTTAATCCGCCAGTCCACGTAAAATAAAGAATTCTTCCTTTTATGGTTAAGTCTCTGTTCTTGTATTCCCATTTACAAACTC
>JAPXFY010000024.1:21165797-21168297 GCA_030674185.1 Monoplex corrugatus
TCTCTGGCACACCTCTCACTACTTTTACCCCAGTCTCACAAGAAGAAATTTTCAACACAATCAGATCCATGTCGTTCAAAACCTGCGAACTGGATCCTCTTCCAGGTTCTCTCTACTCCGATTGTCTCCCTACTCTCCTCCCATTCATCACTGACATCATCAACACTTCTTTTCAAACTGGAACTGTCCCAGATTCTTTCAAGTCTGCTATTGTTCACCCTCTCCTCAAGAAATACAATTTAGACCCAAATGAACTGAAAAATTACAGGCCTATCTCTAATCTCTCTTTCTTGTCAAAACTCCTTGAAAAAGTCGTCCTCAACCAGCTGAACTCTCACCTGTCTGCCAACAATCTCCTCAATCCTTTCCAGTCAGCCTACCGCCAGTGCCATAGCACTGAAACTGCCCTACTACACATTCTCAACAATCTCCTCCTTGCAACTGATACTGGCAAAGTCTCTCTCCTCACACTCCTTGATCTGTCTGCAGCTTTCGATACCATTGACCATGGTATTCTCCTTTCTAGACTTCATCATACTTTTGGCATCTCTGACATTGCTCTCTCCTTTTTCACTTCGTATTTATCAAACAGAAAACAAACTGTTCTCATCAATGGCACTTACTCTCAACCTGCATACCTGACCTGTGGTGTTCCACAAGGATCTGTCCTTGGCCCTGTTCTTTTCACTCTTTATACCTCCCCCCTGTCCACCATCATCAATTCCCACTCTATAAAACACCACTTCTATGCTGATGACACCCAACTTCAAGATAGTGACTCACCTGATAATATACAGCGCCTGTTGACTCGCACCACTGAGTGTTACTCGGACATTAAGAACTGGATGACACACAATAGACTTCAGCTTAATGACGACAAGACAGAAGCTATCCTCATTGGCACCCATCAGAAACTTTCCCAGCTGCCTCCTCTTTCTCTCCCATTATGTAACACATCAGTCCCAATTTCTGATTCAGCTAAAAACCTTGGTGTCTGCATTGACTCTACCCTGTCCATGAACAACTTTGTTTCTCAAACTGCCAGATCTTGCTACTATCATCTCCATCGTATAAGCCTGATCAGGAAGTATCTCTGTCGAAACAACTGCAAAACTCGTTCTCTCCTTCATAATGTCTCGCATTGACTATTGCAATTCACTCCTGTCTGGTCTTCCTGCCTCCACCATTCACATCCTACAGCGCATTCAAAACAATGCTGTACGCCTTGTACTCAAAAAGAAAAAAGCTGACCACATATCTCCTGTCCTGGCACAACTTCACTGGCTCCCTGTATCAAAGCGCATACAGTACAAACTAGACACCATGTGCTACAAAAGCCTCAATAACGCAGCCCCGATTACTTGTCAAGCCTACTTGAGATCTATGTTCCCTCACGTACCCTCCGCTCTGCCTCCGATCCTCTGACTTTTCGCTTTCCACGCACTAAGCTCAATACCTATGGTCCACGAGCCTTCTCTGTTTCTGGTCCACTCTCCTGGAACAAACTTCCTCTCTCAGTCCGTCAGCAACCTACTTTTGCCTCCTTCAAGTCCGCTCTCAAAACTCACCTTTTCTCCTCTGAATAAAATCCTAACCTCACTCAACCCCCCTCTGCAGCCTGTCTCCGCTCGGAGGGGAATCACTTTGTTTTAATATATAATTGTATATGATGTGCTCTCTGTGGTTTTCCATTGGTTTTATTCTTGCTTTTATTGCTTTTATTCTTTTCTCCCCATTTGTGGCCATGCATGTGTGTGGTGTGTGTTGTGTGTGTGTGTGTGTGTGTGTGTGTGTGTGTGTGTGTGTGTGCGTGCGTGCGTGTGTGCGTGTGTGTCTTTTCGGCGCTTGGATTTGATTTTGTCGAGATTTGCGCTATATAAATATTGTAATTATTATGTATGCATGTGCGTACGTATGTATGTATGTGTGTATGTATGTATGTATACGCTTAGATTTATGTATGTATGTATGTAGGCATGTATACGCTCAGCTTAGATTTATGTATGTAAGTATGTAAGCATGTATGTATGCATGTATACGCTCATATGTATGTAGGTATGTATGGATGTATACGCTCAGCGCTTAGATTTGATTTTGTCAAGATTTTGCGCTATATAAATAAAATATATTATTATTATTATTATGTTCCTACGTTTGTTGTTGTTGTTTCTTTGCTGTATTGTTTCTTGCGCGTGTGCACGAAATGTGCAGTCATGAATAAACGTCGGTACTCTTACATCGAAATGTCTGACTCTCTCTCTCTCTCTCTCTCCTCTCTGTCTGTCTGTCTGTCTGTCTGTCTGTCTCTCTCTCGTTTTCTCTCTCCCGTTCTCTGTCTCCCTGTTTCTCTCTCTCTCTTTCTCTCTCTCTCGTTCTCTCTCTCTCTCTCTCTCTCTCTCTCTCTCTCTCTCTCTCGTTTGCTAAATCCATCCATCCATTAGACAAAGTGAGGTGAGTGATTTCAGCGAATAATTAGGGGACAGGTTTCGTTTGTTATCAA
>JAPXFY010000024.1:21188297-21198297 GCA_030674185.1 Monoplex corrugatus
AGGGATAGATTCGTGGGGAGGGTCATGAACGCCAACGCCATGCGGCAGGGCACATGATGATGATGATGAAGACGTTTACCCAGTCGCATATCGACTTAAAAAAAAAATGACAGCATAGGATGAAATCCAAAACAAGTGTGACTGCCCGCGTTCAAGCAAACAGGAACCAGAAAGAAGAATACGAACGCGTATTTAATACAACAAAACAAGACAGGCGCAAATTTTCGGCCAACAAGCGTAAGATTACAGACAAACAAACACCAGATACAAAAATTTTGAGAAAAAGACTGAAACTTCCCTGCTGCTGTGTCCAATGTGAGAAAAGTAATGACTAGATGGTCTCTTGCCTCTTAGAATGTCCTATAAATGTTGCTTGTCTTTTCCTAATCTTCTTTATTAATGTTCTTCTTGTGTCTGCCTCCTTCAGGACTCTTTCGTTTGTGTTCTTTGCTGGAAGGGTTTTCATCATCATCATCAGGTGCCCTGCCGCATGGCGTTGGCGACCATGGACTTCCAACCATCTCTATCTCCCGTTGCCCCCAGCGTCTCCCCCACCCTCCTCATCCCCAGCCAAGGGTTTTGGAGAGTCAAAATGAGCGGCGTGCGGGTAGTCACAAAAGTGCGGCGGTGCAGAAATTGGTGCAGAAAAAAATGAAAATGTCACCATATTACAGAAAAGTGCAACTTTACCAAACTACTCAGCATTTGTTGAATTGTTGTTGTGAACATTTATCCTTACCTATAATGTGAGGATTTTCTTTTTTTTTTTTTTCGTCCCATTCTTGTGCCATTTCATCGGTTACACAGTCTGGAATAGCTTTTTTTTATAACGCTATAACGATACATGACGATGGAAATGGTAATCGTGATCCTGTGGAATTTCAGTCTGGAATGAGACTGTTTGACAAGACCGGAATCTACGTTTACTTTCATAAATATATTGAGGCGTCATCCAGGCCCGAGAGATACAGATACATGCGGTGTTGGTCAGGACATTTGAGCAACACTTTCAATGAAGCATCCGTAAAGAGAACGAAAATCCACTGTGTAAACTCAGTCTTGGCAGTAAGCCCATAGCACGTTCAATTGTGGATGACGGCTAGCTGGGGCCGAAAAATCCTACATTGATTTTGACAGGACAGATCGATTTCGAACCTACAGCCTTCCAGTCGCTAGTCTGTTGAGATAACCACGACACCACGGCGACTGGTGCATGTGGAAAATCTGGCTGACATATAGCATAATTATGCCCAACATGTGATAACTTGTCCATATGTTTCTGAACTACCGCCATAAATATGCAATATGAACAAATTATCATGTGACACGTTTACAGGTTTTAGCAAATGTTTCAAGTGAATGTCTCATTAAAATGCCCTCCCACCCTCCCACCACCCACCCACCCACACAAGTATAGTATCTTTGATGACTCAGTGTTACCGAGGAACAAAAATACAGCAGATAATTGGGAACGTAATTATGTGGGGTACTAAACTTTAAAAGAAAAACAATTCTGTCAAGCTAATTCTATCCAAACCTGTTACATGGCATGGAATCCACTTCCCCAACAAGACCCATAAAACCTTCAGCACTCCATGTCAGGATTGGTGGTAATGTGCCGTCCTTGGGTCTAGCTGGTGCACAGCTGGGTTGGTGGCCCAGTGGTTATTACACAAGTTCGGGGTTCAAACCTTTATTTGGGTACCATCTGGTGGGTTAACGGGAGGTGGGTTTTTTTTTTCGATTTCCATAACAACATATATGAAGATGGAGTGCTATAATTATAGAATCGATACTGTTGTACGGTTGTGAGGCGTGAACAGTCGGCAGGCAAAGTCAGAACAAAATTGAGGCAACTGAAATGTGGTTTCTAAGAAGAATGTTGAGTTCCATGGACAGCAAAGAAAAACGAGACAGTGTTGAAGGAGGCAGAAAGATTAGAAAAAGACAAGCAATATTCGTGGGACATTTTATGAGGAAAGACAAAGTAGTGCACCTGGTCACAACAGGAAAGTTGGAGGGAAAGAGAACACCAGACAGACCCAGGAAGAAAATTTTGGACAGACTTGCAGGGTGGCTGAGGACAGAGAGGGTGGGAGATGTACTTACAGCGACAAGGGATGGATTCATATGGAAGGCCATGATCGCAAAACGCCATGCGGCAGAGCTCTCGATGATAATGATATGTAAAGTCCTGCTAGTGAGCAGTCGTCTTTGGTGGAACCGCTCCAACTGGTGACTGTGTCGCTGGTAGGTAGTCCAGATCTCCCAGTTCCCCCATGGGGATGCCGGGGACTCTTTCAGTAGAAATACTATCCCCACCTTCTGGAAATTCTGTGCTAGAAATTTCTTCTTTTCTGTCACTCTCTTGGTTTCTGCCCCTGTTCCTTTGCTTTCTGTCATTTTTTCCTATCATTTTCTGCCTTGATGGTCCATTCATCTGTGTGCTCGATAAAGTCTTACGTACTTTTTCCTAGGATTGATAATTGCGTACATGTTTTAAATGCATTTTTGGCGTACATGTATTAAATGCATTTTTGGCTCTAGCGAGGTGAGATATGCCGAAGCAATTTTAGGTAATTTATGCCCGTTTTTATATATGTTTTGGTGTCCTTAGGCATGCCTAAATTTGTATTCAGGTGTGTCCTTTAGGTCCCTGAGTGATAATTGGATCTCGTTTCATCCAGGTCTGACATGCCCCCGAAGAATCTTGTTTCATCTAGGCTGACATGCCCCAAGGATCTCGTTTCATCTAGGTCTGTTATTGTTATTGTTACTGTTGTTTAAAGCCCAGCCGACTGTGTAGAGCCATATCAGGGCTACTACCGCTTCAAAACATACTGAACTTCAACAGGTAAAAATTAAAAGAAAAGAAAGTTAAGTACACATATCAATGCACTTGCGCACATAATCTAAGGACGTGCCCCTGGCGTTGACCATTCCGTCCAATTTATCGCACAGAGGATTTAAAAAACATACCTGAATACAAATATAAACATGCCTAAGGACACCAAAACATATATAAAAACAGGCATAAATTACCTAAAATTGCTTTTGCATATCTCACTTCCCTAGAGCCAAAAATGCACTTAATGCACGAACCCAATCATCAATCCTAAGAAAAAGTACGGAACACTTTATCGAACACATACAGGTGAATGGACCAGCAAGGCAGAAAATGATAGGAAGAAATGGCAGAAAGCAAAGGAGGAAGAAAGAAACAAAGACAGTGACAGAAAAGAGGACAGTTCTAGCACAGAATTTCCAGAAGGTGGGGATACTATTTATACCGAAAGAGACCCCAGCATCCCCATGGATGGGGGGGGGGGGGGGGATCATCTAGGTCTGACATGCCCCCAAAGGGATCTCAAGTCTGCCGTCTTTCCGAGCTTCAACATAACTTTTCATGCAGTCATCAGCCCTGATTCCCTTAAAGCCAGCTGTCTGCAGGTCAAAATACACAAGAAACGTCTAAGGGTGATGGATGGTACCCAGAGCAACAATGCTTAGCCACTGACTTTCCCCCCGTGGGGATGCCGGGGGCTCTTTCAGTAGAAATACTATCCCCCACCTTCTGGAAATTCTGTGCTAGAAATTTCTTCTTTTCTGTCACTGTCTTTGTTTCTCCTTGTTCCTTCGCTTTCTGTCATTTCTTCCTGTCATCTTCTGCCTTGCTGGTCCATTCACCTGTATGTGTTCGATAAAATCCTACGTATTTTTTCTTAGGACTGATAATTGGGTACATGTATTAAATGCATTTTTGGCTTTAAGGAGGTGAGATATACGAAAGCAATGTTATGTATGTTCTAGTATCCTTATTTATGTTAAAATTTGTATTCAGGTTGTTTTTTTTTAATCCCCATGTGCGATGAATTGGACGGAGTGGTCAACGCCAGGGGCATCTCCTTAGATTATGTGTGCAAATGCATTGGTGTGTTATACTTAATTTTCTTTTCTCCTGTTGAAGTATTGTATATGTTTTGAAACGGGTTATAGTCCTGATATGGCTCTACGCAGTCGGCTGGGATTTAAACAACAATAACAACACATAACATAACCACTGACTTGGATAATCGTCTCCCAGCAATGCACTCTCACCAACTGAATTAACGGGGACACAAAAGTAATACACAACCAGAGAGAGAAACTAGTGACCTTAAAGGCGAAAGGCGTTTTGGTGGCTGGCTACACGGCCATAAGTCATGCAGTTTACACCCACATAAATGTCCACTAAACCTGACACTGTTTATAGACCAGGGGCACAGATATTACGCGGCATAAACGTTGAGTAGGTAACAGGCCTTCTATCGATTTTGTTTTAAAGATGTTGGAAGAGGACGAAATAAAAGCGGTGGTTTGAATGAGGTGTAGGGAAAACACTAGAAGAGCTAAGAATCTAAAGCACAGCTTGTCCCCATAAACCTGAGGTCGTGAAGGTTGCGTGAGGTGGTAGAGACCTCAATTTTTATTCCGGGACCAGCGACATGAGGGCAGTGCTCATTTCATGGACCTGGCTGGATCTTGTTTCCTTTCGTTTGCTGTCTACACGATCAGGCAATGTTTTCAGCTGTGTAATCCATTGTTAATTGATAAGCATTCTTATCAACAAATGCCTATCAATTAACATCAGGAAGAGAGTCCTTGAATGTTATATAGAACCAATAATGTTGTACGGATGTGAGGCGTGGACAGTCAGCAAGCAAAGCCAGAACAAGATTGAGGCAGCCGAGATGTGGTTTCTAAGAAGAACGTTGAGAGATCCATGGACAGCAAAGAAAACAAACGAGACAGTCTTGATGGAGGCAGACACAAGTAGATCATTCATAAGGAAGATTAGGAAAAAGCAGGCAACATTCATAGGCCCATTTTATGAGGAAACGGGAATTGGAACACCTGGTCACAACGGGAAAGCTGGAGGGAAGGAGAGCACCGGATAGACCCAGGGAGAAGATACTAGACGGACTTGCAGAGTGGCTGCAGACAGGGAGGGTGGAAGAGGTGCTTGAGGCAACAAGAGATAGAGACAGATTGAAGTCCATAATCGCCAACGCCATGCGGCAAGGCACTTGATGATGATGATGAATCCATTTCTGCTACATCTTTACAAACCACGTACCCGTCTCAAAGGCAGCAAAAAGAACCTTTTCTTTTCTTTTTATTTATCTATTTTTATTTTTTACACTGTCCATGCTGAAACTTGTATGGAAGGACAAGAACATCTCCATGAAACACAAGATCAGGCTCTTACGTCGTCATCATCATCAAGTGCCCTGCCGCATGGCATTGGCGATCATGGCCCTCCATATGCATTTATCCCTTGTCGCCGCAAGCACATCTTCCACCCTCTCTGTCCTCAGCCACCCTGCAAGTCCGTCCAATATTTTCTCCCTGGGTCCACCTGGTGTTCTTTTTCCCTCCAGCTTTCCTGTTGTGACCAGGTGCTCTAATTCTTATGTGCACTATTATATTCCATCTATCTTCCTGTATGAATGCAAGACATGAACCTTCACAGCGGATTTGGTAAGACGAATCCCAGCCAAGGAAAAGGGACGGTATCGTAAGGTATTAAACATCAGATACACTGATGATATCACTACTGAACAAGCGCACCAAAGAACCACACATACCAGAGAATAGCCGAGATGAAGAAATAACTACCATCTTTAATACTCTAGACATCAACACTGGTCCATTCTCAATGACAGAATATTTCTCACGGTCAAAAAAGTCATTGAAGACAGGAAAATCAGCTGGCGAGGATGGAATTGTGGCAGAAATTCTAAAATTCTGCAACCTGGATGATATAGTAGTGGACTTCGCAAATCGACTGCTCACCAACGGAGAGAAACCACAGCAATAGTCAGATATCAACATCATAACACTGCCAAAGGATGGAGATCTCAGTGAGATAACCAACTATAGAGGAATGGGATTGTCAAAGGTAGTCAATAAGATGCTATTAAACAGAATACAACCAAATCTTGACCCAAACCATCAAACAGCACACTGACCATACGCACATCTGCTGGTATCAGCTGAAAGAAGAAAACTATGTTGGTGTGGGAGGAAGGTGAAGAAGGAGACAGAGAAAAACGACGGACTGACAACATTGCAGAATTGTGTGCGTGCGTGCGTGTGTGCGTGTGTGTGTGTGTGTGTGTTGTGTGTGTGTGTGTGTCAATGTGTGTGTGTGTGTGTGTGTGTGTGTGTGTGTGTGTGTGTGTGTGTGTGTGTGTGTTCGTTCGTTGCTTGATTAACGTCTTTTCACTAAAGTGATATTAGACGGATGTGTGTGTGTGTGTGTGTGTGTGTGTGTGTGTGTGTGTGTGTGTGTGTGTGTGTGTGTGTGTGTGTGTGTGTGTGTCAATGTGTGTGTGTGTGTGTGCGTTTGTGAATGTGTGTGTGAATGTGTGAGAGAGAGAGAGAGAAAGAGAGAGAGAGAGAGAGAAGTGTGTATGTGTGTGTGAGTGTATGTGTGTGTTGGGTGTGTGTATGGTGTATGTGTGTGCGTGCGTGCGTGCGCATTCACACACACACACACACACACACATACACACGCACACACACACATACACCACACACCACGCACGCACACAATTCGCAATATTGTTGTATCGGGTGTTTGTTTGTTTGTCTGTAATCTGACGCTTGACAAAGGCCAGTTGGCCGAAAATTTGCGCCTGTCTTGTCTTGTGTATTCCTGTTTGCTTGAACGCGGGCAGTCACACTTGTTTTGGATTGCGGAATTGTTAGAGAAACCATTTGACAGATTCAGGCTTTGGCTTCAGGAAGAATCTGGTGACTCCCAGTGACTCTTCACAGAAGAAAGGGAGAAAAAGAAAGGAGGAAAAACAAAAACAAGAAAAAGAAGAAGGAAAAAGAAGAAGAAGAAGAGAAGAAGAAAGAAGAAAAGAAAAGAAGAAGAAGAAGAAGAAAAGAAGAAGAAGAAGAAGAAAAGAAAGAAGAAAAGAAGAACGAAGAACAAGAAAGAAGAACAGAAGAAGAACAGAAAGAAGAAGAAAAGAACAGAAGAAAAGAAGAAGAAGAAGAAAAGAAAAGAAGAAGAAGACAGAAGAAGAAAGAAGAAGAAGAAGAAGAAGAAAGAAGAAAGAAGAAGAAGAAGAAGAAGAAGAAGAAGAAGAAGAGAAGAAGAAGAAGAAGAAGAAGAAGAAGAAGAAGAAGAAGAAGAAGAAGAAGAAGAAGAAGAAGAAAGAAGAAGAAGAAGAAGAAGAAGAAGAAGAAAGAAGAAGAAGAAGAAGAAGAAGAAGAAGAAGAAGAAGAAGAAGAAGAAGAAGAAGAAGAAGAAGAAGAAGAAGAAGAAGAAGAAGAGAAGAAGAAAGAAGAAGAAGAAGAAGAAGAAGCAGAAGCAGAAGCAGAAGCAGAAGCAGAAGCAGAGGAAGACGAGGAAGACGAGGAAGACGAGGGAAAACGAAGAAGAAGAGGAAGAAGAAAAGAACAAGAAGAACAAAAACAAGAAAAAAAGAAGAAAACAAGAAGAAGAAGAAGAAGAAGAAGAAGAAGAAGAAACACAAGAACAGAACAAGAACGAGAAGAACAAGAACAAAAAGAACAAGAACAAGAAGAAGAACGAGAACAAGAAGAAAACAACAAAAAAAGAAGAACAAGAAGAAGAAGAACAAGAAAAAAAGAACAAGAACAAGAAGAACAACAACAATAAGAAGAATAACGGCAATAAGTAGAAGAAGAAGAAGAACAACAACAACAACAACAACAACACAACATCAACAAGAACAAGAAGAACAAGAAGAACAAGAAGAAGATATGATGATGATGATGAGAGAGAGGAGGAGGAGAGAGGAGAGAGGAGGAGGAGGAGGAGGAAGAACAGGAGGAGAGGGAAGACAAAGTAGAGAAGAGAGAAACAGACAGACGAGACAGAGACAGAGACCGAGACAGAAACAGAGACAGAAACAGAGACAGAGACAAAGAGACAGAGAGATAGAGACAAAGACAGAAACAGAGACAGCGACAGAGACAAAGACAGAGACAAAGAGAATAATGATAATAACAATAACAAGTTTACTGACATGGCGTAAATGGTTCATGTCAAAAAGCATGCTCAATGCACAATTTCCGAATACAGCATTTAAACATGAGCCAAGCAATTGTAATGAATACAGGTATACGACGTACATGTAGATACACAAACAATGTCTTAAGTGCACATGTTCACACTCACACACACACACACACACATCACACACACACACACACACACACACACACACACACACACACACACACACACACACACACACACACACACACATACTCGTCTAATATCACACAGTGAAAGACTAAATCAAAGAACGAACGAACCACACATACATACACACACACACACTCACGCATGCACGCACGCACGCACACACACGCACCCATACACACACAAATGCACACACACACACATACACTCACACACACATACACACTTTCTCTCTCTCTCTCTCTCTCTCTCTCACACACACAACACACACACACACACACATTCACACACATTGACACACACACACACACACATTGACACACACGCACTCACACACGTACGCACGCACACACACGTACCCATACACGCACAAATACACACACACACACATAGTCACACACACACAAACTCTCTCTCTCTCTCTTCACTCTCTCTCTCTCCTCACATACACACACGCACACGCTCACACACACACACACACACATTCTCTCTCTGTGCCTCTCTCTCTCTCTGTCTCTGTTTTCTCTATCTATCTATCTATCTATCTACCTATCTATCTATATATCTATCTATCTATCTATCTGTCTGTCTGTCTGTCTATCTATATATATGTCTGTCTGTCTGTTTCTCTCTCTCTCTCTCTCCTCTCTCTCTCTCTCTCTCTCTCTCTTCTCTCTCTCTCGCTAGATCGAGGTCAGTGGTTACCAGTGTCTGTGTGCGCAATACTTTTCAGAATGTCAAACGTCTGTGGTCTGTATTGTCCCAAACCTACTGCAGCGATACATGCACCTGGCTGCCATCCTCTGCAGTGTTCATTACCAGTACACAAAATCCAAAACAAGCGTGACTAGCAGTGTTCAAGCAAACAGGAACCAGAAAATAAAACTACGAAAAAAGAATAAGAACGCGTATTTAATACAACCAGACAAGACAGGCGCAAATCTTCGGCCAACTGGCCTTTGTCAAGCGTAAGATCACAAACAAACGAACAAACACCAGATACAAAAATTAGGAGATAAAAACTGAAATTTCCCTGCTGATCACTCTTTTTATCCCAATTTTTTTATCTGATGTTTGTTTTGTGATCTTACGCTTGACAAAAGGCCGGCTGGCCAAAACTTTGCCCCTGTCTTATCTGGTTGTACGCGTTCTTATTCTTTTTTCGTGTTTTATTTATTTTTTTCTGGTACCAGGCTACAGCTTGAAAATTAACCTATTCACTGCCCACAAGCAGAAAATTGACCTGTTTGCTGTCCACAACTTAAAAATTGACCTGTTTGCTGTCAACAACCTAAACATTGACCTTTTTGCTGTCCACAACCTGAAAATTGACCTGTTTGCTGTCCACAACCTGAAAATTGACCTTTTTGCTGTCCACAACCTGAAAATTGACATGTTCACTGCCCACAACCTGAAAATTGACCTGTCCATTGCCTACATACTGAAAATTGACCTGTTTACTGCCCACAATCTGAAAATTGACCTGTTCGTTGTCCACAACCTGAATATTGACCTTTTCACTGCCCAAAAACTGAAAATTGACCTGTTCACTGTCTACAACCTCAAAATTGATCTTTTCACTTCCACAATCTGAAAATTGACCTGTTCACTGCCTACAACCTCAAAATTGACCTGTTCACTGCCCACAACCTCAAAATTGACCTGTTCACTGCCCACAACCTGCAAATTGACCTGTTCACTGTCCACATCCTCAAAATTAACCTGTTCACTGCCTAAAACCTCAAAATTGACCTGTTCACTGCCCACAACCTG
>JAPXFY010000024.1:21203297-21220797 GCA_030674185.1 Monoplex corrugatus
TGTGGTTTCTAAGAAGAATGTTGAGAGTTCCATGACAGCAAAGAAAACAAACGAGGCAGACACAAGAAGATCATTCATAAGGAAGATTAGAAAAGACAGGCAACATTTATAGGCCATTTTATGAGGAAGGGGCAATTGGAGCTCCTGGTCACGACGGGATAGCTGGAGGGGAAGACAGCACCAGGTACACCCAGACAGAAGATACTAGACGGACTTGAGGACAAAGAGGGTTGAAGAGATGCTTGAGGCAACAAGAGATAGAGACAGATGGAAGTCCATGATCGCCAACGCCATGCGGCAAGGCACCTGATGATGATGATGATAATGATGATGATGATGACGATGATGACGATGACGATGATGATGATGATGGTGATTTTGTCTGATCATACCTTTGCAAAAGGGGACAACATTGTTTTCTGTCTCTTGCAGCTGTAACAATACACATATCTGATTCACATGTCTAAGCGTTGTAAAGACTGTGGACTCAAGAGTGGTTATCATTTACCCTGTCAATTAATTCTCATTCATCTTCTGAGGTTGAGAATAACCACGCCTTAAATCTTCAGGCACGAGACCAGAGCGAAGAGTGTGGTCTTCCTACGATCTTCTTCTTTGTGGCCTCAAATGACGATAAATTGATCGTTTTGTTAGACAGATTGAGGCCGAATATCGTACTGTGTGAGTTGATTTCTATGACGTTTTTGTATAGGACATTGATGTAATTTTAACCCTTTGACTCCCGCACCCTATCCATCAATTGCAAAAACTTAACCCTTTGACTCTCTCACCCTATTCACCTGCTTCCTGCAGGATAGGGTAAGGGAAGTAAAGGGTTACTTTTTTGCTTTGCTAACATGGTAGGCAATGTAGGATGCTGGTGGACTGTATGCGGGAGTCAAAGGGTTACACTGAGGGATTGGTTCTGTTTCCATATGGTTCCATTACCGAGTGAGATATACATTTCATTGCATTTGAAATTATTGGAGTTATTTCAAAAGGGGATTCACAGAGCTCGGACAACTCCATATGCGCCCCACCCAAATCTGCCAGCAATTAACTGACAAATTTCCTGAGCCTGCACAAAACCCTATGCGCTGGCAAGGTCTTAAAACGAAGGGAAAGGGGAGAAGGGCCCTATCAGACATTAAGCTGACACCACCAGAACAGATCTTTGAGTCCATGGTTCTACAGACAGACTGATAGAAAGTTGAGATATGAAATCCATATGCTAATAAGGACCTCAAGACCTTGCCAACGCATAGAATTTATAAGCAGACATTTCGGATCTTCTCCATCACGTAGGCATCGATGGCATTAATGGCGTCACTGCATTATCATCATCATCATCATCATCATCATCATCATGCGCTCTGCCGCATGGCGTTGGCGATCAGGGCCCTCCATGTGCATCTATCCCTTGTTTGCCGCAAGCACATCCTCCACCCTCTCTGTCATCAGCCACTCTGCAAGTCCGTCGAATATTTTCTCCCTGGGTCTACCTGGTGGTCTTTTTCCCTCCAGCTTTCCTGTCGTGACCAGTGCTCTAATTCCCCTTTCCTCATAAGATGGCCTATAAATGTTGTTTGCCTTTTCCTAATCTTCTTGATCAATGATCTTATTGTAGATCTATCACTGCGTATGTAATTTATTTCAGACTTGGACACGCTCTCTTGAGAAGAGGAACGGAAACTGTTCTTCGAGAGTTGTGGTGCAGCAACAGGTGGTTCAGATGTTGGGCAAAAATTTGATGTTTGCCACAAGGGACGGATCTAAATGAATCATAACACATATACCATGCGCACGTGTAATAACTCCAACACGCTGGCGAGGTTTAGAGTTCTCCAACGATTGGCCTCCTTCAGTTCAAACTGACTATTGATTTGGACCACTAGATTGATGTTTCCAGGACACAAACCTGAAGGATTGATGTTCCAGGACACAAACCTGAAGGATTGATGTTCACACACATTCTTTTAAAAGTGCTGGTTTTGGCCTTTTTTTTTTATTTGTGTGTGTGTGTGGTGTGTGTGCGCGTGTGTGTGTGCGTGTGTGTGTGTGTGTGTGTGTGGTGTGTGTGTGTGTGTGTGCGTGTGTGTGTTAGTGTGTGTGTAAGTGTGTGTGTGTTTGTTTTTTTCGTTTTTTTCTTTTTGGTATGGATGATCTTGAATTAACTTGACGCCATGACTTCACAACGTAATTGCATTCGCGACACCACAACAGTCCACATACTGGACCAGAACCTGGTAAAAATTCATCCATAAACAGCTGACAAATATTTTGATAACACACTTTTTTTTTGTCACCTCCAAGACAGACAGACTGTCTCCTCTCTACAGTCGATATGAAACAGTTTCCCAATTTTATTTGTAAGGGAGATTGAAACAGAAAGAAAAAGGGGGTTGGGTAGGGGAGTGGGGGGATAAGAAGATACAAAAGCGGACTTTTTGATAACACTTTTTTTTCATACCTGCAGACAGACAAAAGAGACAGGGTCACTTCTCTCCGATCGACATGAAACAGTTTCCCTATATAATTTGTAAGGACGATTGAAACAGAAAGAAAAAGGAAAGGTTGGTGGGGTGGGGGAGAGAGAGGGATGGAGGATAAGGAGATACAAAAGCGGACAAAAGCACACGACAATCTCATAGCAGAAGACAGCCGTCAAGCCTTTTTTTTTTTTTTTTTTTGAAGCTGAGAGTCAATCTCCCGTAGGATGCTCTCTTTCCCCCCACTCCGATTCCAGACCTCACGCCTAGTATTCCTCCCATTGGCTACACACAAAGAGATTCACTCCCTCGTCACAGTCAGATCAATATGCTCGCCTCTTCCCCTTCCAAGTCAACCACAGCGCAGACCTCCCCTCATTTTTCCCCATGCACCGCCCCCTTCTTCTCTCTCCCCCTCCCTCCCTCACCCTTCCTCTCCTCCTCCTCTCCTCCTTCTCTTCCTGGCAGGTCTAGCACCACCAACAATAATGTGCCAAGAGTTAACTAGAGTGTCCGCGGCCTTTCAGGAAGCGGTTTGCTCGTGATTTGCGGCCCGTCGCTTTATTAAAAGTCCCCTGCCCAGGCTGAATTAACATCTAAATTTCTTGCCGCCGCCTTCTTCCTGGCTCAGTTCTCCATGGTCCGGCAGTGTGCAAAGCCAATATCGGGCCGTGTGTGTGTGGTGTGTGTGTGGGTGGGTGGGGGTGGGGTGGGGGTGAGTGTGTGCACGCGCATTTTGGTGTTAGGGGGTGTGTGTGTGTGAGAGAGAGAGAGAGAGAGACAGACAGACAGACAGACAGATAGACAGAAGACAGAAAGACAGAGAGAAAGAGAGAATGTGTGTGTGTGTGTGTGTCTGCATGTGTGGAGAGGGAGAAAAAAAAGAGAGAGAGAGAGAGGAGGTGTGTGTGTGTGTGTTGTGTGTGTGAGTGAGAGAGAGAGAGAGAGTCTGTGTGTGAGTGTGTGTGAGAGAGAGAGAGTGTGTGTATGCGAATGAGTGTGTTGTGTGCGTGTGTGTGTAGTGTGTGTGTGTGTGTGTAGTGTGTGTGTAGTGTGTGTGTGTGTGAATGAATGTGAGTGTGTATGTGTGTGTAAGAGAGAGAGAGGGGAAGAGAGAGAAAGAGAGAGAGCGAGAGAGAGAGTGTGTGTGTGTGCCTGTTAGTGTGTGTGTGTATAAGTAAATGAGTGAGTGAGTGTATGTGTGTGTGTGTGGTGATGAGTGAGTGAGTGTGTGAGTGAGAGAGAGATAAAGAGAGAGAGAGAGTGTGTGTGTGTGTGAGAGAGAGAGAGAGAGTGTGTGTGTGTGTCTTGTGTGTGTGTGTGTGAGTGAGTGAGTGAGAGAGAGAGAGTGAGAGAGAGAGACAGAGAGAGGTGTGTGTGTGTGTGTGCCGCGTGTGTGTGAGGAAGAGCTACTGTTTGGGTTTGAGGTGGTTGAGGCGATAGGGTGGGGGTTGGGGGACTGGGAGTGGCAGAAGGGTAGGGTGTGGACAGAGGACGGGACAGGACAGTAGGCAGGTTTTGGGAAACAGTCTTGACAGAGTGTTGGTTGTCCATGGTGGTCACTTTTACTGTCTTGGGCTGTCTGCCTGAACCGGCCGATACTTCCATCGTCCTTATTGTTATTGTTATTGTTATTGATAACGTTATTTTTGTTTAAAGCCCAGCCGACTGCGTAGAGTCATATCAGGTCATAACCGTTTCAAAATATACACCATACTTTAACGAGAAAAACAAAAAAGAAAAGAAATTATTTAGACACATCAATGCATTCGCGCACATAATCTAAGGAGATGCCCCTGGCGTTGACCGCTCCGTCCAATTTATCACACAGGGGATTTAAAAACAAACCTGAATACAAATTTAGACATAACTAAGGACACTAAAACATACATAAAAATGGCTTACATTGCCTACATTTGCTGCCGCATATTTCATTTCCCTAGAGCCAAAAATGCATTTAATACATGAACCTTATTATTAATCATAAGAGAAAGCATGTAGGACTTTATCGAACACATAAAGGTGAATGGACCAGCAAGGCAGAAAATTACTGAAAGAAATGACAGAAAACAAAGTAAGAAGGCAGAAACAGAGAGAGTGAGAGAAAAGAGGAAATTTTTAGCACAGAATTTCCTGAAGGTGATGATGCTATTTATAATGAAAGAGCCACTGGCATCCCCACGGGGGGAACTTCCATTGTCCTCCTCCTTCTCCACCTCTTCTTCCTCGTCATCCTGTTCCTTCAGGTGGCCCGTCAGCTCAGGTGTTTAGAGCACCGTGCTGTTAACCCAGGGGTCAACGGGTTCGATCGTCATACAGATCACAGTTCTTGTTTGTACTCTCTTTGTCTCTCTCTCCTCTCTCTCTCTCTCTCTCTCTCTCTCTCTCTCTCTCTCTCCTTTCCCCCTGTCTCTCTCTCCTCCTTCCCTCTCTCCTCTCTCTCTCTCTCTTTCTCCCTCTCTCTCTTTCTCTCTCTCCTTTTCCCCCTGTCTCTCTCTCCTCCTTCCCTCCCCTCTCTCTCTCTCCCTCTCTCTCTCTCTTCAAATGTTTTTCTTTGACTGATAATTCTGTCTTATCTAAGGTATAAGTTATGTGTATTGTGATGTAGACGCTATTCGAAATGAGGGCTGGTTGTAAAGAACCATACATTTTGCATATTCTTGACCTTTGTTCTTGCTCTTGTTGTTCTCTCTCTCTTTCTCTCTCTCTCTCTCTCTCTCTCTCTCTCTCTCTCTCTCTCTCTCTCTCTCACATCCCCTACACCCACACCCACACACACACACACACACACAGTGCGACGAAGCAGCAGGGAAGTTTCAGTCTTTTCTCCTAATTTTGTATTTGATGTTTGTTCGTTTGTGATCTTACGTCTACGCCTGACAAAGGCCAGTTGGCCGAAAGTTTGCGCCTGTCTTGTCTTGTTGTATCAAATACGCGTTCTGATTCTTTTTTCGAGTTTTTTTTTCTGGTTCTTGTTTACTAACGCGGGCAGTCACACTAATTTTGGATTTGGATTATACTACTATTGCTGGTGCTATTGCTACTGCCTTGAGAAAAGCAAACACAAATAGAACGTTAACGAAAATTAGGAAAAAACAACTAACACTTAATGGACATTTTATGGAGCAAGAGGAATTAGAGCACCTAGTAACAACAGGAAAGCTGGAGAGAAAAAGAGCACAAGTATACACAGAAAAAAAAATACTGGTCGGATTTGCAGAGTGGATAAAACCGAAAGGATGGGAGATTACTTGCAGCGACAAAAGATAGATTCGTACGGAGGGCCAGATCGCCGAGTCCATGCGGCAAGGCACATGATGATGATGATGATGATTGGGACTGTTACTATTGTTGCTATTGTTGTTGCTGCTATTACTACTGCTACTGCTGTTACTACTGTCGCTACCGCTACTCCTACTGCTGATGTTGATATTATTACTACAACTGCCACTACTACTACTCTGTTGGTAATATTGTTTCTACTGTTAATGCTGCTGCTACTTCGGTTAGCAATACTATTGCTACTGTTATTAGTTTTTCTGAATACTACTACTACTACTCCTACTACTACTACTACTACTGCCACTACACACCACACACTACTACTACTACTATTTCTGCTGCTGTTCTTCTTGCTACTGTTCTTACTACTACCCTACCACTGATGTTGCTATGACTACTACAACTGCCACCACTACTACTTCTACTGTTGTTTATTATTTTTCACTACTGTTACCGCTGCTACTACTATTTGTTTTTTACTACTGCTACTGCTGCTACTGCCACTACGGCTACTACTGCTGCTGATACTGTTGTTGCTACTACTACTACTACCACTACTGCTACGATGACGACACCACTACTACTATTACTACTACCACTACTACTACGATGACGACACCACTAGTACTATTACTACTACCACTAGTACTACGATGACGACCTACTACTACCACTACTACGACGACGACGACACTACGACAATTATATTACTACGACGACAACGACGACACATGACTGCTACTACTACTATTACTACTACTACCGAAAATCATAAATAATAATAATGATAATTATAGTAATACAACTACTACTCCTACTACTACTACTGATACTGCTGCTAAAGACTGAAAACCAAAGTGAAGACCGTGCTCAGGAAAAGCTCAGGGAGAGGTATCCCCAGAACAACAACAACAACAACAACACACAGATACAATACAATACTTTATTTTGTATAGCGCAAAATCTTGATAAAATCAAATCTAAGCGCTAAAACAGACACACACGCCACGCACGCACACACACACACACACACACACACACACACACACACACACACACACACACACACACACACACACACACACACACACACACACAGCACGCACACGCACACGGCTAAAATGGGGAGAAAGAATAAAAGCAATGGAAAATTATAGAGAGCATATTATATACAATTATATATTACAATGTGATTCCCCTCCGAGTGGAGACAGGCTGCAGAGGGGATTGAGTGAGGTCAGGATTTTATGCAGAGGAGAAAAGGTAAGTTTTGAGAGCGGACTTGAAGGAGACAAAAGTAGGTTGCTGACGGACAGAGAGAGGAAGTTTGTTCCAGGAAAGTGGACCAGAAACAGAGAAGCTCGTGGACCATAGGTATTGAGCTTAGTGCGTGGAAAGCGAAAAGTCAGAGGATCGGAGGCAGAGCGGAGGGTACGTGAGGGAAGATAGATCTCAAGTAGGCTTGACAGGTAATCGGGGGCTGCGTTATTGAGGCTTTTGTAGCACATGGTGTCTAGTTTGTACTGTATGCGCTTTGATACAGGGAGCCAGTGAAGTTGTGCCAGGAGAGGAGATATGTGGTCAACTTTTTTCTTTTTTAGTACAACAACAACAACAACAACAACAACAACAACACTCAGATACTGTGTCCACTGCAGTGTCTCACCCATCAAGGAGAGGATATCTCCAGAACAACAACAACAACAACAATAACACAGACATTGTGTCCACTGCAGTGTCTCACCCATCAGGGAGAGGATATCCCCAAAACAACAATAACAACACACACAGATACTGTGTCTACTGCAGTGTCTCACCCATCAGGGAGAGGATATCCCCAGAACAACAACAACAACAACACACACAGATACTGTGTCTACTGCAGTGTCTCACCCATCAGGGAGAGGATATCCCTAGAACAACAACAACAACAACACAGACACTGTGTCCACTTAAGTGTCTGACCCTCCAGGAAGAGGATATCCCCAGAACAACAACAACAACACACAGATACTGTGTCCACTGTAGTGTCTGACCCTCCAGGGAGAGAATATTCCCAGAACAACAACAACAACACACAGATACTGTGTCCACTGTAGTGTCTGACCCTCCAGGAGAGGATATCCCCAGAACAACAACAACAACACACACAGATACTGTGTCCACTTAAGTGTCTGACCCTCCAGGAAGAGGATATCCCCAGAACAACAACAACAACAACACACAGATACTGTGTCCACTGTAGTGTCTGACCCTCCAGGTAGAGGATATCCCCAGAACAACAACAACAACACACAGATACTGTGTCCACTGTAGTGTCTGACCCTCCAGGAAGAAGATATCCCCAGAACAACAACAACAACACACAGATACTGTGTCCACTGCAGTGTCTCACCCATCAGGGAGAGGATATCCCTAGAACAACAACAACAACAACAACACAGACACTGTGTCCACTCAAGTGTCTGACCCTCCAGGAAGAGGATATCCCCAGAACAACAACAACAACACAGAGAAACTGTGTCCACTGTAGTGTCTGACCCTCCAGGAAGAGGATATCCCCAGAACAACAACAACAACACACAGATACTGTGTCCACTCAAGTGTCTGACCCTCCAGGAAGAGGATATCCCCAGAACAACAACAACAACAACACACAGATACTGTGTCCACTGCAGTGTTTCACCCATCAAGGAGAAAAGGGCGACCACTTGATCGGCCTTTGATGGAAATTTCATCTGCACCGCTTCCGACAAATTACAGAGTCCACGATGATCCATCCTCACTCCCTCTGTCTTCCCCCATTACCCCCGCTCCCAGTATCTTATTTATCTGTCTTCTGTCTCCTCCCTCCCCCCCCCCCCCCCCTGCTTTCAGTATCTTCCCTTCTCCGCTGTCTCAGAGCGTTCAACAGTACTAGTCCAAAATCAGCTAACTCTCAAAAAGTATTGGAGAGTCACTTCCCTTATTTTCATAAATCAGGAAAGTATTATACTGGGGGATAAAACTGATCTGGGTGTGTTTTCTTTCTGTTCGTCTTTGAGTTAAATCTATGAAGATTTGATTTTTTTTCATAAGTGTGTTTCTTTTTGTTCAGATATCTATCGTCTTCGTTATTCTTTTTTCTTTTCTATCTCTCCTTTCCTTTCTTTCTTCATTTCTCTCTCTCTCTCTCTCTCTCTCTCTCTCTCTCTCTCTCTCTCTCTCTCTCTCTGTGTGTGTGTGTGTGTGTGTGTGTGTGTGTGAGTGAGTGTGTGTGTGTGTGTGTGTGTGTGTGTGTGTGTGTGTGTGTGTGTGTGTGTGTGTGTGTGTGTGTGTGTGTGTGTGAGTGTGTGTGTGTGTGTGTGTGTGCGTTCCTTCCTCGCTTTTTTTTCTTTCTTTTCTCGTTCTTTTTTTTCCCCCTCCTGTTTTTGTTCCTCTTCCTTTTTTGTCTTCTCTATTTTTTCTTTCTCTTCTCCCCCCCCCCCCCCCCCCCCCCCCCCCCCCACTCTTTCTGGTCTTTTTGGATTTTTCTGTTTTCCTCTTATTTTAAATAGTTTGTGTCTTTCTTTCCCTTCGTCTTCTCATTTTCTTTGCTTTTTGTCTTTATTTTTTTTCTTTCTTTCTTTCTTTCTTTCTTTCTTTCTTTCTTTCTTCTTTTCCTTCTTTCTTTCTTTCTTTCTTTCTTTCTTTCTAGGGTGTCCAAATGTTGTTTCCATTGCACCGCTCACTAATATAAACGTGGTACTTCACTCAGCAACCAAAACGAAAGTCATAAATATGGTCTCAGGCCGAATGAAAAGTTCCTCCGAGTTCCGATTTTCCCAGTCTTCCCTTCAGAGAAAAGCAGGATGATATTGGAATCTATGGGTTCTGCGTCTGTGTAACGGCGTCGCCTTTGCCAGTAAATGAAAGTAGTAAATATGGTATCATCACGCCTATGCAAAAATGTCTCTGATTCAGTGACATCGGCCCACATCGCGTCTGCTTCTTCTCTGATTCAGTGACATCGGCCCACATCGCGTCTGCTTCTTCTCTGATTCAGCGACATCTGCCCACATCGCGTCTGCTTCTCTGTAGCCAACCAACTTGGAACTTCACGGTGATTTCTTTGCTGTTTATGGATGAGATCTTTTACCAACATTAAATGTGGCCAAAATGGAAGATATTATTATACTAAACTGGCTGCCGCACATACCACTGATTACAACGTAAATTTCATACTATTTCTTACACATTTGTATCTCATACATTGTCAGTGTGCAGACAAAAAAGGAAAAACAAAAACAAAAACAAAAAACAGACAAAAAAACAACCCCCCCCCCCCCCCCAAAAAAAAAGGAAAAATAAACAAACAATAATAAAAGTACAAAAAATCACGTCCAGATTTTTAGGTGAACTATCTGTGTATGCGTCTATTCATCTTTTCATTTTTTAAATGTTAATTATGGTTTATGCAAATTTGTATGTCCTGCTTTTATTTTTGATGTTCAGAAATTAAGACCCCCTTCAGTTTTAGAACCACAAGAGCTGTCTACATGTACTTTGCTTGTGAGATAGTTACAGGTTCCCCTCTCTTGTTATGCCCTCTTTTCTTCCAAAGACTTTATTTCTTCCTTCTGGATCATTTACTTATATTTCTCCCAAATTCTCTCCTTAGCCACCATCTGTCTCTCCCGCTCTCTCGCTCTCTCTCTTTATCTATCTATCTATCTATCTATCTATCTATCTATCTATCTATCTATCACACACACACCCAACAGCTATCTATCTGTCACACACACACACACACACACATTCTCTCACTCTCTCTCTATCTATCTAGCACGCACCCATTCTCTCTCTCTCTCGATATACATATATCACATATATATATATATCACACACTCTCATTTATTCTCTCTCTTTGTCTCTCTCTCTGTCTCTCCGTCTCTCTCTCTCTCTCTCTCTCTCTCTCTCTCTCTCTCTCTCTCTCTCTCTCTCTTGTAGGCTCGTATATGTGCGCGTGTGTGTTTGTGCGTGTGTGCGTGCGTGCGCGCGTGCGTGTGTATGAGTCTTTCTGTCTGTTTGTTTGTCTTTTTATAAGGTTATTTCAACGTAGTTTTCTTTTCCTAACTAATGTCAGCAGATCTTCATATGGCCCAGTGTGCTGTTTGATGGTTTGGCACACTTGTTCATTGATGATAACATTATCGCGAGAAGGATATTTGGGTCGTGTCATCTATAACAGGAAGATGAATTGGGGATGTAGGCCCTATATGAAGAATTGTTTCTCTACTTAGAAGTCACACACACAACAAGGAAGGAGAGTGACGAGAAGAAATGCACTAACCACACTAGACATGATTCTCATAAGCAGTCCACACATAAATTAATAACTACAACGTATTTATTTAATCAATCAACTTCAGCATAAACGTGATTCACCATTCCTACTGTCCTGGGTCCTAATATTCCTAAAATCCTAAGATGCACTACGAATCATCAGAACTTGCATATCACTAGAATGCTGAACACTTTGTTATGTCCTACTCTATTCCCTCTCTCTTTGCTTCATGGAAAATTAAACATACTACCTATTCTTATCCCTACCCTAACGAAGGTATAAAATGAGACGTGGGTTACATACCTCTAAGATAGAATGGGAGCTGAAACGTCTCTCACTCACTGGCTCAATGGCTGACTCAAGGTTCTCTCTGCCTATAGTGATTGACTTACTGGCTTTTATACAGTGCGTTTCTATTGTTTTTGTCACAAACCTTCCCACCTGTCTTTCATTGGACATCGAAATTTGAATACTAAGCAATCTTTGGCCTAGCGGCCCTGGTTGTTATTCAACTTTCTGGGCTTTTCGCCTGGACGTTGGTATTTGCTGAAACCTTTGTGTACTAGATAACCTACCCTCTGTACCCTCTATAGTTGGATAAGAACAAAGTGAGCGTTAGGTCCTGTTCGGTGGAAAATGTTGAGTAACCAGTTAAATCATGGATGGCGTGATCTTCATTACGCAAACCTTACTTACCCGTGTAACGATACGGCTTGACTCTTCTTCCCCCCTAGAGGTCGGTGGAAAATGTCGAGTAACCAGTTTAATCATGGATGGCGTGATCTTCATTACGCAAACCTTACTTACCCTGTAACGATACGGCTTGACTCTTCTTCCCCCCTAGAGGTCGGTGGAAAATGTTGAGTAACCAGTTTAATCATGGATGGCATGATCTTCATTACGCAAACCTTACTTACCCTGTAACGATACGGCTTGACTCTTCTTCCCCCCAAGAGGTCGGTGGAAAATGTCGAGTAACCAGTTTAATCATGGATGGCGTGATCTTCATTACGCAAACCTTACTTACCCGTCTAACAATATGGTCTGAGGGGCCCCTGTGATAATATGATCAATGTAGCTGATGTTTAGAAACTTGCGATAACACCTTACTTCCGTGGCTTGGTTCGTTCATACAAATCCCCTGTGAGAGCCTATGTCTGGCATGCATATAGGAAGATGAAATATACCAGTGCACTTAAGAGCCTGATCTCGTTCATTCCTTTGGTGAAATTTTAAGACCTGCAACAGTGTATGTATACCAGGTCCCCCGTGGGGATGCCGGGGGCTCTTTCAGCATAAATAGTATCCCCACCTTCTGGAAATTCCGCGCTAGAAATTTCCTCTTTTCTCTCACTCTCTTTGTTCCTTTGCTTTCTGTTTTTTCTTCCAATAGTTTTCTGCCTTGCTGGTCCATTCACCTGTATGTGTTCGATAAAGTCTCACTTACTTTTCCTTAGGACTGATAATTGGGTACATGTATTAAGTGCATTTTTGACTCTAGGGAGATGAGATATGCGGAAGCAATTTTAGGTAACTTAGGCCCGTGTTTAATATGTTTTGGATGTCCCTAGATATGCTTAAATTTGTGTATTCAGGTGTGTTTTTTTAATCCCCTGTGCGATAAATTGGATGGAGCAGTCAAGGCCTGGAGCATGTCCTTAGATTATGTGCGCGAATGCATTGATATGTGTATTTAATTTTCTTTCCTTTTTTTCCTGTTAAAAGTTTTGTATGTTTTGAAGTGGTTATAGCCCTGATATGGCTGATATGGCTCTACAATAACAATGCATACGAGGATTAGCGATAACATTCCTTTGAAAGAAGCCTTCAGAGTATTTTATCTCCTTTCCCTGATGGTCTTAGCCCCAAAGGCAGGGAGGGACGGATGGAGTCCAATGTCCTCTATACCTGATCTTGTGGAGTTGTTCTTGTCCTTCCATACAGGTTTCAGTGCTGATGTCGTCTTTGCTGCCCTGAAGAGGATTTCTGGTTTGGATCCCTCATTGCTACATAGCAATTGCTGTTAATATTAACAATGAAGATACAGATCCACAGACATGATTCCACGGGTACCTGTTGGAATGATGTATCTGCCTTCAGTATTTCTTTTGTGATAATCCATTCTAGCAGATAGCCCGCCAGTAATGTAGTAGACATTATGCATGCACAGGTGTGCCCATGTTCCCCCCGCTCCTCCCAACGCGCACGCATACACACACACACACACACACGTAAGCACGCACGCACGCTCACACAATCACACACACTATCACACTCACACACACACACACAACATCACACACATACACACACATACACACACACCGTCACACACACACACACATACATATACACACGCACCATCACACACATACCATTTCACACACACGCGCGCGCACACACACACACACACAACGCACAGAAAGAGAGAAAGAGAGAAGGGGGTGAGAGAGAGAGAGTGTGTGTGTGTGTGTGTGAAGAGAGAGAGAGAGAGAGAGAGAGAGAGAGAGAGAGAGAGAGAGAGAGAGAGAGATGCATACACACAAATTCAAGACTCAACGATTCAGAATGTTTTCATTGTACGTCAGTCTGTCTGTACGAAAGGTTGAACATTCGTCAGTATACATCAACGAAGAAAGTACTAGTTTTACAATGACGAAAAAAATAATTCAATGATAATACAGAAGAGTCATCAGTTATCAATGTTAATTTTCCTCTCAATTAGACACTTCACCCACACACTGTCTGTGGTCTTTTGGAATTTTGCGAAGATTTTGACATATTCTTTGTTGTGTGTGTGTCTCTGTAAAAAGGCACACAGAGAAAGAGAGAGAAGAGAGAGACAGAGAGACAGAAACAGAGAGAGAGACAAAGACAGACAGACAGACAGACAGACAGAGAAAGAGAGAGAGAGAGAGAGTGAGAGAGAGAGAAGGAATCGGAATTCATTCAGATTAGTACCACCCCCTACTGAAACATGCAACATTGAAAATTATACGACAAATAGTAAATTGTAAGGGACTTTACACCATTACCACGTACATGTTTACATACACAGAGAGAAGAATAATAAGGATTGACCATCATTTCTATATCAGCACATCCATAAGTTGAGCACACTTGTATTTACAAAGCTTTGTACAGATACAGACAAAATGTTTCCACAATTCCTTCATTTTTAATGCTACCAATTTTGAAGAACAAGGTCTCCTAACAGTGTAAAAATCGCTACTCACAGTTCCGTAGCTTTCGATGGCGTTCTCGCCATCTTCGTCAGCGCTCTAATGCTGTCTGCGTGAATCTCTACTCAGATCTCGCGAACATGGGATGAACCCAGTTCACGAGATCGAATCAGAGAATGGTACACCGGGGGCAGGGTGTAACGGCCCCGGTCCCTGTTGAGCGGGGGGTTGGTGGCTGCGATGTAGATGGCCTCCTTGACTCCTCGCTGGAACCACTTATTTTCTCTGTCCAGGATGTTGACATTGTCCGCACTGAATTGATGTTTTTCGGCGTGTAGGTGAGCTCCTACTGGAGAAGAGTCCCTCTTGTGTTCTGTTAGTCTCTTCTGAAGGGGGCGTTCAGTTTCACCGACATAATGTTGGTTACAGTCCTGGCAGTCTATTCTGTATATAATGCCAGCTTTGTCGAGTTTGCTGGTTTTGTCCTTGGGGGTGACCAGCTGGCTGCGTATGGTGTTGGAAGGTTTGGAATGTACAGCCACCCCCAGTTTTCTGATCTTTCTGGACAGAGCGTCACTCACACCTCCTACGTATGGGATGGTGATGTGTCCCTTGCGCTGGTGTTGTTTCACTGGCTGTTGGGATGCGGTGTTGGATTTCCTGCCTCCCGGGCTGTTCCAGGCCCACTTTTTGTAGCCCGAGATTGTGAGCACTTTTTTCAGGTGGTTTGTCTCCTTGTCTTTTGCCTCTTGGGTACTGCATATGGTGTTAGCTCTGTGGGTAAGGGTTCGAATCACTCCCAGTTTGTGTTCAAGGGGCTGGTGGCTGTCGAACTGTAAATATTGGTCCGTATGAGTTGGTTTACGGTAGACCGAGAAGGATAGAATGCCATCAGTTCTGGTGATGAGGGTGTCCAGCATGGCTATGGAGTTGTTCTGTTCCACTTCCCTCGTGAATTTGATGGCTGGGTGTTGGTTGTTCAGATGTTCTGTGAACTGTTCGACCAGTTGCTGGGGGAGGATAGTCATGGTGTCGTCTACGTAGCGCCCCCAGTATCGTGGTGGGGAGTGGAAAGAAGCCAATGCTTTCTCTTCAAAATCCTCCATGAACAGGTTGGCTACTATTGGGCTTACTGGGGAGCCCATGGCTGCTCCTTCTTTTTGTTGGTAGAATTCACCTTGGAAGGTGAAGTAGGTGGTGGTGAGGCAGCAGGACAAGAGTTCACATACGTCGTCCACTGTGAGAGATGTACGTTGGTGGAGGGTTTGGTCGTTTTGTAACCTTCGGCGTATGATCTCTATGCTTTCTTTCACTGGTACGCTGGTAAATAGGGCAGAGACATCATATGACACAAGGAGTTCATCATGAGCGAGGGTGTAGTTACTCAGTTTTTCCACTAGGTCAGCACTGTTGTGGATGTGATGATCTGTGTGTCCTACGAGAGGTGATAGGATGTCCGCCACAAATCTAGCCGTCTCATACATGATGGAACCTCTGGATGCGACTATGGGACGGAGGGGGACTTCTTTCTTGTGGACTTTGGGTAGACCATAGAACTTGGGGACGTCGGACACAGTTGGGTATAATTTCCTGTACTGTTCTAATGACAGGCGGTCCGTCTCTTTCAGGCGTTTCAGTGTGTCTTTCAGTTTGTTGGAAAACTTGGAAGTAGGATCTTTCTTGGGGCGTTCATATGTTGTAGTATCTTCCAGAAGTTTGCTTGCCTTCTCATAGTACATGGGTCTAGGCATGATGACTGTGGCACGACCTTTGTCAGCTGGTAGGATCATCGTGGCGTGTTCGTTCTTTAAATCCGCCAGAGCCCGTCTTTGGTCCGGTGTTAAGTTGGATTTCGGTAGTTTGGCCTGTTTCATGATTCTGACACAGTCTGATCTTAAGTGTGTGGCTTCTTCTGAATTAGGGCCAATATACCTGCAAGCTGTTTCAATGCTTGTGATGAGGTCTACCACTGGAAGCTTGTTAGGGGCTACGGCGAAATTTAGTCCTTTCTCTAGTACTTCCTGTTCTGGTTTAGTGAGTTGGCGATCTGATAGATTGATCACCCACCTCTCTTTGGTCTTTCTTTTTGTTTCTTCCGGTACAGGTGTAATCTCGCTTTTGTCATTCTGTTGTCTCCTGTTGTTTTTTGGTGCTAGAAGTTCGAATTTCTTTCGATGGCGTTGGCGTACTTTGTCCCATTCTATTCGTCGTGTGTTGTTTAGCCACTCTTTGATTTCGGAGAGCATAGCATCTGGTAGTGTGCTAGAGCTCAGTCTTTCCTCGAGGTCTTGGATTTTCCCTTCCAGACAAGTGATGCGGGTGTTGATTTGCTTGATGCGTTCGTTCATGAGTGCTCGTTGTGCCTGATTGATGATATTATTTGCTGCTGTTCCTTTCATCGAAGTTTTGATTTTTAGGCTGGTGGGAAAGACGCCGTGATGTTTGCAGTGCAGTGTGAAGTGTAGATGGTTCCTGAACTTCGCTAGGGAGCGGTGTAATTTCTCTGATTCACGAAAGGTAGTGATGATCGTCCGATCGTAATCGCGAATGAGACGTAGGGGAAGTTTCAACAGTTGGGGGGTAGACATAATGCTACCAATTTTGAAGACATGGATGTTCTTCAAAATTGGTAGCATTATGTCTACCCCCCAACTGTTGAAACTCCTTCATTCTTGTTTGCTGTAAAAAGCGTTCTTAACAACAAAGGCCTACCAGCTAACATCAGGAAGAGAGTTCCTGAATGTTACATAGAACCGATAACGTTGCACGGATGTGAGGTGTGGACAGTCAACACGCAAAACCAGAACAAACTTGAGGCAACTGAAATGTGGTTTCTTAGAAGAATGGTGAAAGTTCCATGGACAGCAAAGAAAACAAACGAGACAGTCTTGAAGGAGGTAACAAGATCATTAATAAAGAAGACTAGGAAAAGACAAACAACATTCATAGGACATTTTATGAGGAAAGGGGAATCAGAGCGCCTGGTCACAACAGGAAACCGGGAGGGAAAGAGAGTGCCAGGTAGACCCAGGGAGAAAATATTGGACAGACTTGCAGGGTGGCTGAGAACAGAGAGGGTGGGGAGATGTACTTGCAGGGACAAGGGACAGATTCGTGTGGAGGGCTATGATCGCCAACGCCAAGCGGCAGGGCACATAGTGATGATGATGATGTTTGCCGTAAGTATACTAATACGAAAAAGACATGGATTTTCGTAAATCTTACGAGGTATATATTTTGGT
>JAPXFY010000024.1:21230797-21238297 GCA_030674185.1 Monoplex corrugatus
ACAACCAACACCCAGCCATCAAATTCACGAGGGAAGTGGAACAGAACAACTCTATAGCCATGCTGGACACCCTCATCACCAGAACTGATGGCATTCTATCCTTCTCGGTCTACCGTAAACCAACTCATACGGACCAATATTTACAGTTCGACAGCCACCAGCCCCTTGAACACAAACTGGGAGTGATTCGAACCCTTACCCACAGAGCTAACACCATATGCAGTACCCAAGAGGCAAAAGACAAGGAGACAAACCACCTGAAAAAAGTGCTCACCATCTCGGGCTACAAAAAGTGGGCCTGGAACAGCCCGGGAGGCAGGAAATCCAACACCGCATCCCAACAGCCAGTGAAACAACACCAGCGCAAGGGACACATCACCATCCCATACGTAGGAGGTGTGAGTGACGCTCTGTCCAGAAAGATCAGAAAACTGGGGGTGGCTGTACATTCCAAACCTTCCAACACCATACGCAGCCAGCTGGTCACCCCCAAGGACAAAACCAGCAAACTCGACAAAGCTGGCATTATATACAGAATAGACTGCCAGGACTGTAACCAACATTATGTCGGTGAAACTGAACGCCCCCTTCAGAAGAGACTAACAGAACACAAGAGGGACTCTTCTCCAGTAGGAGCTCACCTACACGCCGAAAAACATCAATTCAGTGCGGACAATGTCAACATCCTGGACAGAGAAAATAAGTGGTTCCAGCGAGGAGTCAAGGAGGCCATCTACATCGCAGCCACCAACCCCCCGCTCAACAGGGACCGGGGCCGTTACACCCTGCCCCCGATGTACCATTCTCTGATTCGATCTCGTGAACTGGGTTCATCCCATGTTCGCGAGATCTGAGTAGAGATTCACGCAGACAGCATTAGAGCGCTGACGAAGATGGCGAGAACGCCATCGAAAGCTACGGAACTGTGAGTAGCGATTTTTACACTGTTGGGAGACCTTGTTCTTCAAAATTGGTAGCATTAAATGTTAAATGGACGCTAAAGGACACATTGCACAACAAATGTTAAATGGACGCTAAAGGACCAATTGCACATCAAATGTTAAATGGACGCTAAAGGACACATTGCACATCAAATGTTAAACTGACGCTAAAGGACCAATTGCACAACAAATGTTAAATGGACGCTAAAGGACGCATTGCACATCAAATGTTAAACTGACGCTAAAGGACACATTGCACATCAAAGGTTGAATGGACGCTAAAGGACACATTGCACATCAAAGGTTGAATGGACGCTAAAGGACGCATTGCACATCAAATGTTAAACTGACGCTAAAGGACCAATTGCACAACAAATGTCAAATAGACGCTAAAGGACACATTGCACATCAAAGGTTGAATGGACGCTAAAGGACACATTGCACAACAAATGTTAAATGGACGCTAAAGGACCAATTGCACATCAAATGTTAAATGGACGCTAAAGGACACATTGCACAACAAATGTCAAATGGACGCTAAAGGACACATTGCACAACAAATGTCAAATAGACGCTAAAGGACACATTGCACAACAAATGTCAAATAGACGCTAAAGGACACATTGCAAAACAAATGTCAAATAGACGCTAAAGGACACATTGCACAACAAATGTTAAATGGACGCTAAAAGACACATTGCACAACAAATGTTAAATGGACGCTAAAGGACACATTGCACAACAAATGTTAAATGGACACTAAAGACACATTGCACAACAAATGTTAAATGGACGCTAAAGGACACATTGCACAACAAATGTTAAATGGACGCTAAAGGACACATTGCACAACAAATGTTAAATGGACGCTAAAGGACACATTGCACAACAAATGTTAAATGGACGCTAAAGGACACATTGCACAACAAATGTCAAATGGACGCTAAAGGACACATTGCACAACAAATGTCAAATGGACGCTAAAGGACACATTGCACAACAAATGTCAAATAGACGCTAAAGGACACATTGCACAACAAATGTCAAATAGACGCTAAAGGACACATTGCACAACAAATGTTAAATGGACACTAAAGGACACATTGCACAACAAATGTTAAATGGACACTAAAGGACACATTGCACAACAAATGTTAAATGGACGCTAAAGGACACATTGCACAACAAATGTTAAATGGACGCTAAAGGACACATTGCACAACAAATGTTAAATGGACACTAAAGGACACATTGCACAACAAATGTTAAATGGACACTAAAGGAAGCCGTGTAGCATTTGGGTTAAATGGGCGCAAAGCAAACAATAGATCCCAAAGGAAAAAATGCACGAAAAATACTAAATGGACGCTACAGTATACAATGAATACAATAGGAAACTGCACGAAAAATGTTAAACGGAGGATGAAGAAAAGAATGGACGCTAGCCACAGGAAACAAAGCACGAAAAGTGTTAATAAGACGCTACAGGAAACCCTGCACGAGACGTGATAAATGGATGCCACAGGAAACAATGAACGCTAAAGAAAACAATGGACGCTAAAGGAAACAATCGTCACTGAAGGAAACGATGGAAGCTAAAGGACACATTGCATAACAAATGTTAAATGGACGCTACAGGAAACAATGGACGTTACAGGAAACAATGGACGCTACAGGAAACAATGGACGTTACAGGAAACAATGGACGCTACAGGAAACAATGGACGTTACAGGAAACAATAGACGCTAAAGGAAACAATGCGTGAAAAGCGTTAAATGGAAGTGAGAGTATTGAAAAACCTGATCATCCTAGTTCTTTCTGTGGTCCAACCATTTTCAACGCGCGGTATTAATGCTACTGTACAAATGCACTAGTTGGCCCAGTGGAAAAGCACCTGCCTCGGACACGACAAACACGAGTTCGAATCAGTGATCAGACAGGGATTTTTTTGAACCCCTCTCCCCCACAGTAGGTGGATTGTGTAATATTACCCTTAGTGAAAAGACGTTAAATCAAAGAACGAACACAAGAGGTGGAATCTAGACACTAGTCCCTTAACCCTTTGACTCCCGCACCCTATACGCCAAATGCAAAAATTTAACCCTTTGATTCCCTTACCCTATCCACCAGCTTCCTGCAGGAAGCTGGTGGATAGGGTAAGGAAATCAAAGGGTTAAGTTTTTGCTTTGCTAGCATGGTTGACAATGCAGGATGCTGGTGGACAGAGTGCAGGAGACAAAGAGTTGAACGAAACGGTATGTCAGGGTTCTGAATGCTGCATGTTGTCAGCGCATGATGAAGATCCCATGGCAAGAACCAAACAGCTGTCCCTGGCAAAATTCTGTAGCTTAATCTGGTGTCATAGATAAACAAAAATACACACATACAGAAAGAAATGAAAGTGGTGCTGCAGTGCGTCGACGGTCTCTCCCAGAGAGTGACCCAAATTTCACGTAGTAAATCTATAGTAACACAAACACAGACACTGACATAGACACACACACACACACACACACACACACACACGCGCGCGCGCGCGCGCGCACTCACACACAAACACACACACATACACACACATACACGCACATACCCACACACACACACACACACCACACACACACACACACACACACACACACACACACACACACACACACACACACTCGTCTAATATTAAAAGACATTAAATCAAAGAACGAAACAACACACCACACACACACCACACACCTACATACACACACACGCATGCGCGCGCGCACACACACACACACATACAGGTCCTCTCCACCCCACACACACACACACACACACACATTCACACACACAACACACACACACACACAACACACACACACACACACACACACACACACACACACACACACACACACACACACACACACACACACACACACACACACACACTACAATAAATATTAATCGTTTAAAAACCGCAGCTGGTCGAAAGTGGTAGGGGTAAACCTGCATATGATGTGGGTGGAAAATAATTTTATCGTAATTTCTTAAAAACTAAGGATTAATTCTGCCACTTTTTATAGGTAACCAGTTGCCGTCGAAAACCAAACCTGCATTTGTGCAAACCAACCATTTGAATTTGTATTTTTATTGGAATATTGAGCGACCCAGCTGTTACACTCTCAGTTGATTGTGATACGAGATATATTAGGAAGTCTCGAAGCCCGCGGTATGTGTCATGCATCTATATGTATTCGTCTTTGAGAGTGCTGCTAAAATTTTCCTGACCAACTCTGAAGGCAGGTGTATCTCTAGGAACCGGACTACGCCAGGTAATCATAAGCAATGAGTACAGCACCAAAAAAAAACAAAAAAAACTAAAAGCAAAAACAAAAAAACGCCAAATAGATAAACGAACAAATAAATCGTACAAATAAATATGTCACTGTAACTCTGTTTCTTAAGATGTCATTATACATCTGTTTGTTTTGAAACATGTCATTGTACATCTTGTTATTTCCAAACATGTCATTGTACATCTTGTTATTTCCAAACATGTCATTGTACATCTTGTTATTTTCAAACATGTCATTGTACATCTTGTTATTTCCAAACATGTCATTGTACATCTTGTTATTTTCAAACATGTCATTGTACATCTTGTTATTTCAAGCATGTCATTGTGCATCTTGTTATTTCCAACATGTCATTGTACATCTTGTTATTTCCAAACATGTCATTGTACATCTTGTTATTTCCAAACATGTCATTGTACATCTTGTTATTTTCAAACATGTCATTGTACATCTTGTTATTTCCAAAACATGTCATTGTGCATCTTGTTATTTTCCAAACATGTCATTGTACATCTTGTTATTTCCAAACATGTCATTGTACATCTTGTTATTTCCAAACATGTCATTGTACATCTTGTTATTTCCAAACATGTCATTGTACATCTGTTTGTTTTGAAACATGTCATTGTACATCTTGTTATTTCCAAACATGTCCCATTGTACATTCTAGTTATTTCCCAAACATGTCATTGTACATCTTGTTATTTCCAAACATGTCATTGTACATCTTGTTATTTCCAAACATGTCATTGTACATCTTGTTATTTCCAAACATGTCACTGTACATCTGTTTGTTTTGAAACATGTGGTTATTTCTAAACGTGTCATTGTACGTCTATGTGTTTCTAATCATGTCATTGTACATCTGTTTGTTTCTAAATATGTCATTGTACGTCTATGTGTTTCTAATCATGTCATTGTACATCTGTTTGTTTCTAAATATGTCATTGTAAATCTGGTTGTTTTTAAACATGTTATTGATCATCCTGACCCAAGTTGTCATCCTCTCTGCCCACACACACACACACACACACACACACACACACACACACACACACACACACACCGCGCGCGCGCGCGCGCGCGCACGCACGCACACACACACACACATTCACACACACACACACACATACACACATTCACAAATGTTCCAATATATTCTCTCATTTTCACATCTTTCCCCCTCCCTTTGTTATTCATTGTCTTTTTCACTCACTGTGTCTTTTTCCTTTTTTATACTAACTAAGTTATAGGTTCATGTATAGGTCAATGGGTTAACAGTATGATAGACACACATGAATAAAACCTTCATGTTAGAATCAGTTAGCTAACATACACGTGTCATTTACATGTAACCAAGATTATTCCAGTGGTAGTCTGATAAAATACCAATATGAAATACAGACGAGGTAAAACATAATCTAGTGAGGGCCTCAGGACCTGGCCAGCTCATGGGTTTATGTGCAGGCTTAAGGCATGTGACACAGACACCATACACATGGCACCTGTGACGTTAGTATATATGGAATTCGTTCCGAGCGCGGAGACGTCATCTCGAGAAACTGAAACTGAAACATAGTTAAGATTATTGATTTTTTGCCTTCTCTTGGTCTCTTTTAAGGCGCCTTTCATTGAAGTAGTTATCAAGGTTTTCCCGTTTATTTTGCAGTCCTTGCTTTACTGCTTGAAAGGTAATAAAACTATCAGCAGGCAACAGACATAGAATCTTAGTGTTGATTGTTTCAGTTATGAGAGATGAATTATGGTGCTGTCAATCATTTTGGTAAATCAGTGAAATGAATTTATTTAACAGTCTCGAATTTGGAGAACATGGATTCGATCCCCCTACCCCCGTTCCCTGCGCTCCATTTTTTTTTTTTTTTTAAATCCCATATGGGCTTTATGTTTATTTGCAGGCTGGTTGGATTTGTGGATGGGCAGAGCCGTGGATTCCAGATTCTGTATCTTGAAATGTGAATCAAATTAACTGACTGCGTTTAAGCAAATAGGAACAAGAAAAACAACACACACACACACACACAACAACACAAGAGTCAAAAACAGTGTAGCTATATAAATCAAGACACGCAAAAATTCCCCACAACTGTGTTTGTATTAAACGACACAAAAACAATGCCAGTGTAACAGTAATAAAAAAATACATAAAATTTAAAGGGAAAAAAAACTGTAAGACTTTCCTGATGCTTCGTCAAGTTGGAGAAAATGACCCATTTTCTTCTCAATAAATACGCGTTCTGATTCTGTTTCTGTGGGTTTTTTTCTGGTAATCATATCTTCGAGTTCAGTCCTTCCATCATCATCATCATCACTGTCGTCATCATCATCATCATCATCATGTGCCCTGCGTTGGCGATCATGGCCCTCCAAACGAATCTATCCTTCGTCGCTGCAAATGCATCTCCCGCCACCTTCTCTGTCTTCATCCACAGAGCAAGTCCGTCCACATTTTCTCCCTGGGTCTACCTGGTGCTCTTTTTCCCCCCCAGCTGTCCTGTTGTAACTAGGTGCTCTAATTTCTTTTGCCTCATAAAACATCCTATAAACGTTATATCCTCTCCGCAACACAAGGGCTGACATGGCGTGTTCGTTGTCCATCTTAACCCTTTGACTCCCGCACCCTATCCACCAACAGCAAAAACTTAACCCTTTGATTCCCTCACCCTATCCACCAGCTTCCTGCAGGAAGCTAGCGGATAGGATGAGGGAAACAAAGGGTTGAATTGTCGCTTTGTTATCATGGTTGACAAAGCAGGATGCTGGTGGACAGAATGCGGAAAGTCAAAGGGTTAATGCTTCAATCACTACGGTAGTGTGTTTCATAAATCCCCGTTCCCTATCCCATATCTCAGCCTTGCAAGCGAATAGGGTTTTACGCAGGCTGTAGAAGTTCACATATGGTTTTGGGTAGGTGAGTTTGCCAAATGACTGCTGGCAAATTTCGGTGGAGCGCAGAACGAACAAATGCCTATCAGTTAACCCCAGGAAGAGAATTCTTGAATGTTATAAAGAACCGATAATGTTATACCTTTGTGAGCCGTGGACAGTCAACACGCAAAGCCGGAACAAGATACACGTACATGCAGCCGAGACGTGGTTTCTAAGAAGACTATTGAAAGTTCCATGGACAGCAAAGAAAACAAACGAGACTATCTTGAAGGAGGCAGACGCAAGAAGATCATTCATAAGGAAGATTAGGAAAAGACAT
>JAPXFY010000024.1:21250797-21255797 GCA_030674185.1 Monoplex corrugatus
AGAGAGACTGTACAGATTTACCGAAGTCAAAGCCACGAAGTTGACATTCATGTCCACACGGGGCATCAGTCAATAGCTGGCTCCATCAGTGTGTCTTAAAGTTAAAGAGCTCAGCCCCCATACATTACATTCTCCTTTAAAATGAACCGCTGGCGCTGACAAGCCGCCCTTACAAAACGTACATGCACGTACCCGCACCGATACGCGTGCCCGGGGGCGAACATTCTAATTCCGTTCCACAAAAATCACTGATTACAATGTGATAGAAGTATTCTATCAGAATGCACTGAGCTTAATAGTCCGTCAAACTGAAGTCACAGCTTTTTTTTTTTTTTTTTTTTTTTTTTTTTTTTGAAAAATCCATTGCATGCACTGTGGTGTTGTCAAAACAAAAAGAAAGAGAAGAAGTTTCACCCTTTGGCTCCCGCAACCTATCCAGCAACTGCAAAAATTAAACCCTTTGGATCACTCACCCTATCCACCAGTCTTCTGTAGGAAGCTCGTGGATAGGGTGAGAGAGTCATAAGGTTAAGTTTTTGTTTACTAGCATGATTGACAATGCAGGATGCTGGTGGATATGTCGCGGGACTCAAAGGGTTAAGGAAATGATTTTACAACAAAAAATAAATAAAGAAATAAAACAAAACAAAAAAGTAACAGAGACAAAAGTAAAACAAAGAAAAAGGATTTAGACAGAAAAAGCATACTCATGAAAAAGGACACAGTAGCACTAACACGAGAACAAAACTTACAACAAGGTGGTGTATACCTTCGTGCGAGTGACGTCCATTGAAAATGAAACGTTTCAAACTTCTTGATTTGTGTGGCTTTAGGGAATATGACTGATAGTTGATTGATTGACTGAGCTTTATTTTCCACTGTTAGACGATCACACAGCAGAGTTTAGTCAGTTTTCAAACAGACAGGATTCTCCTCCATCAGTGTTTCTGAGATGCAGTATCTACGACAGATATTCTGAGGTTGGTCTAGTGTGTGGATGTGTGCCACCCATATCTCTCTCTGCCGACTCGTCGACGGCCTCCTTCCATAGTACCCGGAAGAATGGTCGCAGACAGTGCATTGCATGGTGGGGTTTTTCTCTTTCTTGTCCAACTGTTTTCTCCCGGGTAGGTGTTGTGGGGAGTTGAAGCCTAAAACCATTGGCATACAACAGTTCGTTTTGGGCCTCTGGGTCTGTGTTGGCGTCTTTGGTGATTTTGTCTATGTATACTGTGAACAGTAACGATGACAGTGTGCACCCTTGTCTCAACCAGGATTTCACTTGGAACCAGTTGGAGGGTTAGTTTGGGGTCCGTACCGCACTTTGGTTATTGAGGTAGATCTCCCTGATATTGTCCAGAAATTGTCTTTTCACTCCGTGCAGCTTCAGTATCTCCCATCACTTATTTTTGTCGACCCTGTCAAATGCTTTCTTTTGATCTACGAATACAAGACAGAACTGCCTCTGGTACTTACATGCTATCTCACAGAGCTGTCGGAAGGCAAAGACAACACTTCTGCGGCGTCTTCCCTCTCTGAAGCCAAACTGGGTTTCACTGAGCAGTGGATCCTCCATTGCTCTTGTGAGCGAGCTGCTCCAAGATCTTGGCGAAGATCTTGCCAGTATGACTGAAAAGGGAGACGACTCTGTAAGTGCTGCAATTTTTTCGTTTCCTTTTTTGTTCGGTATGTGCACGACAACCACTCTCTTGTCAACTGTTCAGAATACGTCTCTCTTCCCATGGAATATGGTGATGAACCACTTGATGCCAGCATCTCCGCATGCTTTGATGGCCTGTGTTGCGATTACATCTTCTTGCGCGGTCACGGCGGGTGAGGTGACCAAATTAAGTAAGCTTGAGTAATTTTACTGTTGTCAGAAGTGGTCCTGTAGAATTTACTTCTTTAACCCTTTGTTAGGGTATGGAGGAAAATAAAACCAATATTAACCCTTTGATTCATGCACCCTATCCAATAACTGCAAATAATCTAACCCTTTGACACCTTCACCTTAACATTTATCCTTAAATCTTTGACTCCCTCACCCTACAGGAAGTCGGTCGAGAGAGTGAGGGAGTCAAAGGCTTAACTTTTTGCTTTGCTAGCATGACTGACAAGCAGGATAATGGTGGACGAGGTGCGCGCGGGAATCAAAGGGTTAACCCTAAGTCAACAAAACAGTTGAAACATGTATGTTAATTATTCTGTAACTTTATTTCTCAGTTTCTCACACACACACACACACACACACACACACACACACACACACACACACACACACACACACACGGGCGCGCGCGCGCGCGCAAGCACGTACACAAGCACGCACACACAAACACACGCATGCATACACACACACACACACGCACACACACACATACACACACACATGCAAATTATTAAACACACACTCTCGTACAAACACACACTGACTAATATATGCACACACATACACACAGACACACACCCACGTCACATACACATGTACACTCATATACACACATCCACACACATACACATAGACACACACCCACGTCACATACACATATACACTCATATACACACATCCACACACATACACATAAACACACACCCACGTCACATACACATATACACTCACATACACACATCCACACACATACACATAAACACACACCCACGTCACATACACATAATTTTTTATACACTCATATACACACATCCACACACATACACACAGACACACACCCACGTCACATACACATATACACTCATATACACACATCCACACACATACACACAGACACACACCCACGTCACATACACATATACACTCATATACACACATCCACACATATATACACAACACACACAAACTCATACATACACTCACACACACACACACACACACACATACAGACACATGCACATATGCACTCGCACACACACATGTTTATGCATTTTCACAATTACACACACACACGTACACACACACACTCAGACATTCACATATTCTCTGTCTCTGTCTCTGTCTCTCTCTCTCTGTCTGTCTGTTTGTCTCTCTCTCTCTCTCACACACACACATGTACGCACACACCCACTCAAACTTACACACACATACACGAGCACACCACCTCCACTACCACCACCACCACCACCACAACCATCACTACCACAACCATCACACCCCCAAACACACACGCCTTTATGTATTGACTTGACAACAAGCTAATCTGTTCAACAAAAAATGCATATATAAAAAAACTATCCCATAATCAGCACGAACATCCTCATAGCTCTATGCACCCTCTTGTCCAAACACCAAGACTTGTCAAAAAACCCAGAGAGCGTGAAGTACCTGCAAACCTGCAGGGTCTTCGTCTAAATGCCTTGTATTGACTTTAGACAAGAGAGCTGTCACACACAGCGAGGAATGATAGGAGTTACGCTGAGCTTTAGGATGATGTCTTCAACACCTGCGAAGTAGTAGGAACCTATCTATCTCCTGTTTACCTTAGACAGTTTGATTTTAATCTCAAGTGTGTGTCATTGATGGGTTTCATATTTCTTTTGCTATCTCCCTGTTTGGGAGGTGCATTGCGGTGACCAAGCAAAGTTTTCAGGCACGGTGATCCCATTTTCTTTTATTCTATGTTTTTCTTTTTTACTGCGTTCCGTTATCTTAGCCGGCTGGCTGGCTGCTTTGTTAATCGTACACTTAAAATCTGATGTCTGGGGTTCAGTCCCAACCTGAATTATATAAAAGATAAACTGGCTTGCTCGCGGACTTCCTCATTGCTTCAATAATTCTGGTGGTGTCAGCATAGTGCTTCGTGTATCCTGTTCACCCCAAACTCCATTTCAAGTCCATTGCCAACACTTTGGGTTGTGTGCAGGCTCAAAGATTCTGCCAGATAGCAAATAGCCTGTGGGAGGAGCGCATATGGGCTTGTCCGAGTGTGATGAATTTCTCTTGAATAAATTATAAATTCTCATCTTTGCGCTCCGAATTTGCTTGCCTGGCCTTTTCTGCAAAACATCTCAGCACTTCTATTTTTTATCTGTATTTGATATTGTGTAGCACATACACTCTGAAATAGTTACATTTTTTCTTTTCTGAAACTTCATTTTATCATTCTCGATTTTTACATTGAACAATGTTTTTTTATACAATAAAAACACTGAACACATTTCAGTCCAAGGGAAGACTCAAAATCTGCAAATCAAGGAAGAAACAGATATGAATGAAACAGATGAAGGGGCAGAAGATAGAACAGCCGGTCACCTGCAATATTTCCAAAAAAACGAAAAACAAACAACAACATAATAGGCTCAAGCTGTCAGAGTGAGGCATACAGTACAATAAAATAACTGAAACAGTGACTTTGTCCCGTAACCTAAAACAGTTATCCTCGTTTTGGCATGTCGTTGATTACATTGATCAGTTTGATTACGTCCACCATCGTCATCATGACTTGTCTCATAACCAGTGTGGATATTGAGGGAGGGCAGAAGAAGTCTGATGAGACTTGATCAGCAGAGAGAATCCTCCATCTCTGAGACAGGAATGCAGCAAGAAGCAACTCAGACATATTGAGGATGGTCGTGTCATTGATATTTCCTACCCAGCTGTTCACTTCGGAGATGATCTTCTTCCAGAATACTTTGATGCCAGAGAGTACCCTGATCACGTTCTTGTTGTAATGTACGCACTTGGCACATCCCTATTTGGTTTAATGTAATCTAATAATGAGTACTGTCCACTTGCGACTGTCTCGTTTTGACTCTACCGCTCAGTTTGCAGCCTGACACCGACTTTGCGCTGGACTGTAGTCTAATCGCGTGTTTTGCTAGTAATAAATCTACCCTCAGCCATGCAAGATTAATTTCACACTTATCATGGTGGCTGACCTGCACAAAACAAGCAAGATTGTGTCGTATCGTAATTGTCAAAAAAAGTTCCTGTAGGCCCACGAAGGTGTTGATTTGTTTCACACAAATTCACTGGTCTTGTATGATCG
>JAPXFY010000024.1:21273297-21288297 GCA_030674185.1 Monoplex corrugatus
GCCCTAGTATCCCATATTGCACAACTGGCCCTAGTATCCCATATTGTACAACTTGCCCTAGTATTCCATATTGCACAACTTGCCCTAGTATCCCATATTGCACAACTTGCCCTAGTATCCCATATTGCACAACTTGCCCTTGTATCCCATATTGCACAACTTGCCCTAGTATCCCATATTGTACAACTTGCCCTAGTATCCCATATTGCACAACTTGCCCTAGTATCCCATATTGGACAACTTGCCCTAGTATCCCATATTGTACAACTTGCCCTAGTATTCCATATTGCACAACTTGCCCTAGTATCCCATATTGCACAACTTGCCCTAGTATCCCATATTGCACAACTTGCCCTAGTATCCCATATTGCACAACTTGCCCTAGTATCCCATATTCCACAACTTGCCCTGGTATCCCATATTGCACAACTTGCCCTAGCATCTTATCACACACATTGTCCTGTTACGTCACACTATACAATTTGTCCTAATATGTCTATTATATAACTTGCCCCAGTATCTCATATAGTGCAGTTTGCTTTAGTGTCTCATATCATTCAAGTTATCATAATACATCATATCATATAACTTGTCGTAGTACAATTTGTAATAGTTCGTCTTACCATACAGCATCTTGCCCCAGTACATCATACCATAGATCTTGCCCCAGTACATCATACCATAGATCTTGCCCCAGTACATCATACCGTACATCTTGCCCCAGTATATCATACCATACAAAAACTTTCCCCACTACGTCATACAATACAACATCTTGCCCCAATTCATCATACCATACAGTTTGTCCTAATACAACTTATTATACAACTGTTATACAACTTGCCCCACTATATCATATAGTACAATTTGCTTTAGTATCTCGTATAATAAAGTTATCACAACACATATCATATAACCTGCCATAGTACATTTGGTAATAGTACATCATATTATACAACAACTTGCCCCAGTACATCATAACATACAACAACTTGCCCAGTACATCATATCATATAACAACTTGCCCCAGTACATCATACCATACAACAATTTGACCCAATTCATCATAACATACAGTTTGTCCTAGTATATCTTATTATACAACTTGCCCCAGTACATCGTACTATACACCAACTTGCCCCAGTACATCGTACCTTACAAAAATTGCCCCAGTACATCATACCACAAAACAACCTGCCCCAGTACATCATACCACACAACAACTTGCCCTAGTACATCCTACTATACAGCAACTTGCCCAGTACATCGCACTATACAGCATCCTGCCCCAGTACATCGCACTATACAGCAACTTGTCCCAGTACATCCTACTATACAACAACTTGCCCCAGTACACCATACCACACAACAACCTGCCCCAGTACTCATACCACACAACACTTGCCCCAGTACATCATACCACACAATAACCTGCCCCAGTACATCATACCACACAATAACATACCCCAGTACATCATACCACACAATAACCTACCCCAGTACATCATACCACACAATAACCTACCCCAGTACATCATACCACACAACAACCTGCCCCAGTACATCATACTATACAGCAACCTGCCCCAGTACATCATACCACACAATAACCTACCCCAGTACATCATACCACACAACAACCTACCCCAGTACATCATACCACACAACAACCTATCCCAGTACACCGTACCACACAACAACCTGCCCCAGTACATCATACCACACAATAACCTACCCCAGTACATCGTACCACACAATAACCTGCCCCAGTACATCCTACTATACAGCAACCTGCCCCAGTACATCATACCACACAACAACCTGCCCCAGTACATCATACCACACAATAACCTGCCCCAGTACATCATACCACACAATAACCTGCCCCAGTACATCATACCAACAGCAACCTGCCCCAGTAAATCATACCACACAATAACTTGCCCAGTACATCATACCACACAACAACCTGCCCCAGTACATCATACCACACAATAACCTGCCCCAGTACATCATACCACACAACAACCTCCCCAGTACATCATACCACACAAAACCTGCCCAGTACATCATACCACAAACCTACACAACACCAATACCCCAGTACATCATACCACACAATAACCTGCCCCAGTAACATCATATCCATCTACAATAACCTACCCCAGTACATCATACCACACAATAACCTGCCCCAGTATATCCTACTATACAGCAACCTGCCCCAGTACATCATACCACACAATAACCTGCCCAAGTACATCATACCACAACAAAACCTGCCCCATACATCGTACCACACAATAACCTGCCCCAGTACATCATACCACACAATAACTGCTCCAGTACATCATACCACACAATAACCTGCCCCAGTATATCATACCACACAATAACCTACCCCAGTAATCATACCACACAATAACCTACCCCAGTACATCATACCACACAATAACCTGCCCCAGTATATCTACCACACAATAACCTGCCCCAGTATATCATACCACACAATAACCTACCCAGTACATCATACCACACAATAACCTGCCCCAGTATATCCTACTATACAGCAACCTGCCCCAGTACATCATACCACACAACAACCTGCCCCAGTACATCGTACCACACAATAACTTGCCCCACTACATCATACCACACAATAACCTGCCCCAGTACATCGTACCACACAATAACTTGCCCCACTACATCATACCACACAATAACCTGCCCCAGTACATCATACCACACAACAACCTGCCCCAGTACATCATACCACACAACAACCTGCCCCAGTACATCATACCACACAACAACCTGCCCCAGAACATCGTACCACACAATAACTTGCCCCAGTATATCATACCACACAATAACCTACCCAGTACATCGTACCACACAATAACTTGCCCCAGTACATCATACCGAACAATAACCTGCCCCACTACATCATACCACACAATAACTTGCCCCAGTACATCGTCCACACAATAAACTTGCCCAGTACATCATACCACACAAAACCTGCCCCAGTACATCATACCACACAACAACTTCCCAGTAATCACACCACACAACAACTTGCCCCAGTACATCATACCACACAATAACCTACCCCAGTACATCATACCACACAACAACCTATCCCATGTATATCATACCACACAACAACCTGCCCCAGTACATCATACCACACAATAACCTGCCCCAGTACATCATACCACACAACAACCTGCCCCAGTACACCATACCACACAATAACCTGCCCAGTACATCATACCACACAATAACCTGCCCCAGTACATCATACCACACAACAACACTGCCCCAGTAAATCATACCACACAACAACCTGCCCCAGTACATCATACCACACATAACCTGCTATAGTACATCCTACTATACAGCAACCTGCCCCAGTAAATCATACCACACAACAACTTGCCTCAGTACATCATACCACACAACAACCTGCCCCAGTACATCATACCACATTAGAACTTGCCCCAGTACATCGTACCACACCAACAACTTGCCCCAGTACATCATACCACATAACAACTTGCCCCAGTACATCATACCACAAACAACTTGCCCCAGTACATCATACCACACAACAACTTGCCCCAGTACATCATACACACACACAACTTGCCCCAGTACATCATACCACACAACAACTTGCCCCAGTACATCATACCAACAACAACTTGCCCCAGTACATCATACCATACAACAACTTGCCCCAGTACATCATACCACACAACAACCTGCCCAGTACATCGTACTATACACAACCTGCCCCAGTACTCATCATACCAACACACAACAAACTTGCCCCAGTACATCACACCACACAATGACCTGCCCCAGTACATCGTGCCACACAATAACCTGCCCCAGTACATCGTACCACACAACAACCTCCCCAGTACATCGTACCACACAACAACCTGCCCCAGTACATCATACCACACAATAACCTGCCCCAGTACATCATACCACACAACAACCTGCCCCAGTACATCATACCACACAATAACCTGCCCCAGTACATCGTACCACACAACAACCTACCCCAGTACATCATATCACACAATAACCTGCCCCAGTACATCGTACCACAAAATAACCTGCCCCAGTACATCGTACCACACAATAACCTGCCCCAGTACATCGTACCACACAATAACCTGCCCCAGTAAACCATACCACACCACAACTTGCCCCAGTACATCATACCACACAATAACCTACCCCAGTACATCATACCACACAATAACCTACCCAGTACATCGTACACACAACAACCTACCCCAGTACATCATACCACACAATAACCTACCCCAGTACATCATACCACACAATAACCTGCCCCAGTACATCGTACCACACAACAACCTGCCCCTGTACATCATACCACACAACAACCTGCCCCAGTACATCATACCACACAACAACCTGCCCCAGTACATCATACACACACAATAACCTGCCCCAGTACATCGTACCACACACACCTACCCCAGTACATCATATCACACAATAACCTGCCCCAGTACATCGTACCACACAATAACCTGCCCCAGTACATCGTACCACACAATAACCTGCCCCAGTACATCGTACCACACAATAACCTGCCCCAGTAAACCATACCACACCACAACTTGCCCCAGTACATCATACCACACAATAACCTACCCAGTACATCATACCACACAATAACCTACCCCAGTACATCGTACCACACAACAACCTGCCCCAGTAAATCATACCATATAATAACCTACCCCAGTACATCATACCACACAAAAACCTGCCCCAGTACATCGTACCACACAACAACCTGCCCCAGTACATCATACCACACAATAACCTACCCCAGTACATCATACCACACAACAACCTGCCCCAGTACATCGTACCACACAATAGCCTGCCCCAGTAAACCATACCACACCACAACTTGCCCCAGTACATCATACCACACAATAACCTACCCCAGTACATCGTACCACACAACAACCTGCCCCAGTACATCATACCACACAATAACCTGCCCCAGTACATCATACCACACAATAACCTGCCCCAGTACATCATACCACACAATAACCTACCCCAGTACCTCGTACCACACAACAACTTGCCCCAGTACATCATACCACACAACAACCTGCCCCAGTACATCGTACCACACAACAACCTGCCCCAGTACATCATACCACACAACAACCTGCCCCAATACATCATACCACACAATAACCTACCCCAGTACATCGTACCACACAACAACTTGTCCCAGTACATCATACTATACAGCAACTTGCCCCAGTACATCATACCACACAACAACTTGCCCCAGTACATCATACCACACAATAACCTGCCCCAGTACATCATACCACACAACAACTTGCCCCAGTACATCATACCACACAATAACCTGCCCCAGTACATCATACCACATTAGAACTTGCCCCAGTACATCGTAGCATACAACCTGCCCCACTACATCGTGCGTACCACAAGTTACATCAATACATCGTACCATAGACAATTCACCACTTTACTTTGTACCATACAAGAATTTGCCCCAGTACATCAAACATACAACAACTTGCTCCTGTACTTCGGACAATACAACAACTTGCCCTAGTACTTAGGTATCTTATAACCACTTATTCTTGTATATTGTATCATACAACAACCTACTCTAGTACATCGTACCATACGCCGCAACTTGCCCTAGTACATCGTACCCTATAACAACTTGCCCTAATACATCGTACCATACAAACAAACACGCACACGTTGTATACACACACCATGCTAACCTACCACACCATGTATGCACGTGTATATGTCTGTCAGTCCGTCTGTACTGTCTGTCTGTCTGTCTGTCTGTCTGTATGTCTGTCTGTGCGTATTTTAGTAGGTATCTTTTTCTGTGCGTAAAATGTATGTACACCATGTATGTACGTCCATATGTCTGTCTGTCTGTCTGTCGTCGTCGTCTGTCTGTCTGTTGTGTGTATGCTTGAACGTATGTTTTCCTGCATGTACGAGTATAATGTATGTATATCATTTATGTACGTACATATGTCTGTCTGTATGTTTGTCTGTATGTCTGTGCTTTTGTTTGTGGGTATTTTTTGCACGTGTAATGTATGTATGTATGTACGTATGTATGTATGTACGTATGTATGTATGTATGTGTGTATGTGTGTATGTGTGTGTATGTATGTATGTATGATTATTACGTATGTATGTGTGTATGTATTGTGTATGTATGTGTGTATGTATGTATGTATGTATGTATGTGCATGTATGTATTGTGTATGTATTGTGTATGTATGTGTGTATGTGTGTAGTATGTATGTATGTATGTATGTACGTATATATGTATGTATGTGTGTGTGTGTATGTATGTATGTATGTATGTATGTATGTATGTAGTATGTATGTATGTATGTAATTATGTACGTATGTATGTATGTATGTATGTGTGTATGTATATATATATGTATGTATGCATGTATGTATGTATGTATATATGTATGTGTATGTATAGTATGTATGTATGTATGTATGTATGTATGTATGTATGTATGTGTGTATGTATGTATGTGTGTATATATGTACGTATGTATGTATGTATGTACGTACGTACTCGTACGTATGTATGTATGTATGTATGTATGCATGTATGTACGTACGTATGTACGTATGTATGTATGTATATGTATGTATGTGCGTATGTACGCATGTATGTATGTATGCATGGATGGATGGATGGATGGATGAGTGGATTGGATGGATGGATGGATGGATGGATGGATGGATGGATGGATGGATGGATGGATGGATGGATGGATGGATGGATGGAATGGACGTGCATGTGTGCAAGTGCGTGCATGTGTGTGAATGCGTGCGTTCGCCCGTGTTTGTATGTGTGTGTGTGCGTGCATGCGTGCGTGCGTGCGTCGTGCGTGCGTGCGTGCGTGTGCGTGTGTGTGTGTTTAGATTGATGTGCGCGTCTGTGTCTGTGTCTGTGTCTGTGTCTGTGTCTGTGTCTGTGTCTGTGTCTGTGTCTGTGTCTGTGTCTGTGTCTGTGTCTGTGTCTGTGTCTGTGTCTGTGTCTGTGTCAGTCTATGTGTGTATCTGCAACGCGTTTTGTTTGTGCACAAGATATGAAAAGAATTCAGATACATCACTAACACATAAAAATGCTATTACCGTAGAGTTGCAACTTATCGTATTGTTCAGATTGTTTTAATAACAGCACTAATTCTGCTACCAGGGCAGTACAGTGACAAAGCAATGGATCTCTTGATGCTGAGATAGCGCTGAGCATCTCCAAGGTCACTTCTGCCTTTGGAAGGCTGACCGAGAGATCGTGGCAAGACTATGGCATCAGACTCGCTACTAAGATTTTTTGTGTGTATATAGAGCAGTAACAGCAAAAATTAAAAGCAAACGGCACAACCTTGAAACAGGTTGATATGTTGAAATACCTGGGAACGATCATCTCACCAGACGGCAGGTACACATCAGAAATAGCCAGCAGAATCGGTCAAGCCAAAACAGCATTCAAGAAGATGACAAGCATTCTTACTAACAAATGCCTATCAATTAACATCAGGAAGAGAGTTCTTGAATGTTATATAGAACCGATAATGTTACATGGCTATGAGGCGTGGACAGTCAACAAGTAAAGCCAGAACAAGATTCAGGCAGCCGAGATGTGATTTCTAAGAAGAAAGTTGAGAGTTCCATGGACAGCAAAGAAAACAAACGAGACAGTCCTGATGGAGGCAGACACAAGAAGATCATTCATTAGGAAGATTAGGAGAAGACAGGCAACATTTATAGGCCAGTTTATGAGGAAGGGGAATTGGAGCACCTGGTCACAACAGGAAAGCTGGAGGGAAAGAGAGCACTAGGTAGACCCAGGGGAAAAATATTGGACGGACTTGCAGGGTGGCTGAAGACAGAGAGGGCAGAAGATGTGCTTGAGACAACAAGGGGTAGAAACTATGGAGGGTCATGATCGCCAACGCCATGTGGCAAGGCGCTTGAATGATGATGGTCCTGAGCGCCCTGATGTACCGCTGCGAGACCTGGACTACATACTAACGACATATTCCTCGGCTGGAACGGTTCCACCAAAGATGTCTGCTTCAAGATCTGCAATTTTACCTGGCTGAAAAATCTGAGGACAGAGAAGAAATGTTGTGGGACATCACCATCCCCTTCAACACTGTCCATCTTGATCCGGATCTTGCGTGATTGATTGATTGATTAATTGGTTGATTTTGATTAAGTTTTCACATCGACACCCACCTCAAGTGATATCGCTGACGGGGATAACCATCCCAGGGAATTGGGGAAGGGAGAAGACCTATCTAATCCTACACTGACACCACCAGAACAACAAATCTTTACGTGGTCTGCGTCTCTCGCTTTGTAAATCAAAGAGTTACAACTTGTTGAACTACCATCTTTGAGACAGTCCATGGCGAGGTAAATGAGGTAAATGAGGGGGGATAATTCAGTGAAGGAGGCCAAAAAAAGGAGAAAAAAAGTGACAGGAACCAGCTGCAGCAAAAGCTTCAGGTATCGATTTGATGTCAACACCTCTACCTCACCCTGCTTGTCCCCTTTCACACCGGATTATTCCCCCTTACCACCCTACTACCATCACCACCACTAACGTCCTCCCTTCCTTACCATCACCACCCCTACTCACGCCCATTCTGTCACAAAGCTGTCCCTCAGACATTTCAACTTTCAACTCACAATGGAGAGGTGAGAGAAAGAACCAAGAAGAAATCGAGGTAATACTTAAAAGAAACAGGGAGAGAGAGAGAGAGAGAGAGAGAAAAAAAAAGAAAAACGTTTACAAGAAAACAAGACCTGTTGAGTGAAATTTGTTTAAAAACTCCGCACGAGCAGAGAGCAATTAGCGACAAAGTGAGGCAAGCTGCTAGGAAGGCTTTTTTGTTGGAGTGTCTCACCTGAAATTTACTGGTCGCCTACGGTTAATTTACAGGGAGGGGGGACGTGGCCCCCTACTCTGGAACCCCCTGTTGAGGCAACAATTGGAAACACTCGTATCACATTCAATTACAACCATCTTTCAGAGTGCCAGCCTGTTCGGGGAGGGTGCTTTGCAAGTTGCTGACAAAAAGCAAAGCAAAACAAAAACAACAACAACAACTAACAAAAAAAATATCAACAAAACACGACACGTAGAACATGCACCCGACATGAAGAGAGTCTGGGGATGGGGGTGGGAGGTGGGGGGGCGGTGGTGGGGGTGGAGGGTGGGGGTGGGGGTGGGGTGGGGGTGGGGGAGGGCAGGTAAGCTTGAAAGAGAGGTGGCATGGGGAGTTAAGGACAATGACCAGAAACAAAGCCACCACCACCATCACCACCACCACCACCTACTCTCCCACTCCCACCCCCACCCCAACCCCCAACCCCCAACCCCCAACCCCAACCCCCTCATCCCCAAGTTAATCTGCCAGAAACATCGTGTGCATTTTGAATTTTTCAAACAGGATCTTTCTTTGTTCACAGGAGGTGACAAGGCTCCGTTATGGCTTCTGCCATCGTATGTATCGCACGTGACGTGGTTTGCACGTGCGTTTACCTGCAAACTCCACACTCACAACACACACACACACACACACACATACACATACACATAACACACACACACACAAAGGGGGGGGGGAATATATCGTGGAATACATCATAGCCAGCATGCTAATGTATGGAAATGGTGCAAAGCAACGCAAAACCACTCTGCTCTCCGCTTGCCCTCTGGCCACCACCCTCAAACAGAATCCCGGACAAACAGTCCCATGACTTCAGCATGAGCGATGCAAGTCATCACAAACACTGGCACAGGAGCCAGCCGAGACTTAATGGGCAAAGGGTATGAGAAGCGAATCGAGGGATACCTTACCTTCCAGATACCTTACCTTCAACAGAACGATGTATCACACGACAAGGAATAAAGAAGGTTTGATACAGCCAATCTGGCAGAGAATCATGGAACTGAGGGGTAGGGGGTAGGGGGTTGGGGTTGGGGTGGGGTAATGGTAGGGTGGGGATGATTGAGAGGGGCGTAAAGACCGAGGGGGGTGTTTGGGATGGGAAGAGATCTGTTACTGGTCGTAAACATATCATTATCCACGTCCAACAAGGCTCGTCATCTTAAGAGAGAATGAGGGAATGAGAGAGAGAGAGAGGGGGAGGGAGACAGACAGACAGACAGACAGACAGCAGGCAGGCAGGCAGGCAGGCAGGCAGGCAGAGAGCCAGAGATACAGAAACAGAGACAGCGACAAGCAGACAGACAAGCAGACAGACAGACGGAAACAGAGAGATATATAGACAGACAGACAGACAGAAAGAGAAACAGACAGACAGAAAGAGACAGAGACAGACGGACGGACAGAGACACAGAGAGACAGAGACAGACAGACGGACAGAAAGAGACAGACAGACAGACAGAAAGAGACAGACAGACAGACAGAGACAGAGAGACAAAGACACACAGAGAGACAGAGACAGAGGCAGACACAGAGAGAGACAGAGACAGAGAGAGTGACAGACAGACAGAGACAGAGAGGGAAATTGGAGAGTCCGGACTCTTTGACAAATGTCGCGTTGTTGAGTCCACATGTTGCGTCCGTGGCCACCCCAAATCCCACCCAACCCCTCCAATCTCCTCCCCTCCCCCTCTCCTACCCCCGCCCCCACTCCCCCACAGAAACTTCTGTTCCTACCTACGGCAATGGCTAACTCCCCCTTCTGCTCTTCTGGTCCAGTTCATTTGCTCTTCCATTGTTCAACAGCAGTTTTGTTTCATTCTCAGATTTCCTCCATTCTGCCCCTCAACAACCCCACAGAAACTTCTGTCTACTTGAAATCAGACAGCGTGCTGATGACTCCACGGCGCTGGAACCACTCACAACTGTGCTGTCTGGAGGAAGGAGAGAGGGAGAGGTGGAATGGGAATGGGAGCTTTGGACAAGAACATCAAATACTACCACCAAGAGCAGCAGCCGTGAAATTAAAAGAAGTAACGAGGGTGGGTGGGGGGTTGGGGTTGGGGTTGGGGGGAAGGGGAGGGGGATTCTGTGGTAAGACTCAAACGAAAAGTCAAAAACACGAGTAGCAAATGTTTCCTGAAAAACCATGTGCCCTGGCCTCGCAGGTGTGTGAGTGTGAGTGTGTGTGCAGTGTGTGTCATGTTGTGTGTGTGGTGTGTGTGTGTTGTGTGTTGTGTGTGTGTGTGTGGTTTGTGTTGTGTGTGTGTGTGTGTGTGTGTGTGTGTGTGTGTGTGGTGTGTGTGTTTGTGTGTGTGTGTGTGTGTGTGTGTGTTGTTGTGTTGTGTTTGTGTGTGTGTGTGTGTGTGTGTGTGTGTGTGTGTGTGTGTTTTGTGTGTGTGTGTGTGTGTGTGTGTGTGTGTGTGTGTGTGTGTGTTTGTGCGTATATGTGTGTGTGTTTGTGCTTGTTGTGTGTGTGTGTGTGTGTGTGTGTATGCATGCATGCATGTATGTATGTATGTATGTATGTGTGTATGTATGATGTATGTAGTATGTATGTATGCATGTATGTATGTATGTATGTGTGACTCTGTGTGCGTGTTTGTGTGTGCGTGTGCGTGTGCGTGTTTGTATGAGTGTGTTTGTGTACGTGTGTGTATGGAGGGGGGAGATGGAAGGAGGAAAGGTGGCCGATATTCAAACACTAGTTATTAGTCAGAGGTCGAACAGCCGCACGACTCAAAATCGGCACCAATATTCTTCAACCCCCACCCCCCACCTCCATTTTCTACCCTATCCCCCACCTCCACCCCATACACACATACACCCAAACATCCACTACCTTCTTCGACTAACTCTCTTGAGTCAAAGAGATTGAAATGAGTGACAATGAAGTCATGAGGGACCCATGGGTGCATACAGTAACAGTAGTCTGTTCTCGTTTGTGGCGATTGGGGCGAGCTGCTTGCTGCAAGCAACTTTGTGACGAACGAGTGGTGATTGTGGGGGAGAGAGGGGGAGAGGGAAAGGGTGTGGGTGAGGGTGAGGGTGAGGGTGCAGAATGAACAGTTGATTCTATCTTAGCCTCCCTTCGTAACGGTTCCTTGCTGTCAGAATAATACTCAAGCTACCTAACGGTTCCCCTGTCTCAAGAGCACCGAGACAGGTGGGGCATGCATGGAGGGGTGGTAGAAGCTGAAGGGACAGGGGAGAGAGGGGGTAGGAGTGAGGGTGGGGGTGGGGGTGGGGTTAGGGATAGGAGGTTAAGACTGGTGATGATGTTGAGCACAATGCCCAGCTTAGTCTTTGAGTGCAATATCAGCAACTGTTACTTGGCCAATAACGCCAGCAAAATGAGGCGAGAGGGAGGGGGGGGGGGCAGGGGAGGGGGAGGGTATGGGTGGTTAATGTGGAGGAGGGAAGGGTGTGGTGCACAAGAACAGGAGGTGGAGGCAGGAGGATGCAGTCGAAGATTTGATGTCGATGTTTATGAAAGCCCCTCCAAGCTTCCACCTGCCTTGTTTCCAAATTTTAAACTGAAGGAGAGGTTAGAAGTGAGTGAGTGGTGGTGGTAGTGAGGTTAGTTATGGTAGTGGTGGTGGTGACGGTGGTGCCAGAACTGCTGGCGTCCCTCTTAAACTGGGAGTGATTCCATGCCAACCCCCAACCCCCACCCCCCAGCCACAGGCACAAAGAACTCAGGAGCTGGGCATCATCAGCTCCCCTTTACATAATAATTAAACTCTACCAGGGCCGGCTGCCACGACCAGCCGCAACATGTCACGGGGGGTGGGGAGGTGGTAGCAGGGGGTGGGTGGGAGGGCCAAGATGGAAAGAGAGAGAGAGAGGGGGTGAGGGTGGGATCCAGAGAGACGCAGGGTTTTGCAAAAAAAAGTCTACTACAACAAGCCAATCTGGCTCCCATTAAAAGACAAACCGCTCGTCAAGGAGGGCGGGTGGAGGATAGTAGGAAGGGGAGAGTGGGGGGTTGGAGGTGAGATGGGGGTGGGGGGGGGAGTGGGAACAGGCAAATCAGACAAGGGGGAACACTCGACGACAACAACCACCAACCATCACCACCACCCCACGTCAGCAACATCTCCCACCCAACCCCCACACCACCCCCTAACTCCTCACTTCCCAGTTCGAGAGGAGCAGGGAGGAGGAAGGAGAGAGAGAGAGACAGAGAGAGGGGGTGGTGAGGTTGGGGTGCTAATAAGCGGGCGTGGCGATTATTTATCTATTTTGGAGTTTTTAAACTTTTTTTTTTTGTTCTTTCTCGGCGCTACAGGCTAAGGCAGCTGCAGGAGCCGTTAGCAGCATAGAAGGCCCTAACATTACACATGGCACAGGCAAACCCTTCTCCTTTCAAGGCAAGCTGCTCAGGGCCAGCTGTTAGGGGGGGCCTGTGTTATAATAGACATTACGTCCCCTAACTGCGATGTTGGCCCCTTGTCGTAAACCTTTCCCTCTGATTCACGGCCAGATAAAGGACCACAGAGCGCCGTCTGGGCCTTCAAACGTTTGCAGCTCAAAAAAATAAAACTAGTGATGAAAAGGAAACACGCCAAAAGTTGCCCCATGTCTTTTTTCTTTTTCTTTTTCTTTTTTTTTTTTTTTCTTTTTCCTCTCTCGCTCCTGTAGAGTCGTGTCGCAAGGCAGCTGAGTGCCACTCTCTCTCCACGAGGCTGGGTTTCCAATTTCCTCGATGCTTTTTGTTTTGCTTTGTTTTTGTTTTCTTCGAAGGCAATTTAGAATAAAATATGATATTGCTGCCTTTGTCGGTCTTTTCTCTTACATCATTTATTATTTAACATGTGCGTGGGGCATTGTGGAGGCGCAGACTGGGGCTACCCCCCCCCCCCCTCTTGATATGCAGAGAGCGCGCGCCAGGCGTAAGCTCGAGCATGCATTGACGATGGGAGTGTGGGGGCTGTCTGTGGATTACTTGGGCGCTGATCACAACAACTGGTGGATAAAAACCTCCTACTACCGTCCAGGTGGAGGTTGACAAGGAGGGACAAAGACCCTAATCGATATTACGTAACAAAGATCCGTTGCAAACACGGTCCGAACGGGAGAAAGACGAGGGGGGCGGGCTGTGCAGGCAACGCCCCAAACTTTCGTGTTTGGCGCCATTGGAAGGCAAGGGCTTGTGGGTAATGGCGCTGGGATTTGCCGTAGACGAAAATTGCTATTGTGGCGGGGGCTATGGCAGGCGGACTGACTGGCTTCACACAGCGCTCTGTGTGTGTGTGTGTGTGTGTGTGAGTGTGTGTGTGTTGTGGGTTGTGTGTGTTGGGGGTTTCACTGCACCGCTTGCCGTTGCATGGTGACAGGGGCTGCTACCCTTGTCTCCAGTTATCTCCCTCAGTCTGCAAGTTACTGATTTTGGAATAAGCAAAAGATAAACGATTTTTGCATGTCCTACGATTTTTTTCCCGATTCTGTTTGCTTTGTGTTTGAACCGTCCGTCACCGTAGCGTTTCGTCACTGGATGTTTGTCGTCGTTGCTGTTTCTGCTGATTTTACTGCGGCGTTGACGAGAGATTGTACGAGCAAAAACCGTAAGAATAACAAAATGCAGTATTAAAATAATCATACTATCCAAATTTTAACTAAAACACCTTTCACCTCTGTTTCTTTTTACACCAGAAATTTAAACGGGATATCAAAACAGCTCCTACCCTCAACATCAAAAAGCGTCAGGATCTAGTGTGATGTAGTGCTTGTGCCTCAAGTTGATATTATGAACTGAAATGCACATCGTAACGGTTATTTAGCGCGTTTCAATAGTTCATCCAAGTTAGACTGAATATATTAAACACAATTTTACTCGGCGAAAGATTTTTCTCGGGTCCGCTTAACACAGTTTTATACTCAACATATCACCACAGTTGCACAGTGTGTCGTATCTTCATTATGGTAAGTCTGC
>JAPXFY010000024.1:21300797-21308297 GCA_030674185.1 Monoplex corrugatus
ATGTATGTATTTATGTATTTATGTATGTATGTATGTGTGTATGTATGTATGTGGTATGTATGTATGTAGATGTATGTATGTATGTATGTATGTATGTGGTAATGTATGTATGTAGATGTATGTATGTATGTATGTATATTATGTATGTATGTATGTGTTTTGTATGTATGTGGTATGTATGTATGTAATGTTGTATGTATGTATGTATGTGGGTAGATGTATGTATGTAGATGTATTATGTATGTATGTATGTATGTATGCATGTATGTATTATGTGTTATGTGTGTGTATGTATGTATGTGTATGTTTACATGTATATTTGTGTGTGTCCGTGTGTGTGTCCGTGCGTGTGCATGTATGTGTGTGTGTGTGTGGCGCACGCGCGCGCGCGTGTGTGCGTGGGATTCTTTTCTGTGTATATATGTACATTTGCTGACACCATAGATGTCTTGTAGTGGGGGAAAATCCAAACTAATCACACAAAGACCAGAAGCCTGCGCATTAACTGTACGGGGCGCCGATTATCTTAAGGTTCTGTTGGACTGATCGTTTCCAAATACTATCGTCTCTTGACATATCTTTTGTTAAAAAAAAGTTATTCATTTTTTTTATATAATGAACACACGTCAGCAATGTGCAACAGAAAATGACATCAGTTCATGCCTACAAGAAAAAGAACTGTTGTCGTGTCAAATGAACAACATATAACATACATATATTTTTTAGACATTGAGTTTCAAAGTAAACTATCAAGATCTTCAAATACATGTCGTAAAGACAAGTTTCTTCTCTACTGAGAAAACATTCATCATCATCATCATTATGTGCCAGCTGCATGGCGTTGGCGATCATGCCCCTCACAACATTCTATCTTTTGTTGCTGCAAGTATATGTTCTCTCTTTTCTGTCCTCATCCCACTCTGCAAAACTGCGTTTACAATACTTTCTGACTGGGTCTACCTTGCGCTCTTTTTCCTTTCTATCTTTTCTGTTGTGACAAGTGCCTAACGTCTCTTTCCTATAAAACGTCTTATAAATGTTGCTTGTCTTTTTCTTAACTTTTTCATTAACGTTCTTTTTGTACTTACTTACTTACTTCTTCTTGTTTGCTTGTTTGCTTGCTTACTTACTTACTTGCTTGCTTAATTGCTTGCTTGCTTACTTCTTATTCACTTGCTTGGTTCTTACTTGCTTGCTTGCTACTTACTTGCTTATCTACTTGTTTGCTTGCTTGCTTGCTTACTTCTTGCTCTGCTTACTACTTGCTTACGTACTTTGCTTACTACTTTGCTTTACTTGTCTTGCTTGCTTACTTACTTACTTGTTCTTGCTTGCTTGTTACTTACTTACTTGCTTACACTTCTTGCTTGCTTGCTTACTTGCTTGCTTGCTTGCTTGCTTGCTTGCTTACTTACTTACTTGCTTGTTTACTTGCTTCTTCCTTGCTCTTGATTGCTTACTTGATTGCTTGTTTGTTTGCTTGCTTGCTCGCTTACTCACTTAATTACTTACCTATTTCTGCTTTTCTTTCCTCGGAAGTGAACAACAGACTGGCGGGGCTATGATATAGGAAATATTGTTTTCACCTAGTTGATAGACAACTGAGGCTTTGTGCACTGAATGGGATGTGGTTGGGGGGGGGGGGAGGAGGACTTTCTGTGATGTGAGACGAGTCTATACAGAATAGCTAGTTGTGTTGTGATTCAGACTTTTATTTTTTTTATTTATTGACTTTGTATATATGTTCCTTTTTTGAAGACAAGACACACAGATACATATGTCATTTACATGTAACCAAGGATGTTCCAATGTTAGGCTGATACAATACTAGTATAAAAAATAAAGACTAAGTAAAACATAGACTAGGTAGAGCCTCAAGACCTGACCAGCTCATGGGTTTATGTGCAGGCTTAAGGCTTGTGCCACGATCACCATACGCATGGCACCTGTGACGTTTATGCATATGGAATTCGTTCCGAGCGCGGAGACGTCGTCTTGAAAACTGAAACTTAAAACTCAGTACGTTTGTGCACTTGTTCTTTGTTGCTTTTATCTACGCTTTACAAAGGCCAGATGGCCGAACATTTTGCGTTCTGTCTTGTTTTGTTATATTAAATATGTGTTTTGAGGTTATAGGCTGTCTATGAATGACCCATTACGTAACAGATATCTGTACCTCAAGTGCAGTGAAGATCCAAGAATAATTATGTCGTTTGTATGACAACACTTTCACTTAATTCTTTGACTCTCGTACCCTGTCCACCAGCATCCTGCATGGTCAGCCATGACACCGAAGCAAAAACTTAACCCTTTGATTCCCTCATCCTATCCACCAGCTTCCTGCAGGAAGCTGGTGGATAGGATGAGGGAATCAAAGGGTTAAGTTTTTGCAGTTGGTGGATAGGGTGAGGGAGTCAAAGGGAAAAATCTATCTCAAGCACGGTTTCTAAGCCGCGTTTCAGACGGATATAGGAGGTCTTTTTCGATCCAGAAGTCAAATCACCATAGTGCTATTGTCAGTTCACTGAAATATATTTTCTCTGTGCTGGTGAGAATTCCCAACACGCAAAGCCAGAACAAGATTGAGGCAGCCGAAATGTGGTTTTTAGGAGGAATGTTGAGAGCTCCATGGACAGAAAGAAAACGGACGAGACATGACAGTTTTGATGGAGGCAGACACAAGAAGATCATTGACAATGAATATTAGGAAAAGACAGGCAACATTTATAGGCCATTTTATGAGGAAAGTGGAATTAGAGCACCTGGTCACAACAGGAAAGCTCGGGGGAAAGACAACACCAGGTAGACCCAGGGAGAAAATATTGGACGGACTTGCAGGGTAGCTGAGGACAGACAGGGTGGAAGATGTACTTGCAGCGACAAGGGATAGATTCGTATGGAAGGCCATGATCTCCAACGCCATGCGGCAGGGCACATGATGATGATGATGATGATGCTGCTGCTGCTGCTGCTGATGATGGTGGTGGTGGTGGTGGTGGTGGTGTGGTGATGATGAGAATTCCGGGGTCAACCTAACATAAGGTTCCATGCTTTCCCATGAAACATACGACTGTCCATCTCCCACCACGTGCCCTCAGAACAGTCCATGGCGTCGATACTGAAACGTATCTCACCACCAGCAATTCCAACCAGGTCTCGATCTAGGGTGTGAAAATCCACCTATACCAGGCTAGACTACAGTGCAATATGTGCAACGCTACCTTCTGCTGACCCCTGTTTGTTTGGAAAGCTGTTACAGTCCCATTAGTCGTTACAGAATCTGCAGAGCTGTTGCAGTCTGCCATAGATCATGAAGTAGCTGTGAACATCTCCATTTCAACATCGGTTACTATGATTTTAGGTTCAACTGTTGCAGCTTGTCTAACCTTCCGGTCCTGCATAATTAAACCTGGCAAAGTGAAGGTCGAATTTCCTGATGGAATCGGCTGTTTTAACGGTTATATTTCTTGATCAAGGCATTCTGTTACAGCACGATATTTTCTTGGCATTGTTAGCTCCAGCTTTTAATGTCAGGAATAACGAAACCCGAATCTGAAACCTTTTAATTGCCGTTTTTAACACACACCGACCAAAAGTCTAAACACAAAGTAACGTGCCGACGAGAACTGGGTTGTGACATTTCGAGTTTCCGTTTCAGATTTTCTCATTACCGATGGTGCCGCCCACGGAAAAAAAGTTCACATTTTGCATAAACATCACAGACGCCTTGTGAAGGTCAGTGACCCCAAATGATCATGGCAGGCTATAAGCCATAAACCTGCGTATACACCTTACGTGTTGACGAGGATGTTGAGGATTTACCAAACTTTTGTGGGTTCAGTTCATTATTCTGCTGACATTAAAACAAATTTAGGTCATATTATATGAAAAGCATCTGTCCATCTGCTTGGTTGTTTTTTTGGTAAGAGCCCTTGGCTCAAGATAGTGATCTCAAGTTCTATCCCAGCCCGCAACATTAAAACCTGGCCTGTTCGCTGCCTGTATTAACCCTTTGATTCCCGTACCCTATCCACCAATAGCAAATAAACTTATTCCAAAACAAGTGTGACTGCCCGCGTTCAGGCAAACAGGAACCAGAAAAACGAAACACGCAAAAAGAATCAGAACGCGTATTTAAGACAACAAGACAAGACAGGCGCAAATTTTCGGCCAACTGGCCTTTGTCAAGCGTAAGATCACAAATAAACAAACACCAGATACAAAAATTAGGGAAAAAAAAAAGTCTGACACTTGCCTGTTGCTCCGTCCAGTTTGAGAAAAGGAATAAAATCCTACAGGAAGCTGGCGTATAGGATGAGGGAATCAAAGGGTTAAGTTTTTAACTTTACTAGCATGCTTAACAATGTGGGATGCTAGTGGAGAGGGTGCGGGAGTCAGAGGGTTAATATTTTGATCCTTCTGGTGGTGTCAGCTTAGTGTTTTGTACATGCGTTCCCTCCCTACATCCTTCCACATTTCAAGACCTTGCCAGTGCACAGGATTTTGTGCAGGCTCAGGGAGTCTGCCGGATAACTACTGGCAGATGTGGGTGGAGCGCATATGGAATTGTCCGTGTGCGATGAATCCCTCTTGAACATTTAATTCCAAACTATGCCACTAGCCACTATAAACACGAAAAAAAAAATCCATTTGCAGAGAGCAGTTTGAAGTTTACTTGGTAACTTCTTCGGGACAGCAAAGAAACAAACACGCTTTGTATTGTATTGTATTGTTTATAAGAAACATATAACAAGTTAGCAGATATGATGTATGTATGTAAATTTCGCTCAATCCATTGTATATAAATCTTGTTCAGTTTTCTCAATGATATCGTAATAATGTCCTGCAAATATTGTCTTTATTTGTATTCTGTCAGAACGAGTGAAAAAAAAATTTGAGAAAAAACAAACAAACAAACAAACAAACAAACAAAAGAACCAGAGCAACAGCTTGTCAACGTGGCTGACGGGGGGAGTTCTTGGACTCAAACCCTCATCAGTTCTATAAATTAGTTCGAGATTTTTTTTTATTTTGTTTGTGTTGTTGTTGTAGTTGTTGTTGTTGTTGTTGTCGTTGTTGTTGTTGCTGTCGTTGTTGTTGTTGTTGTTGTCGTTGTTGTTGTCGTTGTTGTTGTCAGTGGTGGTGGTGTTTTTTTCTTTTGTTTGATTGTTTGTTCGCTTTGTTTTGTTTGTTTGTTAGTTTGTTTTGGGGGGAGGTGCCCTGATCGGCTCCTACCCACAGTTGAGCGTGCTATGGGCTCATTGGGAACAACTGGGACTACACAGTCGAGTCTCATCCTCTCTGTTGATTCTCATATATCCCGACCAACACCGCAGGTGTCTGTATCTGTCGGGCCTGGTTGACGCCAGGATGTATAAAAAAAACAACAACAAACAAACACATAAACAAACAAACAGAAAAAAAACCCGTATCACTCACTCTTAATCCAAAATAGAAGTCCGTAACATCATCACTATCATCTCCATTCCAGTCATCACAGCATTATGAAACCCAAACTGTTCACATTGTGTGGCCCCTCTATACCGTGCTCTCGTGGAGACCTCCACTTTGGTAGGTTTCCCGGACAAGCCTGTTTTGCGGGCTAGTGAGTAGAGCCGTGGACTCAGGATCGGATATCTTGAGTTCAATCACAGCCCGCAACGTTAATTTAAACGTTTGCCTGTTTGCTATCCATCTTAACCCTTTGATTCCCGCAACCTGTCCACCAGCATCCTGCATTGTCAACCATGCTAGCAAAACACAAATTTAACTCTTTGACTCCCTATTCCTATCCACCAGCTTCCTGCAGTTGGTGGATAGGGCGCAGAAGTCAAAGGGTTAATGTTTCCATCATTCTGGTGGTGAAAGCTTAGTGTTTCGTAGATTCCCTCCCCTCCCCCTCCCCCCCTAATTTTTCCTCTCCTCAGTTCAAGACCTTGCCAGCATATAGGGTTGTGCGCAGGCTCAGGAAGTCTGTCAGATAATTGCTGGCAGATTCAGGGGAAGCGCATATGGAATCGTCCGAGTGCGACGAATCCCTTTTGAACAAAGTCCAAAGTTAGGTTTGAACGCATGTTGGATAGCCTAATGGCTGTAATCAGACAGACGGAATAATGCTATTCTTAACCCTCTGGAGATGGAAACCAGAAAAAAATACGAAAGAAGAATACGAACGCGCATTTAAATTAATACAATAAGACAAGACAGGCGCAAATTTTCAGCCAACTGGCGTTTGTCAAGCGTTCTCTCATTGGACACAGCAGCAGGGAAGTTTCAGTCTTTTTCTCTAAATTGTTGTATCTGGTGTTTGTTTGTTTGTAATCTTACGCTTGACAAAGGCCAGTTGGCCGAAAATTTGCGCCTGTCTTGTCTTGTTGTATTAAATACGCGTTCATATTCTTCTTTCGTGTTTTTTATGGTTCCTGTTTTGCTTGAACGCGGGCAGTCACACTTGTTTTGGATTTCCTCTGGAGATGGTTTTCTTTTTTTATTATTATTATTATTGTTATTATGTTGGATCTTCTCCATAGGTGGCATCGGTGCATTTTGAATGCCTTCTGTGCGCTGAGTTATTTGTTTGAGAACCTGAAACTGAATGTGGAACAGAATCCTCTAGAGAATCGAAGTGAGCGACAGTGAGGTTGTGACACAGAAATACTGCGGGTTTGATATCCCAGTTGATAGACATGGACTCAAGATTTGATGTCCCCAGGTTCGATCCAAGTCTGCAACATCAACAAAAAAATACTGTAGACAATGTAGATAAAAAAAAAAATTAAAAAAGAAAAAAAGAAAGAAAGACAGAAAGACAGATATACAAAAATGATGTACAAATGAATAGACAATGTAGATTTACGGGGGAAAAAAAAAGAAAGAAATACAAAAACATGTTTTCAAATAAGTACAGTGTAGATTAACGAAAAACAAGAGAAAAGAAAGAAAGAAACAAAGAAAGAAATACAAAAAGAATATTTCCAAATAAATAGACAATGTAGATTAACGAAAAAAGAAAGAAAGACAGACAGACAGACTAAAAGAAAAAAAGAAAGAAAGAAATACAAAAAATGACTTACAAATAAATAGACAATGTAGATTAACGAAAAAAGAAAGAAAAGAAAGAAAGAAAGAAATGGTTTACAAATGAATAGAAAATGCAAATTAATGGGGGGAAAAAAGAAAAAGAAAGAAAGAAATACAAATAAATTATTCACAAATAAATAGAAAATATAGATTAACGAGGAAAAAAAAAGCAAAACAAAATAATGATTTACAAAGAAACAGGCGATGTAGATTAACGAAAAAGAGAAGAAAAAAAAAAAGAAAGACAGAAATACGAAAAAATGAATATTATCCTTTGTTCTTCCCAGTGGGAATGCGGGGGCTCTTTCAGTATAGTATCCCACCTTCTAGAAGTGCTTTGCTAGAAATTTACGCTTTTCTGTCACTCTCTTTGTTTTTTCTTCCTCCTTTGTTTTCTCTCAGTTCTTCCTATCATTTTCT
>JAPXFY010000024.1:21313297-21315797 GCA_030674185.1 Monoplex corrugatus
ACTCCCCCTTCCTCCACTTTCCTGGGATGGTTATCCTGTCAGCTACATCGCCTGAGGTGGGTGTCGACGTAAAAACTGAACCAAATCAATCAATCAATCAGAAACGCAGTGCTCCCGGAGGCTGATGGATAGGTTTGGGAGAGAAAGGGTTAAAGAAGGGGAGTTGTAAGCTGGTGGTTATGCTGAGGGAGTGAAAGAGCTAATGAGCAGTCTTCGTCAATATACGACTACCGCAGATGTTTTGTTTGTGGGTTGATTGTTAAGCCCTATCACTTTTTTCCTTTACTGGATTTTTTATTCCTTCCTTCCTTCCTTCCTTCCTTCCTTCCTTCCTTCCTTCCTTCCTTCCTTCCTTCCTTTCTTCCTTCCTTCCTTCCTTCCTTCCTTCCTTCCTTTCTTCCTTCCCTCCTTCCTTCCTTTCTTCCTTCCTTCCTTCCTTCCTTTCTTCCTTCCCTCCTTCCTTCCTTTCTTCCTTCCTTCCTTCCTTCCTTTCTCCTTCCTTCCCCTTCCTTCCTTTCTTCCTTCCCTCCTTCCTTCCTTTCTTCCTTCCCTCCTTCCTTCCTTTCTTCCTTCCTTCCTTCCTTCCTTTCTTCCTTCCCTCCTTCCTTCCTTTCTTCCTTCCCTCCTTCCTTCCTTTCTTCCTTCCTTCCTTCCTTCCTTCATTCATTCATTCATCTATTTAATTATTCATTAATTCATTTATTCATCTATGCATTCATTCATTTATTTATGTTTTTATTTATTTATTTATTTATTTATTTATTTATTTATCTATTCATTTATTTATTTATTTATTTATTTAATTATTTAAGAAAATGAAGGTTGTTTTATATTGACTAGAGTGGACTAGAGGGGACTAGAGTGTGTGTATCTGGCTGGCTGGCTGCTTTCTGTCTGTCTGTCTGTCTATTTGTCTGTAAGTACGTACGTATGTATGTATGTATTTATGTACGTATGTACGCATGTATGTACATGTATGTATATATGTATGTATTTATGTATGTATGTACGTATGTATGTATGTATGTATGTATGTATCTGTCTGTTACCAAACCTGTGTTAACTACATTTTCCCAGCAATATCTGCACGCCTTGTACTCAAAAAGAAAAAAGCTGACCACATATCTCCTCTCCTGGCACAACTTCACTGGCTCCCTGTATCAAAGCGCATACAGTACAAACTAGACACCATGTGCTACAAAAGCCTCAATAACGCAGCCCCCGATTACCTGTCAAGCCTACTTGAGATCTATGTTCCCTCACGTACCCTCCGCTCTGCCTCCGATCCTCTGACTTTTCGCTTTCCACGCACTAAGCTCAATACGTACCTATGGTCCACGAGCCTTCTCTGTTTCTGGTCGCTCTCCTGCAACAAACTTCCTCTCTCAGTCCATCAGCAACCTACTTTTGTCTCCTTCAAGTCCGCTCTCAAAACTCACCTTTTCTCCTCTGCATAAAATCCTGACCTCACTCAATCCCCTCTGCAGCCTGTCTCCACTCGGAGGGGAATCACATTGCAATATATAATTATATATAATATGCTCTCTATAATTTTCCATTGTTTTTATTCTTTCTCCCCATTTATAGCCGTGTGTGTGTGTGTGTGTGTGTGTGTGTGTGTGTGTGTGCGTGCGTGCGTGCGTGCGTGCGTGTGTGTGCGTGCGTGCGTGTGTGTGTGTTTCAGCGCTTAGATTTGATTTTATCAAGATTTTGCGGTATATAAATATTGTAATTATTATTATTATTATTATAAAGTCTGGTAAAAGATGCAAACTGTTGATGGGGTGCGAATAAGAATCCCCCCCCCCCCCTATGAAACACCATTATATTATTACTCTTTTGCATACATACCTTCAGTTCTAGTTTGTTAGCTTTGCCCTATACAGATTGTTCAACTGAGTCTGGAGTAATAAAATGGAAGAAGGTCAGACTGGCTTGACAACCTTGTTTTTCAGCGACGTAGATAAAATCTTCAAGGTCACGGCGTCCTTGACAAGGATAAAATAAGAATTTTCTGTAATACCTGTTTGTTTGTTTGATTGATTGTTTGTTTCTTTCTTTCATGCTTTCTTTCTTTGTTCTTTTCTTTTCTTCCTTTTTTTAAATAAAAAGTGAGACTGTTAGAATGGTTTGGCCATCTTGTTGTTGAGCATTGAAGATCGGCAACAGAAGGGAGAGCCGACTTCAGGAAGAAAAGACAAAAAGTAACTCGATGCTAACAGACAGAAGTCAAAGCCAAAAACCGTTGTTATTCGCGGTGCCAGTCAAACCCAGCCAGGACGAGAAGACTGGCAGCCAAATGAGCGAGCAGGACTCCTGACGCGAGCGAAGCGTGGACAGAGGCACAAACACGCCACTAAGCGAACCATTGTTACCGCCAGCCACATCAAAGAGGAACAACTGGCGACACCGACACCGCCGCAGAAGCCAAGCGGAGAGAGAGGCGAGGAGACGGTGTCAGCGGTAAAAAGATCCCCCGGTGAAGGGGAAACTAGGGCAT
>JAPXFY010000024.1:21325797-21330797 GCA_030674185.1 Monoplex corrugatus
ACACACACACACACACACACACACACACACACACACACACACACACACACCCCCCCCCGCACACACACACAGAGTAATCAGCGTACCATGAACAGTTGAACAAAGGCCCTTCCCTCCCCCCACCTTCTTCCTCTACCAATCAGCTGATCATTCATGAGGTCAATAAAGGAATTAAACAAAAAACAAAATGATCACACCGCCCAAAGCATCTACCTTTTCCATAGCGCTCATTATACAATTGTGAGATTTATTGATATACTGTTGTACGGTTGTGAGGCAAACAAGCAAAGCCAGAACAAGATTGAGGCAGCCGAAATGTGGTTTCTAAGAAGAATGTTGAGTTCCATGGACAGCAAAGAAAACAAACGAGACAGTCTTGATGGAGGCAGACACAGGTAGATCATTCATAAGGAAGATTAGCAAAAGACAGGCAACGTCTATAGGCCATTTTATGAGGAAAGGGGATTTGGAGCAACTGGTCACAACGGGAAAGCTGGAGGGAAAGAGAGCACCAGGTAGACCCAGGGAGAAAATACTAGACGGACTTGCAGAGTGGCTGAAGACAAGGAAGGTGGAAGAGATGCTTGAGGCAACAAGAGATAAGAGACAAATGGAAGTCCATGATCGGCAACGCCATGCGGCAGGGCACCTGATGATGATGATGACCACTTGGAGGCGGGAGGTAGTTTGTACGAAAAAAAACCCACCTCTCTTTCAAGCATAAATGCGTCTTCTTTTTCTTCTCTGTTTCGACATGTGCATGATCGGGCCATCTCTGGAAATGAACGTGACTCGTTTTTGTTTTGCTTTGTTTTGTTTTGTTTTGTTTATTTTGCTTCGATTTGCTTTCTTTTGTTTTCCTTTGCTTTGCTTTGTTTTGTTTTGTTTTCTTTTGGTTTGGTTTGTTTTGTTTTGTTAGTTTTTTTGTTTTGTTTTGTTTTTGTTGCTGTTTTTTGCTGTTGTTTTTTGTTGTTGTTGTTGTTGTTTTCGGTTCCTGACGCTTCCCCGTAGAGATGCCGGGGGCTCTTTCAGTGTAAATACTATCCCCACATGGAAATTCTGTTACTAGAAATTTCCTCTTTTCTGTCACTCTCTGTTTCTGCCGTCCTCCTCTGCTTTCTCTCAGTTCATCCTATCAGTTTCTGCCTTGCTGGTCCATTCACCTGTATGTGTTCGGTAAAGTCTTACATATTTTTCTTTTAGGATTAATAATTGGGTACATGTATTTAAGTGCATTTTTGGCTCTAGGGAAATGAGATATGCGGAAGCAATTTTAGGTAATGTATGTATGTATGTATGTATGTATGTATGTATGTATGTATGTATGTATGTATGTATGTATGTATGTATGTATGTATATATACAAATATATATATATACATATATATATATATTGTGTGTGTGTGTGTGGTGTGTGTGTGTGTGTGTGTGTGTGTGTGTGTGTGTGTGTGTGGTGTTGTGTGTGTGTGTGTGTGTGTGTGTGTGTGTGTGTGTGTTGGTATCCTTACTTGTGCTTAAATTTGTATTCAGGTACGGGTTTTTTTTTGTTTTTTTTGTTTTTGTTTTTTGGAATAAACCCCGTGCAATAAATTGAACGGAGTGGTCAACGCCAGGGGGCATTTCCTTAGATTATGTGTGCGAATGCATTGATATGTGTATTTAATTTTCTTTTCTATTTTTTCCCCTTGTTGAAGTATTGTGTGTGTTATGAAACTTGTTATAGCCTGATATAGCTCTACGCAGTCGGCTGGGCTTTAAACAAAAATAAGTGAAAGCAGTAACAGTTCCTGCTTGCTGCCATGGAACTTGGTGTTCAGTTTCAGTTTCAGTTTCTCAAGACGAAGTCTCCGCGCTCGGAGCGAATCCCATATGCACTAACGAACAGGTGCCGTGGGTATGGTGATCATGGCACATGCCTTAAGCCTGTACATAAACCCGTGAGCTGGCCAGGTCCTGAGGTCCTACCTAGCCTATGATTTACCTAGTTTATAAGTATGTTTACTGGTATTGTATCAGCCTGTCACTGGAATGATCTTGGTTATATTTAAATGACATGTGTATCTGTGTATATTATCTTCAGAAAAAGGAACACATATATAATAACAATGATGATGAAAATAATAATATAATATATAATAAAAATATAAATAATAAATAGCTTTTGTATAGCGCTATTCTCAGTTCGACTCACTGCACTGTTAACATAAACAAATAATCTGACTCACATACCGATAACATCATTTTTCAATCACACACACACACACACACACACACACACACACACACACACAACACACACACTACACACACACACACACACGCACACGCACACCACAACACACACACACACACACACACACACACACACACACAACACACACACAAAAAGGGGGGGAGGGGTATACTTATGAAAATGCCTGCAGAAACAAATGTTTTTGAGTCTTTTTTTGAAAGCTTGAAGGGTTGGAACATCTTTGAGACTGGTCGGCAATTCATTCCATGCAGACGACGCGGTGCATCCAAACGAACGGTCTCCTGCAGTCTTTAGATTAAACTTCGGGGGTACTAGGCGTTTCTCCTGTGACGAGCGGAGTGTGCGTGACGGCCGATAAGTACACAGTGTGTCAGACAGGTAGGTAGGCAATGAGCCATCAAAATGACGGTAAAGTAAATAAATGAATAAATAGACTTGTCTCACATACCAGAAAGACCCTGCTCTAAGCCTCAGCTTTTGGTGTTCAGAGGAGTTGTAGTCGGCCACGTCTCTTCCGATCCACCTGACAGAGGCGACATCGTTGCCATAATGTGTTCAGCTGTCTGGTCCCCTTGGCCCGCTGCTGTGGTTGGTGGTGGCATCAGTTGAACGTGTGTTTCATATGGGCGTAGAGCCGGTTGCAGGCCGGTGGGCGGACGCATCAGGACCGTTGGCTGCTCTCTGGACAGAAGGTGGTAGTCGTCCCTTTCTGTCCGTGTTTTTAACCCTTTGACTCCTGCACTTTGCCCACCATTGCCAAAACTTAACCCTTTGACTTCCTCACCCTATCCATCACCAGGTTCCTTCCCCCTCTTTCCCTACCCACCCCACCCCTCTCCATGCCCTCACCTCTAACCTGCACACACACGGGCACACGCGAGCACACGCACACGCACACTCATATACGCTGTCTTCTCAAACCTGCTCCCACACACGTACACACACATTTATTATACATTATACAGCTTAAGGTACACACACACACACACACACACACACACACACACACACACACACACACACACACACACACACATACATGAAAACACACACACACACACACACACACACACCACACATCACACAACACACACACACACACACACACACACACACACACACACACACACACACACACACACCACACACACACACACACACACACACACACACACGTACAGCCGTGGGTTGATCTCATTGCATCTTTTTCAGTTGAAAAAAACAAGTCCAGTGCGAGTAGCTAGCGCGGACCAAGACAAGCGAAGAATCATCCCACCCTCTCACCCACCTCCTCGGGAGTAACGGAATAGCTCGCGGTTGAGACAGCGAATGTATAAAATCTCGCTATTCTAGAAGAAAAGACGAAGCTGAAAAGACTATCGAGGCTTTTGTTCCCAAGAACGACACCAATCCCTCTTTGTCGTTTAGCAAAAACACCGTGAACCTAAACTACCATGCAGAGTGGCTGAGGACAGAGAGGGTGGAAGATGTGCTTTCATCTCCATTCCTCCAGCATGTTGGAACTAAGTCTTACTCTTTTCGTCTATTATTTATGTTTGTAGTAACATGTGATATCAATTGTGGGTGTTTTTGCCTGCTTTGTTGTTTTTTTCTGAGTTTGTTTTTTTCCTTAGTTTGCTTTGGTTTATTTTTGTTGTTATTGTTTTCTTTCACCTAATGTGCTAGGAGATGATCGTAGTGTTTTCAGTTTTTTTCCTCATTTTTTTTTCTTGTTAAGTGTTGGTTTAAATTTCACAAGTTTGCCCGCATTTGAGCCAATACTGTGTCAATTGTTTCTGGGGAGGGCTAACATAAGCCATTGCTTGATGCCCTGCCCATGCTTTGCTGTATTTATGACTCTTCTTTTCTTGAATAAAATTCTGTTTAAACCAAGATGTGTTTGCGGCAACAAGGGATAGATACATATGGGGGGCCATGATCGCCAACGCCATGTGGCAGGGCACTTGATAATGATGATGATGACCATATTGTTCACACACGTCATGCGTCTCTTCTCTCTTGTGAGTTCTAAACGGCTGTGTGGAGTCATTGTCTTTTGAATTTATCTTAGGCCTGGATGTCCAAAAGAATCATCGTTGTTTTCTTGTCTGAGTAATTTTGAACTCATAAGAAACAAGATTTCCAATATCTACAATGTTTAAGCAGTTTTAAACAAACTGATGGTCTTTATGTCTTTATGATGATGAATGATAAACATTGAAATGTATGATAAAAAAAGAAGAAGAATCCACACATAGTAGAGACAAACTCACGGAGAAAACACACACACACACACACACACACACACACACACACACACACACACACACACACACAACACACACACACACACCACACACACACACACACAGAGTCACATAGACAACACATACTTCACATTTTAAAATATTTTATTAGTCAAGGAAAGTAGTATGAAGTCCTACTGGATCTGTTTTACAATTAATCCTTGCTGCTCTACACATGTAACATCAGCATATTACCAAGAATGGAATTGTTAAAAACAAACTAGAGAGGGGAAAAATACGTTAACTCAACGGTATAATGAAAATAGATACATACACACACACGCACGCGCGCGCGCGACACACACACACACACATACATACACACATGCATGCATACACACACACATACACATATACACACACATACACACACACCACACACATACACACACACACACACATGCACAGACATACACACACAACCCCACCTCTCTCTCCAC
>JAPXFY010000024.1:21340797-21345797 GCA_030674185.1 Monoplex corrugatus
AATAAATGAATAAATACATAAATTAATTAATTAATTATTTATTTATTTTTTAAAAAAACTACCTTATGTTAGTGTAATGAGGATTAAATCAAACGTCCTTGATTTGTTATCAACAGTTTAATAGTAACAGCAGAACGAGAAATAATTGTAATAATAGCAATAGCAGTAGTATGTAAGAGATCAGACATTGCAGATGTATGTGTCTGTAGGGAGGTATGCTAGTTTGAAATTCACGCTGATATATAATAGAAGCAATAGTAGTAGTATGAAAGAGATCAGACATTGAAGATGTGTGTGTCTGTAGAGAGGTATGCTAGTAGGAAGTCCACGCTAATATGTAATAGTAGCAATAGAAGTAGTATGTAAATTGTAAGACATTGTAGATTATGTGTCTGTATGGAGGTATGCTGCTTTGAAGTCCTCGCTAATATATGATAGTAGCAATAGTAGTAGTTTGTAAGATATCAGACATTACAGATGTATGTGTCTGTAGGGATGTATGCTGCTTTGAAGTCCTCTCTAGTATATAATATTATCAGTAGTAATAGCATGTAAGGCTGTGAAGAACCACCATCTCTACACATTGGAGACTACGACCTCAATACTGTCCACAAATTTCAGTACTTGGGGTCCACCATAAGTGACAACCTCTCTCTGGACGCTGAAATCAGCGCCAGAATTGCAAAGGCCTCATCTGTTATGGCTAAACTGAACAAGCGGGTCTGGTCCAACAGCAGTCTCACTGCGAACACCAAAATGCAGGTGTACAGAGCATGTGTGCTGAGCACACTTCTCTACTCAAGTGAAGCCTGGACCACATACGCCAGCCAAGAAAAGAGGCTCAACATTTTCCATCTCCGCTGCTTGCGACGCATCCTCGGCATCCAATGGCAAGACAAGGTGACCAACACAGAGGTCCTCCGTCGTGCGGGCCTACAGACCATCTTTGCCCTTCTAAGCCAACGCCGATTACGCTGGCTTGGTCATGTGCGTCGAATGGAGGATGGACGCATACCAAAAGACGTTCTCCACGGCGAACTGGCAAACCGGAAGCGAACTCCAGGACGCCCACAGCTACGCTTTGTAGACGCATGCAAAAGGGACCTTAGAAGCTCAGGGATTGACCCAAGCTCTTGGGAGACTCTGGCGGAAGACAGGGCAGCGTGGAGGACAGCCGTTCAGCAAGGCGTTGTGAATTCGGGGAGGAGGAGAGCAGAAAGCGCAGATGAGAAAAGGGCTCTTCGCAAGCAACGTTCCAGAAACCAGACAACAGCGACTCAATTTGTATGTGGCAGATGTGACAGAGATTGCCATTCAAGAATCGGCCTGCACAGCCACAGCAGAAAGTGCACGTCATGACCACAACGCCTCCTGGTGCAGACTATCATCTCCTGAGAAGTAAAGAGGCCGACGAGTATGTAAGATAGCAGACATTGCAGATGTACATGTATGTGTCTGTAAATGGATATGCTACTTTGAAGTCCTCACTAATATTTTACAGTAGCAATAATAGAAGTATACAAGAAATGAGACATTACAGATGTATGTGTCTGTAGAGAGGTATGCTACTTTAAAGTCCTCGCTAATATATTTTATAATAGTAGCAATAGTAGTAGTACTGTATGTAAAATAACAGACACTGCAGATGTATGTGTCTCTAGGGCAGTATGCTTCTTTGAAGACCTTTCTAATATGTGATAGTAGAATAGTAGAAGTATGTAAGTTGTCAGACATTGCAGATGGATGTGTCCATAGAGAGGTATGGTACTTTGAAGTCCTTGCTGATATATAATAGTAGCAATAACAATAGTATGTAAGATATCAGACATTGCAGATGTACGTGTCTGTACAGTGGTATGCCCCTTTGAAGTCCTCGCTCTCTTTTGTAACATATGGCGAACGTTTGTGCCACCATGCAATCAAAGCGTCATATTTAATGCATGATCATTTGCATAATGTATCATAACCATTAGCTTTCATCAATTATGTTTTAATGTATGTCTAGATGCATACATTTGGGCAGATATGTATCGATTGTGTGTGTATGCATGCATGTATGTATGTATTTATGTATATATATGTATATATGTATGTATGTATGTATGTATGTATATATGTATGTATGTATGAATGGATGCATGAATGTATGAATGTATGCATACATTTGGGCAGATATGTATCGATTGTGTGTGTATGCATGTATGTATGTATGAATGTATGTATGTATATATGTATGTATGTATGTATGTATGTATGTATGTATGTATGTATGTATGTATGTATCTATGTATGTATGTATGTATGTATGTATGAATGTATGTATGTATGTATGTATGAATGTATGTATGTATGTATGTATGAATGTATGTATGTATGTATGTATCTATGTATGTATGTATGTATGTATGAATGTATGTATGTATGTATGTATGTATGAATGTATGTATGTATGTATGTATGTATGTATGTATATATGAATGTATGTATGTATGTATATATGTATGTATGTATGTATGTATGTATGTATGTATGCATGTATGTATGTATGTATGTATGAATGTATGTATGTATGTATGTATGTATCTATGTATGTATGTATGGAGAGAGAGAGAGAGAGAGGATTAACAAAAACAGTTGCCATACATGATTTCAAATATAATTTGTGTGTGTTTGTGTGTGTATGTGTGTGTATGTGTGTGTCTTTGATTTAATGTCTATTCACTAAAGTGATTTTAGACACACACACAAAAAAAAGGGGGGGGGGGAGGGGAGTGATAGAGGAGGAGTGAAGAGGATATTTGAAAATTGTCAATTTTGAATTTGAGAAAAGATGATCCAGAAAACAACTGTTTTGAAGAGGGGAAGGTAAAACTAACAAATAATGTTACCATAATTAACGATTTAAACAAACAAACTAACAAACAAAATTAGTAAATATCCGGAAGAAATGAATAAAAAGTAAAACTAATAATTGACTAACCACAACAATGAACAAGTCAAATAACATTTTAAAGGTAATTCGCTATAGGACTTTTTGACAGGCTAACAAAAAATTCATACAGTAATGATGATGAGGCAAATATGTCAGAAACTGTACTCACAGATAGTGTTGGAATATGTCGTTTTACCCTAACGCAAGAAAGAATATGACTATGTGTTATCTTCTTTCCACACAGACACACTATGTTATTGGTATATTTTGTTTTGAATGCATCAAGTTTCCATCTGTACATAAGGGACTGTATAGTTCTGCTGGCATGAAGCTGCTTAAGTATTTTGCTAACTTCAAAGTTCATGTGACATTTATCATACTTTTTCTGTTTTAATTGGAACTGCTTCCTGACGTAGTTGTCCACTAAAGTGTAATTCTCGTGCAACGAGAGAGAAAGCTGGATATTGTTTGAATCTGGTGAGTTAATAGCTCCCCGTTTGGCAGCCCTGTCAACTTTATTATTATAACTAAAAGAACTATGAGAAGGTATCCAGCAGAAAGTAATATCAGTGCCTCTTAAAGATAAATTATGAATCAAGTGACTTATTTCCAGAATCATTTCTGATCTTGTTTGTAATTTTGATAATTCAAGAGCCTGAAGTACTGATTTTGAATCAACGCAAAGAAGTATCTGAAAAATTGTCCTAGGAAGACTTATCAGAAAGTTTAAAGCCATTAATATTGCAAGGAGTTCAGCTGTAAAGATAGATTTATCAAGTCCTATGTAGAAAGATTTTTCAATTTTGAGAGCAGGTATTAAAAACATAGAGCATAGATTGTAAAGGTTTCAAACTTGCACTGGGTCTTCCAATGCATGCTTCCTGTCTTCGCACATATAATGAAATCAAACTGTTGCCACTTGATGAGCAAAGGAAAGTCGCTTCTACTAAATTTTTGTTAAGAAACACCACCGTAGAAAACATCTCAGAAACAGAAATTAAACTGAGATCAGATACCGACTTTCCAAAACGAGCTAAATCAATATCTTCACAGGTCACTCTTGCAACATACACATCTGACGTCATGAAAGGCTCAGGAATTGATCTAGACGTAGATCCTGTATCTATACGACCTTCCTTTTCGCCAGTACCCAGTTGGGAACTCCAAAGAGCACGATTTGACGTACACCACACTAATTTAAAAAAAGGAGACAATATAAACTTACTGGCAAGTCAGGTTAAATGTCATATAGACGACGTATATTCTGATCATTTGAAAATTTACACTGATGGGTCAGTAATTGAAAGAAAAGCAGGCTCAGCGTGTGTATGTGTGTGTGTGTGTATGTGTGTGTGTATGTGTGTGTATGTGTGTGTGTGTGTGTATGTGTGTGCGTGTGTGCATGTGTGTGTGTGTCTTTGTGATACTCTGAGAGCAGGGTGCGAAGTTCAACAGAACCTGAGGCATTTTTTATCACGATGCTGCAATGAAGAAAATTGGGATGCTTTGGAGTTCCATTTCCAATTACGACTGCTTGTAAGGGCTGTACTCTATGCTTACTTTCATAATATATCCTAGAGTCTGTCAGGCCTGAGATATACAGCAACCTGCAATGCTGGTGACGAAATTTAGCCTACATCCTGAATGATGAAAATGTGAGAGGTTCACTGTGTGGTTTTAGTCTTCCCAACGAGTGCATAGTATACTTCAGCATTGGATAAAAGTTGATCGGGTCGAAAAATTTCACAATAATTTCTTGGATTGATGGGGATTCAAACTCACGACCTGCTAGTCAGAAGTCTGTTGCGTGACTAACTTCACCACATCTTGCTATTACATTTGGTTTACAGGCACTCACAAATAGGCAAACAGACACACATTAAACCCAATACACATACAACCACATCTTGCTGTTACACTTGGTTTACATGCACACTCAAAGATAGACAAACAGACACACATTAAACACAACACACATACAATCACATCTTGCTCTTACGTTTGGTTTATAGGCACTCACAGACAGGCAAACAGACAAACATTGAACACAAAACACGTACATCTATAT
>JAPXFY010000024.1:21350797-21365797 GCA_030674185.1 Monoplex corrugatus
GGACGGACGGACAGAGACAGAGAGAAAACACACACACACAGAGTGAGAGTGAGAGAGATATATATACAGAGAGAGATACAGATAAACAGACAGACAGAAACAGATAAAGACAGAAAGACAGACACAGAGAGAGAAAGAGAGAGACAGAGAGAGAGACAGAGAGAGAGAGAGGGACGGGTGGGAGGTGGGGTAGTCTTTAGGTGCTCGTTTTCTTTGCTGTCTTCCGCTTGATCAGCTCTGATATTAACCCTGTAACTTTTCCTTCCTTTCAGCCTCTGTCATCCGGTTCACTAAAAAAAACGATGGCGCTGCTGGCTGTGTGTGTGTGTGTGTGTGTGTGTGTGTGTGTGTGTGTGTGTGTGTGTGTGTGTGTGGTGTGTGTGTGTGTGTGTGTGTGTGTGTGTGTGTGTTGTGTGTGTGTGAGAGAGAGAGAGAGAGAGGATGCGGATGCGGATGCGGAAGAGAGAGAGTGAGAGAGAGAGATGCGGATGCGGAAGAGAGAGAGTTAGAGAGAGTGAGAGACAGACAGACAGACAGACAGACAGACAGACAGAGAGACGCCCCGTTGTGTAAGTGTGTTTGTGTGTATGTGTGTGTCTGCATGTATGTCTGTATGTCTGTGCGTGTCTCTCCTCGTTTAGTGTGTGCGTGTGTGCGTGCTTGCGTCCGTGCGTGTGTGTGTGTGCGCGCCCGCGCGTACGCGTGCACGTGTGTGCGTGTCGCCCAGATTAGTGGGTGTGTGTGTGTGTGTGTCTGTCAGTATGTCTGTGTGCGTGTATCGTGTGTGTCTGTGTGTGTATCTGTGGGGTGTGTGCGTGTGTCTCTGTGCGCGAGTGGGGGGGGGGGGGGAAAGGCAGGGGGCACTGTTTTCAGCTGGTTGGTCGTCACTGATGATTTTAATCCTTTATTCCCCACTCACACTATCACCACCAACCTACCACCACCACCACCACCACCACCATCTCCACCACCCTTATCCTCTCGATCATGTCCCTAAATCTAAATTGCAATTTCTTCTTGTTCAAATTCCGTACCAAAGGATAAAATAAAAAGCGTGTTTATCAGGACAAACTGCTGACGAATGAAAATCACACAAAAATAGAATTCTTTTTCTTTCGTTTTTTTTTTTTCCCTAGCGCTAAGCTAAAAGCTGTTAAGGTTTCGACAGTGGGTACGGCTACCTGTCAGAATGGGTTGTCATTAAAAAGGAATATAGTCGACTGATACACCATTCTGGCATAAAAGCCTTAATTTTATCGCATACCTATTTGGAGGTACTGTTTGGCTTTGTATTATATAATACAGTATAATAGCCTTGCATTGCATTGTAACCCACTGTGATCAAGAAACACCCGTGGGTGCTAGATGAGACCCAGAACACCAATGCTTAACCGATCTTCGGACAATCACTTTTCTTGCTCTCTCTCTCTCTCTGTCTGTCTCTCTCTCTCTCTCTCTGTGTTCTCTCTCTCTCTGTGTTCTCTCTCTCTCTCTGTCTGTCTGTCTCTCTCTGTCTGTCTCTCTCTCTCTCTGTCTCTCTCTCTGTCTCTCTCTCTCTCTCTCTCTCTCTCTGTCTGTCTGTCTGCGTCTCTCTCTCTGTCTGTCTGCGTCTCTCTCTCTCTCTCTCTCTCTCTCTCTCTCTCTCTCTCTCTCTCTCTCTCTCTCTTTATATGGTAGCCATTTACTTAACAGTTGACTGTAATCAGCTCTTATCGTCTGTGTATGTGCACGCGTTTTCATAAAATGTGTGGGGTGGGTGGGAATGGGAGTGGGGAGATAGGGTTGTTTTATTATCATAAAAGAGGATTTTGAAAACCATCCACTTCATGATCAATTACCAAAAAATGTAAAACGGCAATGTTTTAGTTCCTAGTGAGTGTACTCGTTAACATTTTGTCAATGTATATACATGCAGATATATGAAATTGAACAAATAGATATCCAAATAAGAAACAGCAGCAAAATCTGCAGGAAAATCGAAATATAGTAAAACATGGTAAAAAAAACTGGCGAAATCTCAAACAAAACGCCACCCCTTGCAAAACTGTATCCTAACACCATCTTGAACTGCTGACTGAATATTCAAGATGGCGACACAAGGAAAGCAAGATGGCTACTATGAGAGGAACACGTCTTGGTTCTCATAATTTGATGCATAAATCGTGGCGGAGATGGCTCCCAAACTTGCCTGCAGTGTTTGGCCAGCCATTCTTTTTGGCTTGCCAATCCCTCGCTCTCTGCTCTGGAGACGAAACAGAGACAATAACCACTCGCCTCGACTCCTCCAATGTACTATGTGATGATGTTGGGCTGTGGTAGCGTAGTCGTTAAGATCGAAAAAAAAAATGTTAAGGCAGCAGACTTGCAAAGTGTGTTGAGTTTTATAGCTCTACTGCTTCAAGTACTAGTTGTTGTAGTTATAGTAAATGTGGTAGCAGTAGTTGTTTTGTATTCTTGTTGTAATGGTATTTGTAGTTCTTGTTGTTGTGTGTGTTTGTCTTTTTTCTTGGCGTTCAAGTTTAGACCAGCCTTTTTGCCTGCTGCATATACCCTGTAGAAGAATTGAGGCAGTAAAGATGTGGTTTTATCGGAGACTACCACGTGTCAAATGGACAGACAGAAGAACTAATGAAAGTGTCCTGGAAGAACATGATACCACCAGAAAACTACTAGCAGACGTCAACAAGAGAAGACTAAAATGCATTGGCCATGTGTCACGCAACAAAAACACGGACCTCATGGCAACCATCTTTCAAGGAAAAAACAGTGGCAAAAAGGAAGAAAGGCAGACCGCCAATCTTATACATCGTGAACATAACCAACATCAGTGGCCTAAATATTCAAGGAATTGTCCACAAAAGTCAAGACAGCGCGGCCAGGAGGGAGATGGTGGTGTGCAGATGTGCAACGGCCAACACCGAACCCGGTGACGCCGACAGGTGAGACAGGTGAGTTGTTGTGGTGGTGGTGATGGTGCTGTTGATGATGGATTCTCCCATTGATCCGACGGATGAATAGGCATACTGTTAGCCCCTGGCATGGGTCTTCATGTGGGATACCAGACCGATCCTGGTGCCACATGCTCTTCCATAGTTGCTGCATGGGAAGGGATCCTGTGGTCCTTGGTTCTGTTTCGTCCGGTCCTTCTTCTGTTGAATAGCAGTTATTCTGCGCTGTTCAGTATCAGTCGCCGTGCTGTAGTGGTTAGCGCAACGGACTACCGACTGGAAGGTTGTGGGTTTGATTCCCAATCAGTACCTTCAAAAATCATTGTGGGATTTTTTGGCCCTTAACCGACGTGTTATGAGCTCATTTGGAAGACTGGAACCACACAGTCGAGTCTCATCCACTTTGCGGATGCGTCATTGAGGATGTTACTCAAATCTTCCGACCAGCAACGCAGGTGTCTGTATCTCTCGGGCCTGGTTGACGCCAGAATATTTTATGATAGTAAGCGAAGAGTACAACTCTGTCACACTGTCTCAATCCTACATAGCATCCATAGCATCGTGATTATTATCGTCATCGACCTCATCATCATTGCATTGTAAAAACTGTTCCAGCTTCTGTGGCCATTATGATGGCGTAGAAAATGGGATAAAAAAAAAAAGATGAGGACAAAGGAAACCTCCCTGAGTGCCATGATCCTAAAAAAAATTCTGCGCTGTTCAAATGTGACTATGCTCTGCATGCGCTGTTGTCGCCAGCTTTAACTTGTTGCGGGCAATGTCTTTCCAACTGGTGATGCTGATGTCACAATTTCATGAGGTTGTCTTTCCGTGCAGAATTTTCTTTTATCGTTTTAATGATCTTCACTGGTCACGGTATCCTTGCTTCAGATCTCCGTACAAGAACATCTTTGGGATGCGGTTGTCTTCCATACAGACAATTTGTCCTGTCCAACGAAGTTGGCATTTAATGAGTAGACACTCTACACTTAGCAAGGCTCAGTTTCAGTTGCTCAAGATGACGTCTCGCGCTCGGAACGAATTCCGCATGAAAAAATCTGCCACAACGCGGCCACAACGCGAGGTCCTAATCACTAGACTATCACGGCTCATTTCTACACACGATCTTGCCACGTGATGGCGTAAATCATACGCAGACATCTTTAACCCTTTGATTCCCTCACCCTACCCAGTAGCATCCTGCATCGTCATCAGTGATAGCAAAGCAAAAAATTAATTCTTTGATTCCCTCACCCTGCCCACCAGCTTCCTGCAGGAAGCTGGTGAACAGGGTGAGGGAGTCAAATGGTTAAGTTTTCGCAGCTGGTGGATAGGGTGTGGGAGTCAAAGGGTTAATGAAACCGTTTAATTCATATTAGTGGTAGTTACTGCAGCAACAACAACAGTAGCATATGGACTATCTTAAATCAATCTTGTGCCTTCTTCACCCTTTAATGCTCTTACTACTCTGACTTTTTCAGTTTAGTAAATTCTTTTTATTAGATAATCAGCAATAAACAGAAATTAATCAAACAATCTATCTTTTAACTACTTTTTTGTAGTGTTACTGTACTTTTCCTTTATTATTTATTTTATTGTTGTTCTTCTTCGTCTTTAAAAGTGTCGAAAAACCGAAAAATTGTGCACAGCAGTGTCTACAAACAAAAAGCTAAACTAACAAGACAGCTAGCGGATCTTGTGGTGTGGAGAATGGTCCCTGATTGTCCTCTTGACAGTTTAGAGACACAACACGCAGCTGTGTGTCGCCATGTTGTTTCCACACTGCCCCGTCCCATTGAATGCTGGGATACGCTCCCTCTGTTTTCCGATTGTCGTTAGGAAGCGGAATGACTGGGCGGGCGAGAGCTGTTAATATAAAGTTGAGTTTAATTTGGTCTGCGGACTATTAAAGGAAAAGAGTTCATAATGAGTTTTAATCTCTCTCGCTCTCTCTCTCTCTCTCTCTCTCTCTCTCTCTCTCTCTCTCTCTCTCTCTCTCTCTCTCTCTCTCTCTCTCTCTCTCTCTCTCTCTCTCTCTCTCTCTCTCTCTCCCGCTTGTATTATTGATTACGCCAAGTCTTAGAAATCTTTACAACCTCTTAAATTAAAGACGCGAACTTTGCTTTTTGTCTCTCCCTTTTGGTATTGGATCAAGATAATGTGGAAGCAGAAGTGGGAAGGGGGGTGGGGGTGGGGGAGAGGTAGCTGCCATTGAGCTCATCCTCTTCACGACTGAGGTGAATGTTTTTCGTTTCATCTCTCCGTCATTGTACAGTAGCATAATTTATAATGATAGTAAGTCGCTTTGACTGTATTTGTAGGTTGAGAATTGGTAGCTTTAGCTGGATTTATAGGTAGGAAATTGGTAGCTTTAGCTGTATTTGTAGGCTGGGAATCGGTAGCTTTAGCTGTATTTGTAGGCTGGGAATTGGTAGCTTTAGCTGTATTTGTTGGTTGGGAATTGGTAGCTTTGGCTATATTTGTAGGTTGAGAATTGGTAGATTTACTTGTGTTCGTTGGCTGGGAATTGGTAGCTTTAGCTGTATTTGTAGGCTGGGAATTGGTAGCTTTAGCTGTATTTGTTGGTTAGGATTTTGTAGCTTTTGCTATGCTGTATCTATAGGTAGGAAATTGGTAGCTTTAGCTGTACTTGTTGGTTGGGAATTAGTAGCTTTTACTGTATTTGTAGGCTGGGAATTGGTAGGTTTAGCTGTATGAGGGTGGTGAGGAAATATGTATGTTGTTTTGTTTGTTTGTTTGTTTGTTTGTTTGTTTGTTTGTTTGTTCTTTTGTTTGTGTGCGCGCGTCGCGCTTGTGTGTGTGTGTGTGTGTGTGTGTGTGTGTGTGTGTGTGTGTGTGTGTGTGTGTGTGTGTGTGTGTGTGTGTGTGTGTGTGTGTTGATATGGGTGGGTGTGGATGTGGATATGGGTGTGCAAGGTAAAATGGGCTCAAGATCTCATGTGCTAAATTCAGTCCTAACCCCCGAACATAAAAGATGGCTTGTTCACTGCCCATCTTAATGCTCCAAACATTTTGGTGTTTCAAGCTTCCATTCCTGTACACAATGGAAGACCTTGCCAGCGCATAGGATTTTGCCAAGGCTCAGGTTTAGTTTAGTTTTTACGTCGACACCCACCTCATTGTTATATGGCCGACGGGGATAACCATCCCAGGGAAGTGGGGGAAGGGGGACTTATCTAATCCTATACTGACATCACCAGAACAATAATGATGCTAAGACAGGACCGTGAGAAGGCCAGTTTTAATGTAGCGCACCCCGTGATTCGAACCCACAACCATTAGCATGTGAATCCGACCCTCAAACGAACTGAGCTATTGAGGCCCGCAGGACCAAGGTTCAGGAAGCAGTCAGCCACTTAAATGCTCGTAGGCTTGGGCGGAGCGTTTATGGAATTTGTCCAGGAGCAATGAATCTCTCTTGAACAACCCCGCACTCCAAATTCCAAAACAGTGAATGGGATCTTCACAAACCCACAACATTCGTTTACCATTACAAAACTTTTCAGTTACGCATACTGAAATCTAGACAGGTACAACTTAACAGTAATAAATCTAAGAGCCAACACATACGGCATCGTAGCCCTTTGAAAGGAAAGACAAACAACCGCGATTAAAACTGATCCCCCCTGTCCAAACAGGCCTGTCAAAAGAAGAGCATTTAACCCCACCTTGTCCTACTCTCCTCAACATGACAAAGACCCACACGGTGTTTTCTAAACTCGATCCCCCATACCTTTTCCGTACGCAGCGCGGCACGAAGGCTATTCATACCTGTTCTCACAGTCCTTTCAGAAGGTCAGAGCCTACATCAGAAAGCTGATAAAACCTCATCGGCGACCGATCTCCTCGTCGCGACAAGTTTGTTCAAAGGATCAAGCAATTAGGCAAACACATAACGTGGAAGCGACCCCAACGAAGAACGGAGGGGTCCCAACGGTAATGGCGAGACTTGGGGACTCTTTTTGACAAAGAAAACAGGGGTCCCTACGGTAAAGGCGAGACTGGGGGACTCTTCAACAAAGAAGATAGGGGTCCCAGTGGTAATGTTAAGGTTTGAGACTAGATACTGCCTGCCACTCGTGGCGATGTGCTCAGTGGTCGTGAAGGGATCGGCGATGGAGTCATGATACCCCTGGATCATGTTCCTCCTTGTCGTTGTCCGTGGTACGGGATGGGTTATTATCATTCTGTGTTTGTCATCGGCGTGTCTGCGCACTTCTGCCAAGGTCCGCTCTTTCATCCACCGATTTTTATGTCTCCTGCTTGGTGTAAAGAGATCCGTCCACGTTTAACACACGATGAGCTTTTTTATCAGACATTTCACTTTCCAGGATTAGTCATTGACACCGCTTCTACAGGACATCAGCCGAGTGGAGGAATTCTGTATGAGTGTGAGCATGTCGGTTCTATGGACATAGAATGAAAACATTGTTTACCGTAACGTGTGCTTTCCTCTGTGCTGAGATTATTTCGTTTTCTGATAATCAATTATTAAACATGAATGCAAAGTTTGACAAATGAGGAAAGGAAGCATCATGCATTTATGTCTCGTTGTACAAATTTGCCAGAACATAACATTTCATTTCTTGCCAATACTCATTGTACAACATATTCACAAGGGATTTGAATGGTGGTGGTGCTGCTGCCGCTGGTTTTTTGTTGTTGTTGTTTTTCTTATTTTTTCTTTTTTTTTGGGGGGGGGGGCGGGGGAGGAGGGGTGTTTGTTTACACAACACATACAGCCTATTATACCACTATGCTATCAGCAGTATGGAAATAATTCGTGATTTTCCATCGATGTAATAAAGTTTAGCGACAGATATTACAGCCATCGCCATTATCACCATAATCATCAGCACCTACCATAATTATCACACCGCTGAAATTGCATAGAATATTAACGGTTAGCCATTCAGATACAAATACTGTGCGAATTTTTTCTGACCTCTTTCTGTCTTATTTGTTTTAATGTTTTTCAATGTTTAATAGATCCTTTAACTGTCATTGGGGCATGGAGGATAACAGCAAGTGAACATATAATATGAAGCAGAAAAACTTTGCAACAGTTCAATAGAAAAAAAGTACATAATAAATTGCCTGACGTTAGGACACCCAAATCTTTAGAAGATAAATACGCATTTTTAGAAAGTTTTATCAATTTTATTTATATCAATTGATCAGTTTAATTTTAGAAATGAAGTAACACAATGATAACACTGACTTAACTAAAACATATTTTTGTAGAAAAAAATTCAATCAGTCATCATGGGATATAGAACATTCAAAAATAAAGTGAAACACATCACCTGACGCACTGTCATCATACACATGTCATTTACATGTAACCAAGATTATTCCAATGACCGGCTGATAAAACACCAGTATAAAATATAGACTAGGTAAAACATAGGCTAGGTAGGGCCTCAGGACCTGGCCAGCTCATGGGTTTATGTGCAGGCTTAAGGCTTGTGCCATGATCACCATGCACATGACACCTGTGACGTTAGTGTATGTAGAATTCGTTCCGAGCGCAGAGACGTCGTCTTGGGAAACTGAAACTGAAACTGTTATCACAAAATTTACATGTTCTGCTTTGTCTATCTATTGCTCAGCGTCTACCTAATTCAATCTGAAGTTTGTGAGAGAGGCATCGAAATTTAATCAAAGGAAATAAAACGTAAATATCTGTTCTAAATTTGTTAGGAACATAAGCGTACAGCAAAAGATGAAATGTTCAGACATGGGCATCCAGGACCCACGTCTCGGCCACAAAAGAAACATCCCTGACAGAAGTTTTTTAAAAAAATCCACAGCAGGACATCAACGAAAGCACGCATTTCAAAACTTAGATAAATGAATGAATGAATGAATGAAAATGAATGAATGAATGAATTGACAGACAGACAGACAGATAGATAGATAGATAGATAGACAGACAGACAGACAGACAGAGATAGACAGTTTGATAGATAGATAGATGGATAGATACATACATACATACATACATATATACATACATACATACATACATACATACATGCGTGCATACATACATACATAACATACATACATACATAATACATACATACATGCATACAATACATACATACATACATAGACAGAAAAGAACAAAAAGCTATAACAAAAGAACCAACAGCTATAACAAAAAACCAACAGCTATAACAAAACAACCAACGCTATAACAAAACAACCAACGGCTATACAAAAAACAACAACAACCAACGGCTATAACAAAACAACCAACGCTATAACAAAACAACCAACTAATATCCAACGGCTATAACAAAAAACCAACGGCTATAACAAAACAACCAACGGCTATAACAAAACACAACGGCTATAACAACAACGGCTATAACAAACCAACGTCTATAACAACAGAACCAACGTCTATAACAACAGAACCAACGGTTAAAACAACAGAACCAACGCTATAACAAAGAACCAACGGCTAAAACAATAGAACCAACGGCTATAACAACAGAACCAACGGTTAAAACAACAGAACCAACGGCTTAAACAAAGAACCAACGGCTATAACAACAGAACCAACGGTTAAAACAACAGAACCAACGGCTATAACAAACAGAACCAACGGTCTAAACAAAGAACCAACGGCTATAACAAAAGAACCAACGGCTATAACAAAAGAACCAACGGCTATAACAAAAGAACCAACGGCTATAACAAAAGAACCAACGGCTATAAGAAAAGAACCAACGGCTATAACAAAAGAACCAAAGGCTATAACAAACCAACCAAAAGGCTATAACAAACCAACCAAAGGCTATAACAAACCAACCAAAGGCTATAACAAAAGAACCAAAGGCTATAACAAAACAACCAAAGGCTATAACAAACCAACCAAAGGCTATAACAAACCAACCAAAGGCTATAACAAAAGAACCAAAGGCTATAACAAAAAACCAAAGGCTATAACAAAAGAACCAACGGCTATAACAAAAGAACCAAAGGCTATAACAAACCAACCAAAGGCTATAACAAAAACCAAAGGCTATAACAAAAGAACCAAAGGCTATAACAAACCAACCAAAGGCTATAACAAAAGAACCAAAGGCTATAACAAAAGAACCAAAGGCTATAACAAACCAACCAAAGGCTATAACAAACCAACCAAAGGCTATAACAAAAGAACCAAAGGCTATAACAAAACAACCAACGGCTATAACAAAAGAACCAACGGCTATAACAAACCAACCAAAGGCTATAACAAACCAACCAAAGGCTATAACAAACCAACCAAAGGCTATAACAAACCAACCAAAGGCTATAACAAACCAACCAAAGGCTATAACAAAACCAACCAAAGGCTATAACAAAACAACCAAAGGCTATAACAAACCAACCAACGGCTATAACAAACCAACCAAAGGCTATAACAAACCAACCAAAGGCTATAACAAAAGAACCAAAGGCTATAACAAACCAACCAAAGGCTATAACAAACCAACCAAAGGCTATAACAAACCAACCAAAGGCTATAACAAAACAACCAAAGGCTATAACAAACCAACCAAAGGCTATAACAAACCAACCAAAGGCTATAACAAACCAACCAAAGGCTATAACAAAACAACCAAAGGCTATAACAAACCAACCAACGGCTATAACAAAAGAACCAAATACTATAACAAGAAAAAAAACAACAGCTATTACAAAAGAACCAACAGCTATAACAAAAGAACAAAATACTATAACAAACCAACCAACGGCTATAACAAAAGAACCAAATACTATAACAAAAGAACCAAATACTATAACAAGAAAAAAACAACGGCTATAACAAAAGAACCAAATACTATAACAAAAGAACCAAATACTATAACAAGAAAAAAAACAACGGCTATTACAAAAGAACCAACAGCTATAACAAAAGAACAAAATACTATAACAAAACAACCAACAGCTATAACAAAAGAACAAAATACTATAACAAAAGAACAAAATACTATAACAAGAAAAAAAACAACGGCTATTACAAAAGAACCAAATACTATAACAAAAGAACCAACGGCTATAACAAAAGAACCAAATACTATAACAAAAGAACCAAATACTATAACAAAAGAACCAACGGCTATAACAAAAGAACCAAATACTATAACAAAAGAACCAACGGCTATTACAAAAGAACCAAATACTATAACAAAAGAACCAAATACTATAACAAAAGAACCAAATACTATAACAAGAAAAAAACCAACGGCTATTACAAAAGAACCAACAGCAATAACAAAAAAACGAACGACTATAACAAAACAACCAACGGCTATAACAAAACAACCAACGGCTATAACAAAACAACCAACGGCTATTAAAAAAACGCCTATAAGAAAAGAATAAACGGTTATAACAAAAGAACCAACGGCTATAACAAAAGAAACAACGTCTATAACAAAAGAACCAGCGGCTATTACAAAAGAATCAACTGCTTTAACAAAAGAACTAACGGCCATATCAAAAGAACCAACTACAATAACAAAAGAACCAACGGCTTTGACAAAAGAATCAACGACTATAACAAAAGAACTAACATACATAACAAAAGAAGCAACGTCTATAACGAAAGAACCAACAGCTATAACGAAAGAACCAATGGCTATAACAAAAGAACTAACGGCTAAAACAAAAGAACTAACGGCTGTAATAAAACCAACGGCTTATACACACTCATATACAAACACACACACACACACACACACACACACACACACACACACACACACACACACACACACACACACACACACACACACACACACACACACACACACACACACACACACATACACACACACACACAAACAACGGCTATAACAAGAGAACCAACCAGTCCGCATAAGAATTATGAACAGTACCACACTATTAGTCTTGAATCTATCACAGTGTAAGTGCCACGCAAACTATACCTGCTATCCTTCAATCTATATGTACACCAATCCTTCAATTTTATGAACTCTTATTGACCACATTAAGGATCTAAGGTTCGGCAGTCAAGGGCTTAATTATATCTATGACGTACGCTGTCAATATGATAAGCTTAACAGCAACTACCTTTCTTATTATGGGACACATTCTTCCACCAGCGAGTTTGAACTCAACGGTCACTCAACGACTTTTCTATACTATACGTCAGGGCTCATTATCATTGGAATAACACAACTGTTCCTGACCTTACCGATCTCTTGTTAAAGCATGTCCACTTCTTCTCAATAACCTCTCTCTGTCTCTCTGTGTCTCCGTCTCTGTCTCTGTCTCTGTCTCTGTCTCTCTCTCTCTGTCTCTGTCTCTCTCTCTCTGTCTCTCTCTCTGTCTCTGTCTCTCCTCCTCTCTCTCTCTCTCTCTCTCTCGTGTGTATGTGTTTCCCTCTGTTTCTGTCTATCTGTCTGTCTGTCCTCTGTATCTGTCTCTGTCTCTCTGTTTCTCTGTCTGTCTGTCTGTCTGTCTCCCTCTCTCTCTCTCTGTCTTTTCTCTCTCTCTGTCTCTCTCTCTCTCCTGTCTCTCTGTCTCTCTCATTTTCATCATTTCTCCATTCTCTCTGTCTCTCTATCTCTGTCTCTGTCTCTCTCTCTCTGTCTCTCTCTCTCTCTCTCTCTGTCTGTCTGTCTCTCTCTCTCTTTCATTCTCTCCCCACCTCAATCTCTCTCTCTCTTTCACACACACATAAACACACACACACACACACACACAAATACACACACATACACACGCACACACCACACACACACCACACACACACACACACACACACACACACACACACACACACACACACACACACACACACACTCCTTCCCCACACCAACCACCATCCGCAACTCCCACCAGTAACGAAACATCATCTACCACCACCCAAACCCCCTCCCCCCAAAAAGAAGACCTCTAACCCACCCAACCGAACTCACCACTCTCGCATCCCCTCCTCTCTCCCCCCCCCCCCTCAAACACACCACATCTAAAAAAAATTCCACAGTAGAGTACCCGCTACCCATACCGACAAGGCCAAAGTGAAGTCAGTACCCACCCCGCTCAGCAAAGCGGAGGGGACTTGAGGTAGGAGGAAAGATCAAAGCCTACAGCCTTTTAGCGCACAAGGGTATCAGGAGGTGTCTCATTAGTCCCGATCGCCGCTACCCTGTTTAAGCAGCGATTTACAGGTAAGCGAGCCGGTTGTCTCTCCTCGTCAGGTGAAAAAAGGGAGAGGGGAAAGGGAGGGGGAGGGGGAGTGGAGAGAGGAAGGGAGAGGGGGAGGGGAAGGGCCTAGTACTTGGTAAGCTGGTCGGTAAGATTCAATGTCCTGTCTTGTCTTGTCTTAAGCCACTCGATCGCGCCGTTCTCATTTGTCTGGTTCTAGATAGTGTTTTGGAGGGACTTTTTCCGTTTTAACCTGATCCCGGTTCGCCTTTTTGATATACGTACCACTTTGTGCCTGGGACATCCTGTTTCGCCTTTTGCCCCCGTTTCCCATTTTGCCTCCTCCCCCCCCTCCCCCCCCCCCCCCCCCCCCCCCACTATTTCCCATGTTGCCTTTTTCCCCTGTTTCCCATTTTCCCAAATCTGGTACTGTAAGCAAACGTGATGTGTATAGATTAGCAACGGCAAGTTTGAAAAATGACTTCCAAGTCAATAACTTTAACCGTTGGAAAATAAAGCATCATTGTCAGTGTCATTGTCATTGTCGTTTTGCCTTTTCCGCTTTCCGCCTTTTGCCTTTTACCCGTTTCCCATTTTGCCTGTTCCCTGTTTCTGTTTCCCATTTTGCCTGTTCCCTGTTTCTGTTTCCCATTTTGCCTTTTACCCGTTTTCCCATTTGCCTGTTCCCTGTTTCTGTTTCCCATTTTGCCTGTTCCCTGTTTCTGTTTCCCATTTTGACTTTTAACCCGTTTTGCCTTTTGCCTTTTACCCGCTTCCCATTTTGCCATTCCCCCGTTTCCCATTTTGCCTTTCCCCCTCATTTCCCATTTTGCCTTTTCCCCCGTTTTCCATTTTCCCTTTTCCCAGTTTTCCATTTTGCCTTTTCCCCTCATTTCCCATTTTGTCTTTTCCCCTCATTTCCCATTTTGCCTTTTCCCCCGTTTTCCATTTTGCCTTTTCCCCCGTTTCCCATTTTGCCTTTTCCCCCGTTTTCCATTTTGCCTTTTCCCATTTTTCCATTTTGCCTTTTCCCAGTTTTCCATTTTGCCTTTTCCCCCCGTTTCCCGTTTTGCCTTTTCCCCTGTTTTCCATTTTGCCTTTTCCCGTTTTCCATTTTGCCTTTTCCCCCGTTTCCCATTTTGCCTTTTCCCAGTTGCCCATTTTGCCTATTCCCCCGTTTTCCATTTTGCCTTTTCCCCGTTTCGCCTTTTCACGTTTTACCGTTTGCCTTTTGATGTACGTCACTATTTTAACTTAGTCCCATTTTGCCTACCCCCGTGGGGATGCCGGGGTCTCTATCAGTACAAATAGTATTCCCGCCCTCTGGAAATTCTGTCCTAGAAATTTCCTCTTTTCTGTCACTCTCTTTGTTTCTTTCTTCCTCCTTTGCTTTCTGTCAGTTTTTCCTATCATTTTCTGCCTAGCTGGTCCATTCACCTGTATATGTTCAATAAAGTCTTACATATTTTCTCTTAGGATTGATAATTGGGTTCATGTATTAAGTGCATTTTTGGCTCTATGGAAGTGAGATATGCGGAAGCAATTTTTGGTAATCTAGGCCCGTTTTATATATGTGTCCTTACTCGTATTTCAATTTGTATTCAGGTATATTTTCTAAATCCCCTGTGTGATAAATTTAACGGTGTGGTCAACGCCAGGGACATGTCCTTAGATCATGTGCGCGAATGCATTGATATGTGTACTTAATTTTCTTTTCCTTTTTTTTTTTCCTGTTGAAGTATTGTGTATGTTTTGAAACGGATATAGCCCTGATATGGCTCTACGCAGTCGGTTGGGCTTTAAACAAAAATAACAGTAGCAACAATCTCATTTTGCCTTAAATGCGTTGACTTGT
>JAPXFY010000024.1:21375797-21380797 GCA_030674185.1 Monoplex corrugatus
GAGATCTTGTTTCCATTCAAATGAGTTAAAGTTGCAAAGTTCTGTCTTTCTTTCCTAAATGGAATCTCTCGGTGTTTTGTTTCGATCAGTGAAACTTGAGTGCTGTTCGGCTGGACTGTATTTCAGGTTCACTGGTATTTCTTTGATGATTGCTTTTTTTTTTCAATTCGATGTTAAAACTCATAATGTGCTGATTGTGTTTTCTTAAAGATTTCGTTATGAAATATCTGGTTTACATGTTTTGTGCTGATTGTGTTCTGTTTGTCTTTTTGTTTTGCTTGGTTTCTTTTTGTTTTGTTTCGTTTTGGGGTTTTTTTGTTTTGTTTTGATTTGTTTTGCTTTGGGTGTGTGTGTATGTATGTGTGTGTGTGTGTGTGTGTGTGTGTGTGTGTGTGTGTGTGTGTGTGTGTGTTAGTGTGTGTGTGTGTATGTGTATGTGTGTGGGTGTGTGTGTCCATGGGCGTTTGTTTGTTTGTTTGTTCGTTTGTTTGTTTGTTTGTTTGTTTGTTTGTTTGTTTGTTTGTTTGTTTGTCACCCTACCACTGCGCTGTTGACGAGTGACGATCGTCATAGAAACCGTCGTCTGCAATGCTCTGTTGACGATCGCGGATCGTCCCGTATCAAACACTTTTTCTCTTTTCGTCTAGCACATGACAGAATCGTTCTATTTATGATTTGATTAGGTCCCTTGACAATCTTCGCTCTTTGAGTGCCGTTTGTTCAAGTTATTTAGATCATTTGCATAATTTATCACGATCGATTGGCAAGGTGCTACGAAGTTGAGCTTTCAGTTTTTGAAGCGCTATGGCTGCCCCACAACGAACCTACACAGTTGCAGAAGTTATTGAAGCGATTTTTCGAGATCAAGACAGTGGAGATGAAGACTTCAAGCCAGCTGGCTTCGAACTTCGTGAAGTTGATACCAACACCCAGATTTTGATGTGGAGGAATCTTTGGGTGACTGATCGTCTGAATCAAACTAGGCCTATGGAGATCCGATCGCAGGTAGGTGTATTTGAGAGCTTTATTCATTTTATAACATGATTGTATTGCTTTCTTCTCAGTATATTTATAAATAGAACAGCTAAGTGTGTGTATTGATGGCTGAGCCCTTTGTTTGGGCCTGGTCAGCGAGCGAGCCAGTGACCGAGTGGGCAGTGTGTTCGACCTGTGCCTGTGGGCGTGTCACTCGTCGCTCGCTCGTTGTACGCTGTGTGTGTCTTGTTGATGATTTGTTTTTCTGGTCGGCCTCTGCCCTGTGCTATCTCCCTGGCCTTTGTGTGTTTGTGTGAGGAGTAGGCTACTATCTCCATGGCCTGTGTGTGTTTATGTGAGGAGTAGGGTGGGAGCAGAGGGGTGTGTGTGTGTGTGTGTGTGAGAGAGAGAAAGAGACACAGAGAGAGAGAGAGACTGTTGGTGTGACTTTTTATAGGAAATTGAAAGCATTCAGTGATAATACTGACAGAAACAATGTTGTAATGAAGTCACTTTGGTAGAAGCAGTACTCACTGGGTTTCTTTGCAGTGTTTGCTTGAGAAAAATGAAAGGGGGCGTGGCATGAGGGAGTAGCAATGTACCTATGTCAGTGTGTGTGTGTGTGTGTGTGTGTGTGTATGTATGTATGTGTGTGTGTGTGTGTGTGTGTGTGTGTGTATGTGTGTGTGTGTGTGTGACTTTTTTTATTTCATAAAATATGTGGAAATTTGAATCCTTGCTTTCACTGTGCTACAGGTATGGTAATGCAGCATGGTGATGATGTTCGGCCTGGACCTGCTGTTGCTGGACCTGCTGTTGCTGGACCTGCTGTTGCTGGGCCTGCTAGAAGGGGAAGGGGAGCAAGAGGGGGAAGGAGAGGACTGTGTTTAGAAGACTGCTTCCAGAACTATCACACTCAGAAGCGTTTTTACTGGGGTACACTGGGAGATAAAACCCTTTCATTTTATGTGTGGCTAGGCTGTGCTTATATTGTGGCTGGACACTGCTTTCTGACCTTTGTACAGTCTATATCTTCTAATCAAAGTGTGCTATAAACTGCTTGTGAGCTCCTGCATCACTTGATTACATCATCATTGACTTTAACATTTTTTTTATTGCATTTCAAAGAGTACATGTGACACTCTGGTACATTATTTCATTTTGAAATTGTCATAAACACAATCTTCATTCAATTTCCTTTCATTTGATATATACTTTTATGTATCTATCTTCAATGCCTTCTGAATTATAAGCAATTGAAAATAATAAGCGTGATTTTTGTATGTTTCTGAAAAAAATCTTAGCATGTGTCTTAGCAAAACATGATAGCAGCGAAAGGGTTAAGACAGCCATACTCCGTTACGGCCATATTCACTGAATGATGCATATGTTATATCTATAATATTGCAGTCACGTGTCCTTCCAGATCTGGCCATTTCTATATTTTGTGGGTGTCCCATGAGCAATTTAAAGCCTGGTGTCTGTGAAGAACAACATGTCACACAGGAACTCAGCCATCATAATGCCGAATGGCGTCAACACCTTCAACTGGGAAGACATTGCCTGCAACAGACTATACTGGTTACAACTGCTATAGAGAGGTAGGTTCCTGCCACCCAGTCTGACTGCGCGCGCAGGCAAGAATTTCACGCCAGACACAGATATATCAATGTTGTATGTGCAGCCTCCAGTCCATAATAAATGATAAATTAATAAACAAACAAACAGATAGATAAGTAAGTAATTAATTAAACCAAATTAAATGAATAAAAAAACCAAATTAATTAGATAGATAGATAGATAGATAGATAGATAGATAGATGGATGGATAAATAGATAGATAGATAGATAGATAGATGGATAGATAGATAGATAGATAGATAGATAGATAGATAGATAGATAGATGGATAGATAGATAGATAGATAGATAGATAGATAGATAGATAGATAGATAGATGGATAGATAGATAGATAGATACATGGATAGATAGATACATAGATAGATAGACAGATAGATAGATAGATAGATGGATGGATGGATAGATAGATAGATAAATAGATAGATAGATAGATAGATAGATAGATAGGTAAGTAGATAGATAGATAGATAGATAGATAGACAGACAGATAGATGGATAGATAGATAGATAGATAGATAGATAGATAACAGACAGACAGACAGATAGATAGATAGATAGATAAATAGATAGATAGATAGATAGATAGATAGATAGATAGATAGATAGACAGATAGATAGATAGATAGATATAAACTTCGTACGCACAGATTCCAATCCACATTAGATAAATAGAAACACAAACGAATATATGAATGAGTAAATAAGTCAAAAAAATATCAGGGCTAAAGCTCCAAACATGTTAAACATTTGAAAACAAAAAAATACATATTATCCGATAATAATTGTTTATGAATTCTAAAAAAAATAAGCAAGAAAGTATGCACATGCTGAACGGCAAATTAGCAGCGACAGAACCAGATACACAAAAAGTGTTACAATAAATATCACTGCGGCCGAAGCTGGTCACACGGTAAATGGCACAAAAGTGATGTATATGCATAAATAAATGGTGTATTGTTTGCTGTTGTATACTTCATACTGTTTGTTGTGTTGCTTTTAGTTGGGCCATTTCGTATTATCTCTCCAAGAATGATTGTAGACTTTGCTATGATTTTAAAGGTGGTTTGCTTCAAACATTTTATACAGATAACTCAGTCAATCAGTCAATTAGTTAATCGATCAATCAATCAATAGAGAGATAAATGCATTAGATTTGGTGATATTTCAGGGAAAATGAAAAAAAAATCCAGTGTGGTACTTATTTTGTAAATGAGGGATGAGACAATATAATGCTTAGAATAGCTATCCCCAAAGGCATAACGGAGCGTGGTTGCCAATGGATCAGCTGACCAGTTCGTTCCCTTGTCCAAGTATTGTTCAATGGGTGATCTACATACCCCTGTGGGGACGTGGACGGGTAAAGCAGAGAGTGAGAGATGGGCATCGCCTTTGTAATGCTGGTCCCCTGAGAAACGCTTTTTCTGTTGGGAAAACCTTTATTTTTGTACAAAATAGAATGAAGAATATTCTTCTTAAGTGCGCGTGCCTGCGACATTCCAACCTGCCACAAAAAGAACCTTCAAAGAATTATACATATACAGTTCTTCCGGCCCAGTACTATCTCGAACCAACAACTATTTGCCCAACCTAATCAAGAGCATATGGACACTATGGACATCAAGCAAAGACGATGGAGTTGGATTAAGCAGATCGTCTGCAGAGAACAAAATAGTATCACCCGGACTGCCCTTCACTGGACACCAGAGTGAAAACGTAAGAGAGGAGGACCCAGGAATACCTGGCGGTGAAAAAAATAGAAGTAGACTTCAAGGCTTTGAAGTATATTTGGAAAGCACTACAGAGGGTGGCACAGAACAGAGAAAGATGAACAGCTTTCCTTTGCTGTCCTGCATGATGTGTGTGTGTGTGTGTGTGTGTGTGTGTGTGTACGTGTGTGTGTGTGTGTGTGTGTATGTGTGTGTGTATGTGTGTGTGTGTGTGTGTGTGTGTGTGTGTGTGTGTATGTGTGTGAGGTGTGTGTGTGTGTTTGTGTGTGCGTGTGTATGTGTGTGGTGTGCGTGTGTGTGGGGGGGGGGGTTGTTTCTTTAACTTTCGCCGATGAAAATAAATGTCATACAATTTTTCAAACATGATACTTTTTGGCGTGTTGTATATGGCGAAACGGAGCATCAGTACCGTAGCATTTTTCGTTTATGGGGAAATGGAAAATAGCGTAGCTGGAAATGGCGAGATGAGAAGTGGCTAAATGGGAAATGGCAAATCGGGATGTCCCCATCAGTCTAGTGGCCTCGACCACCGTATTGATAACGACGGGGGTCATGGGTTTGAGTCTCAGGTAGACCACATATGAAGTGGGCCGGCTGATTCTTTTTTACAGAATCGATGGACTTGAGATCTCACGTCTTTTGCTCAGTCCCAGACCG
>JAPXFY010000024.1:21385797-21393297 GCA_030674185.1 Monoplex corrugatus
GCCACTAGTCCCTTTTCCTGTGAAACGCTTAAACTACATGTAGTGAATCCCTTCCTGTGGAAACTCTTAAACTACATGTCACTAATTCCTTCCTGTGAAAACGCTTAAACTACATGTCACTGATCCCTTCCTGTGAAACCTTAAACTACATGCCACTAATCCCTTCCTGTGAAACGCTTAAACTACATGTCACTAATCCCTTTCTGTGAAACGCTTAAACTACATGTCACTAATCCCTTTCTGTGAAACGCTTAAACTACATGTCACTAATCCCTTTCTGTGAAACGCTTAAACTACATGTCACTAATCCCTTCCTGTGAAACCTTAAACTACATGTCACTAATCCCTTCTGTGAAACCTTAAACTACATGTCACTAATCCCTTTCTGTGAAACGCTTAAACTACATGTTAGTGATCCCTTTCTGTGAAATCTTAAACTAATGTTAGTGATCCCTTCTGTGAAACGCTTAAACTACATGTCACTAATCCCTTCTGTGAAGCGCTTAAACTACATGTCACTAATCCCTTTCCTGTGAAACCTTAAACTACATGTCTACTAATCCCTTTCTGTGAAACACTTAAACTAATGTTAGTGATCCCTTTCTGTGAAACGCTTAAACTACATGTCACTAATCCCTTCTGTGAAACGCTTAAACTACATGTCACTAATCCCGTCCCTGCTGAAATCTTAAACTACATGCCACTAATCCCTTCTGTGAAACGCTTAAATATATGTCACTAATCCTTCCTGTGAAACCTTAAACTACATGTCACTAATCCCTTCCTGTGAAACCTTAAACTACATGTTATATCCCTTCCTGTGAAACACTTAAACTAATGTCTAGTAATCCCTTCCTGTGAAACGCTTAAACTATATGTCACTAATCCCCTTCTGCGAAACACTTAAAGTACATTCCACTAATCCCTTCCTGTGAACGCTTAAACTAATGTCACTAATCCCCTTTCTGTGAAACTTAAACTACATGTCACTAATCCCTTCCTGTGAAACTTAAACTACATGTCACTAATCCCTTCCTGTGAAACGCTTAAATATCATGTCACTAATCCCTTCTGTGAAACCTTAAACTAATGCACTAATCCCTTCTGTGAAATGCTTAAACTACATGTCACTAATCCCTCCTGTGAAACCTTAAACTACATGTCACTAATCCCTTCCTGTGAAATCTTAAACTACATGTCACTAATCCCCTTCCTGTGAAACGCTTAAACTATATGTCACTAATCCCTTCCTGTGAAACCTTAAACTAATGTCACTAATCCCTCCTGTGAAATTTAAACTACATGTCACTAATCCCTTTCTGTGAAACCTTAAACTACATGTCACTAATCCCTCTGTGAAACCTTAAACTACATGTCACTAATACCTTCCTGTGAAACCTTAAACTACATGTCACTAATCCCTTTCCTGTGAAACGCTTAAACTACATGTCACTAATCCCTTCCTGTGAAACGCTTAAACTACATGTCACTAATCCCTTCCTGTGAAACGCTTAAACTACATGTCACTAATCCCTTCCTGTGAAATCTTAACAACATGTCACTAATCTCTTCCTGTGAAACGCTTAAACTACATGTTAGTGATAGCCTGTGAAATACTCAATTTAAATGTCGGTGCTAAAGTATGGAACGGTTTAAATCAAATCTTAGTGATACCTTGTTAAATGCTTATACAAAATGTCAGTGATATCCTGTTAAACGCTTAAACCAGCTGTCGGTGATATCCTGTTAAACGCTTGAACCAAATGTCAGTGATATCATGTTAAATGCTTAAACCAAATGTCAGTGATATCCTGTTAAACGCTTAAACCAAATGTCAGTGATACCCTGTTAAATGCTTATACCAAATGTCAGTGATATCCTGTTAAACGCTTAAACCAAATGTCAGTGATACCCTGTTAAACGCTTAAACCAAATGTCAGTGATACCTTGTTAAATGCTTAAACCAAATGTCAGTGATACCCTGTTAAATGCTTATACCAAATGTCAGTGATACCCTGTTAAACGCTTAAACCAAATGTCAGTGATACCTTGTTAAATGCTTAAACCAAATGTCAGTGATATCCTGTTAAACGCTTAAACCAAATGTCAGTGATACCTTGTTAAATGCTTAAACCAAATGTCAGTGATATCCTGTTAAACGCTTAAACCAAATGTCAGTGATACCTTGTTAAATGCTTAAACCAAATGTCAGTGATACCCTGTTAAACGCTTATACCAAATGTCAGTGATACCCTGTTAAACGCTTAAACCAACTGTCGGTGATATCCTGTTAAATGCTTAAACCAAATGTTCGTGATACCTTGTTAAACGCTTAAACCAAAATGTCAGTGATCTGTTAAACGCTTAAACCAAATGTTAATGATACCCTGTTAAACGCTTAAACCGAATGTTAATGATACCCTGTTAAACGCTTAAACCAAATGTTAATGATACCCTGTTAAACGCTTAAACCAAATGTTAATGATACCTTGTTAAACGCTTAAACCAAATGTTAATGATACCTTGTTAAACGCTTAAACCAAATGTTAATGATACCTTGTTAATCGCTTAAACCAAATGTTAATGATACCTTGTTAAACGCTTAAACCAAATGTTAATAATACCCTGTTAAACGCTTAAACCAAATGTTAATGATACCCTGATAAACGCTTAAACCAAATGTTAATGATACCCTGATAAACGCTTAAACCAAATGTTAATGATACCCTGATAAACGCTTAAACTAAATGTTAATGATACCCTGATAAACGCTTAAACCAAATGTTAATGATACCCTGATAAACGCTTAAACTAAATGTTAATGATACCCTGATAAACGCTTAAACCAAATGTTAATGATACCCTGATAAACGCTTAAACTAAATGTTAATGACACCCTGTTAAACGCTTAAACCAAATGTTAATGATACCCTGATAAACGCTTAAACTAAATGTTAATGATACCCTGATAAACGCTTAAACCAAATGCTAATGATACCCTGATAAACGCTTAAACCAAATGTTAATGATACCCTGATAAACGCTTAAACCAAATGTTAATGATACCCTGTTAAACGCTTAAACTAAATGTCAGTGATACCCTGTTAAACGCTTAAACCAAATGTCAGTGATATTCTGTTATACATTTAAACCAAATGTTAGTGATATCCCGTCAAACATTTACACTAAATGTCAGTGATATTCTGTTATACATTTAAACCAAATGTTAGTGATATCCTGTCAAACATTTACACTAAATGTCAGCGATACCCTGTCAAACATTTAAACCAAATGTTAGTGATACCCTGTCAAACATTTACACTAAATGTCAGTGATATTCTGTTATACATTTAAACCAAATGTTAGTGATACCCTGTCAAACATTTACACTAAATGTCAGTGATATTCTGTTATACATTTAAACCAAATGTCAGTGATATCCCGTCAAACTTTACACTAAATGTCAGCGATACCCTGTCAAACATTTAAACCAAATGTTAGTGATATCCTGTCAAACATTTAAACCAAATGTCAGTGATATCCCGTCAAACATTTACACTAAATGTCAGCGATACCCTGTCAAACATTTACACTAAATGTCAGTGATATTCTGTTATACATTTAAACCAAATGTTAGTGATACCCTGTCAAACATTTACACTAAATGTCAGTGATATTCTGTTATACATTTAAACCAAATGTCAGTGATATCCCGTCAAACATTTACACTAAATGTCAGCGATACCCTGTCAAACATTTAAACCAAATGTTAGTGATATCCTGTCAAACATTTAAACCAAATGTCAGTGATATCCCGTCAAACATTTACACTAAATGTCAGCGATACCCTGTCAAACATTTACACTAAATGTCAGCGATATCCTGTCAAACATTTAAACCAAATGTCAGTGATATCCCGTCAAACATTTACACTAAATGTCAGCGATACCCTGTCAAACATTTACACTAAATGTCAGTGATATTCTGTTATACATTTAAACCAAATGTTAGTGATATCCTGTCAAACATTTACACTAAATGTCAGTGATATCCTGTCAAACATTTAAACCAAATGTTAGTGATATCCTGTCAAACATTTAAACCAAATGTCAGTGATATCCCGTCAAACATTTACACTAAATGTCAGCGATACCCTGTCAAACATTTAAACCAAATGTTAGTGATATCCTGTCAAACATTTACACTAAATGTCAGCGATATCCTGTCAAACATTTAAACCAAATGTCAGTGATATCCTGTCAAACATTTACACTAAATGTCAGCGATATCCTGTCAAACATTTAAACCAAATGTCGTGGATATCCTGTTAAACGTTCAAACCAAATGCCAGTGATACCCTGTTAAACGCTTAAACCAAATATTAGAGATATCCTGTCGAACGCTCGATCAAATGCCGGTCATTATACAAAACATGAATCATAAATCGTTATTGTATAGTGCCATTCTCTCCAAACTCATTTAGACTGGAGTGGAGCATGGAGAACTCAAGCTGTTAGGCAAAGCTAACCAGATTCCACTGTTGTTGCACAGTCTGTGTCTTCGACCGAGTGGGAGTGTGCATGCTGGATGTTTTCATGTTTCCACAAGCAGGCCCTTGACACGACACGCAGATCTTTAACGTGCATGTTTGATATTCTGCATGCGAATACACACGAAGGGGGATGTGGGCACTGACGGGTCTGAAAAACATGTTGACCTCGGAGATCGAAGAAATCTCCACGAAGTGGAACTGTCTAGGCGGAATCGAACCGAGGATTTTCCGATTGGAATTCCGACGTTAATAATAATAATAATAATTACAGTATTTGTCTAGCGCAAAATCTTGGTAGAAATCAAATCTAAGCGCTGAACATGCACATACGCACGCATGCACACACATGCACACACACACACACACACACACACACACACACACACACACACACACACACACACACGCACGCACGCACATGGCTATAAATGGGAGAAAAAGAAGAAAAGCAATGGAAAATTGTAGAGAACATAATTATTAGATACAAATATATATTATAATGTGATTCCACACCGAGTGAAGACAGGCTGCAGTGGGGGATTGAGTGAGGTCAGGATTTCATGCAGAGAAGAAAAGGTGAGTTTTGAGAGCGGACTTGAAGGAGACAAAAGAAGGTTGCTGAGAGAGGAAGTTTATTCCAGGAGAGTGGACCAGAAACAGAGAAGGCTCGTGGACCATTGAGCTTAGTACGAGGAAAACGAAAAGTGAGAGGATCCGAGGCAGAGTGGAGGGTACGTTCACCCACTTTGACTTTCGCGCCCATGTCCTGTGATGTGTTATGGCATTCGTCAGTGGAGAAACAATAATAATATAAAAAATTAGACACGCCACGTTTTACGTCAGTCTCATAGACGAGGACTTGCTGCATGTGTCCAAACCACTTGGGTTTTCGCACACTACCAGTCGTTTTGACTCTATGTATGACGGCTATTTTCAGCTGACGTCGTCACGATTCTTACAAGGGTCAATATGATAATATGTTCAATATGATCACTCCCAGGCATAACATAACGTTTACTTGTTGATAATAAAAAAAAATGTTCAAGTGTTTGGTTATCTGAAATATATTTACACAGTAAATATACCCAGATTTCACCTGTCTGGGTGTTCGTTCGTTCGTTCGTTCGTTCGTTCGTTCGTTCGTTCGTTAGGTTGGTTGGTTGGTTGGTTGGTTGTTGGTTGGTTGGTTGGTTGGTTGGTTGGTTGGTTGGTTCGTTCGTTCGTTCGTTCATTCGTTGCTTGGTTGTTGTTTGTTTGTTTGTTTGTTTGTTTGTTTTGTTTGTTTGTTTGTTTTCTGACAAGAACGATTTTTTTATTTACGAGAGTAGAGGAGTAAACGAAAAAAAAGTTCTTTTATATCAAGCCCTCGTCTAAGGAAGGTCTACATTTTAACACCTGAAGCGTCAACAACACAACTACTTCAATAATATAATGCAAAACAAACCTATCAATAGCATTGCAGAATGTAAATTAACGCAATCGTTGACACAGAGAAGATTGAGAAAAAAAGAAAACAAAACTTTAAATTGATATACCACTAACACACTTTTCATTTTAAGGACTGGTTGAAAAGGACATGGTACCCCCACTCACCAAGAACTCGTTTCAAGAAGGATCAGGTGTAGAAGAGGTTAGGAAGGAAATGCCTCTGTCGCTATATCAAAGTGCCGATGAAGCAAAACTATTACCCACTTGCCACGATAGAGATCAATCGTTTGTGCTGGAGGCTAAACTTGTCTGAAGTTTGAATTTAGGAATTCACTCGTGAAGGGATCATTGCACTCGTACAGTCCCATATGCGTTCGCACCAATGAAGCAAAACTATTACCCACTTAATGGCTACCTGGTTGAACCTGGTATTACCCACTTGCCATGATAGAGACCGATCGTTTGTGCTGGAGGCTAAACCTATCTGAAGTTTGAATTTAGGAGTTTATTCGTAAAGAGATCATCGCACTCGTACAGTCCCATATGTGTTCCTCCCAAATTTGGCAGTACTTATCTGACAGTCTCCTTAGGCCTGTGCAAAGCTCCATGCATTGGCAAAATGACGGGGAGGGAGGAATCGGGGTTGGAGGAGAAATGTGTCAACAACGCCAATATCAGATTAACTTATAAACTGTGATCTTATCTGGAGTTCATGAAAACACGAGCACATATTCAATATTTGAGTTAGTAATCCTTCTAGGACAAGTATACATTTATCACTGCAAACTCGATAAAACCTTTCCCAAACGTCAGTTGTTTTTCACAAGATGCCTCAACACAAAAGATCACATGGAAGAATGTTCCAATCATTCTGGCGGTGTCAACTTAGTATTTCCATAAGCCTGGTTCCTCCCCAGCAGCACTTCTGTTTCTTTAACCCTTTGACTCCTGCACCCTATCGATCAACTGCAAAATCTTAATCCTTTGACTCCCTCGCCCTATCCACAAGTTTCCTGCAGGAAGCTGATGGATAGGGTGATGGAGTCAAAGGGTTAGGTTTTTGCTTTGCTAGCATGATTGACAATGCAGGATGCTGGTGGACAGGGTGCAGGAGTCTAAGGTTAGAAAAAAAGCGTGTAAGTTCCAAGCCACTGCAGAAGTGGCTTAGAATGTACACGCCTTTCGAAAAAAAAAAAAAAAAAAAAAGGCTGCCATGTCTATCACTTGTAAGAGATGAAATTTGATTATAATCAATTATTTACGATATATTATAGTGTGAATGTTTTCTCAATGTTTTACCTGCGTATATTTCTTTATACTTTACGCCTTTGGTACTGACACTTCATGCATACACGTAGATCCTTTGATGATGATAAGGATGTCCTGCAAATAATGTTGAATCTGAAGTCTTCGTGTAGCTAATTTTGCTTTTGCTAATAATGTTTGTCTTTGTATTTTGCTAAAGAATGGGGGGGGGGGGGAGTTAAAGAAACGGAGAGGAACAAGGCATAAGAAAAATA
>JAPXFY010000024.1:21403297-21423297 GCA_030674185.1 Monoplex corrugatus
CGCCGCTCCATGGCGACATTTTTTCCCGGAATGAGCAACCGGTTGTCACGCGGGAAAAAATGGTTATGTAGTGATTGGATAACTACCTATGTCAAACAGCGTTTACACCAGAGTTAATCTGTGGAACTGAAGAGGATTCGTCCCATAGCAAGTAACCTACACACTTGGACAATCAGCACTTTTTGAGTTGCATAAAGGTACTAAGGCACGTTTCATACGCGCTAGGCAAGCGAGGTTTTCGTGAGGTACGCTACTAGCGTTTTCCTCCACCTAGTGGCAAGCATGACTAGGTGTTTGCTAGGTCAGGCTAGGTAGTATCCAGAGAATCTCGCCGTTGAGGTAAACATGGTGGACATGCAAATCGCCCTTGTGTTTGATGACGACTCCGTCTTTTTTTGTGAAATAAACGCCGTACATCAGCTAAAATACACTTACGCCTTAAGTCCCGTTTCACAGCACACTTTGTTTCTTGCCGTCGCCACTCGCTGTCTCGCCACTTGGGCCCGAGCATGTTAGCGTATAAGATGTGGGCCCTGTTTCTTGTCTGGTCATGCATTGGAACATGACTTTGGCTTCTTGCAGACAGACCTTGTTTCTGCTACTTGCGGCCAGAGTATCGTCTTTTTGTGGGTTGAGTTACAATAAAAAAAATTGAAGACTGCAAGTCATACTCTACTATGGGTATGCCAGAGTCCCTTTCAGTGTAAACAGTATCTCCACTTTGAGGAAATTATGTGCTAAAATTTCCTCTTCTGCCACTTTGTTTCTGCCTTCTTCCTTTGCTTTCTATTATCTTTCATTTTCTGCCTTTCCGGTCCATGGACTGTATGTGTTCTATAAAGCCTTACATTCTCTTAGGATTGATAATTGGGTACCTGTATTAAGTGCATTCTTGGCTCAAAAGAAGTGATGTGCAGAAGCAATCTTAAGTAATTTAGGCCAAGTTTGTATGTTTTGATGTGCTTATTTTTACATTTGCATTCAGGTTTAATTTTCTTAAACCCTTGGTGATAAACTGGACGAAATGGTCAAAACCAGGGGCATATCCTTAGATTATATGTGCGAGTGCATTGATATGTGTACTTAATTTTCTTTTTTAGATTTTTTTTTTTTTATTGATATTGTGCACGTTTTGAAATGGGTACAGTCCTGATATGGCTCACGCAGTCGGCTGGGCTTCAAACAATAAGACTAATGATAATGGGAAAAATACAAAACGCGGAACCACAAGACCAGGTCAGGTAGGGCAATGTTATGGATTAACGTGTAACTACGGAAGACTATCTGTCATCACCAACACTACTAACAACAACAATGATAAAAACTATCAATATGCAGAACAATGAATCTTTTTTTTTAAATCCCAGGCACAACAAACTCACGACCAGAATATATCGACTATAATTAATATGTCGCACGTTCTAACGAAAGTTCCTGTGTCCGCAGGAAGTGACGACGACTGTGACCCTCCTGCACCAATGCCTTCAGTGAACAAGAAGCCCTGCACCTCCATGACCTGTGTCAACATCTCAAGACTCTACACTGTGTTGTTTACACGTCCACCTGCCGTCTGATCCATCTACCCGACCTTCACAGTGTCTTGGTAAGTGATCAAACTTTACAACTTGGGAAAGGGGAGAGGTGGGTGACCAAGGAGGAGATTGGAGTTTGTTCAAGAGCGATTCATCGCACTCGGACAATTCCATACATGCTCCAACCAAATCTGCCAGAAATCATCTGACAGACCCCCCCCCCCCCCCAACCTGCAAAAAAAAACTATGCGCTGGTAGGGTCTTGAAATGGGGAAAGAGGAGGGAGAGGGACCAATGAGGCTGTATGCTGGCACCATCAGAATGATGGAAATATCCAATATGGAGAGCGAACGTTCAGCCAGTTTTTACTCTTGTTGGTTGGGATTGAACTCGATAACAGATTTGACTTTGTAGGGGAAAAAACAAGAGATGACCCAGAAACACTAGTGACAAACGGCGGAAGGGAACTTGAGCCCTGGATCATACTTGGACTACCACACAGAGACTGGGTCAACACAAAGATGGAGAATCTTCCTTCTCCGGTATACCAGTAAACATAATGGGCTTTAAGACAATCTGTAGAAGAGATGTACACAGCCATCAAAATGTTGGTCCCGACAAAAGTCCAGGTGTCCACCACCTCACTACCCAACTCCCGTACACTTCCCCCTCATGGGCTGGTTGGTTCTTGTGGTAAAGCTTTTAACTTGTAGAGTGGCAATATTTATTTCCATACAACTTTAAAGAAAGACACAGACAGCTCTCTTTGTTTCTGCCTTGTTCCTTTGCTTTGTCATTTCTACCTATCATTTTCTGCCTTAATGGTCTATTCACTGTATGTGTTCGATAAAGTCTAACATACTTTTTCTTAGGATTGAAACTAGGTACGTGTATTAAGTGCATTTTTGGCTCTAGGGAGGTGAGATATGCGGAAGCAATTTTGGGTAAGTTATGCCCGTTTTTATAAATGTTTTGATGTCTTAGGTATGCTTATATTTGTATTCATGTGATTTTTAAATCCCCTGTGCGATAAATTGGACAGAGTGGTCAACGCCAGGGGCATGTCCTTAGATTATGTGCGCGAATGCATTGCTATGTGTACTTAAATTTCTTTTCTTTCTTTTCGCCATGGGGATGCCAAGGGCTCTCTTTCTGTACGTATAGTATCCTTCACTTTCAGAAAATTTCGCGCTAGAAATTTCCTCATTTATTTTCTTTGTCTGCTTCGCTCCTTTGCTTTCTGTCATCTTTTTCGTTATCTGCTTTGCTGGCCCATTTACCTGTATGTATCCATAAAGCCTTACATGCTTAATAAATCCCCTGTGTGTTTCTTTATATTCTGTGCACAAACGCATTGAAATGTGTACTTATAATCATCTTTTCTTTTTTTTTTTCTTTCCTCTAGAAGTATTGTGTGTGTGTTAAATGGTTCTAGCCTTGACATGGCTCTACGCTGTTGGCTGGGCTTTAAACAAAAATAACAATAGCAATAACAATTGAGACCTGACTTCTTTATTTACTGATGCATTCATTTTTAGTCTGTGCATGTACAATTTGGATTCACTTTGTTCCAGTGTGTCTGCAAAAGCGTTACGTTACCCACTTGAAAAGAGGAGCATCAACAACAGCAGCAGCAGCAGTAAAAACAGAACAAGAAGAACAAGAACGAGTAAGTCTTCTTTGGAGTATGTTATAGAAACAGGAGAAAAACTCATAAACGCAAATGAAAAGGAATAAATAAAAATAAAACCAAACAAAAATAAATAAAAACATAGCAAAGACATACACAATAGGAAGAAGAATGATAAGAAATGAAACGAAGAAGAAAGACGTTAAGAGGAAACGAAGACAAGAAGAGGAAACGAAGAAGAAAGACGTTAAGAGGAAACGAAGACAAGAAGAGGAAACGAAGAAGAAAGGCGATAAGAGGAAACGAAGAAGAAAGACGTAAAGAGGAAACGAAGAAGAAAGACGTTAAGAGGAAACGAAGAAGAAAGACAAGAAGAGGAAACGAAGAAGAAAGACGTTAAGAGGAAACGAAGAAGAAAGACGTTAAGAGGAAACGAAAAAGAAAGACGTTAAGAGGAAACGAAGAAGAAAGACGTTAAGAGGAAACGAAGAAGAAAGGCGATAAGAGGAAACGAAGAAGAAAGACGTAAAGAGGAAGCGAAGAAGAAAGACAAGAAGAGGAAACGAAGAAGAAAGACGATAAGAGGAAACAAAGAAGAAAGACGTTAAGAGGAAACGAAGAAGAAAGACGTTAAGAGGAAACGAAGAAGAAAGACGTTAAGAGGAAACGAAGAAGAAGAAAGACGTTAGGAGGAAACGAAGAAGAAAGACGATAAGAGGAAACGAAGAAGAAAGACGATAAGAGGAAACGAAGAAGAAAGACGATAAGAGGAAACGAAGACAAGAAGAGGAAACGAAGAAGAAAGACGTTAAGAGGAAACGAAGAAGAAAGACGTTAAGAGGAAACGAAGAAGAAAGACGTTAAGATGAAACGAAGAAGAAAGACGATAAGATGAAACGAAGAAGAAAGACGTTAAGAGGAAACGAAGAAGAAAGACGTTAAGAGGAAACGAAGAAGAAAGACGATAAGAGGAAACGAAGAAGAAAGACGATAAGAGGAAACGAAGAAGAAAGACGATAAGAGGAAACGAAGAAGAAAGACGTTAAGATGAAAGGAAGAAGAAAGACGATAAGAGGAAACGAAGAAGAAAGACGATAAGAGGAAACGAAGAAGAAAGACAAAGAGGAAACAAAGAAAAAGACGTTAAGATGAAAGGAAGAAGAAAGACGTTAAGATGAAACGAAGAAGAAAGACGATAAGAGGAAACGAAGAAGAAAGACGTTAAGATGAAACGAAGAAGAAAGACGATAAGAGGAAACGAAGAAGAAAGACGATAAGAGGAAACGAAGAAGAAAGACGATAACAGGAAACGAAGAAGAAAGACAAAGAGGAAACGAAGAAGAAACACAGAGGAAACGAAGAAGAAAGACGTTAAGATGAAAGGAAGAAGAAAGACGTTAAGAGGAAACGAAGAAGAAAGACGTTAAGAAGAAACGAAGAAGAAAGACGATAAGAGGAAACGAAGAAGAAAGACGATAAGAGGAAACGAAGAAGAAAGACGATAAAAGGAAACGAAGAAGAAAGACGATAAGATGAAAGGAAGAAGAAAGACGTTAAGAGGAAACGAAGAAGAAAGACGATAAGAGGAAATGAAGAAGAAAGACGATAAGAGGAAACGAAGAAGAAAGACGTTAAGAGGAAACGAAGAAGAAAGACGTTAAGAGGAAACGAAGAAGAAAGACGATAAGAGGAAATGAAGAAGAAAGACGATAAGAGGAAACGAAGAAGAAAGACGATAAGATGAAAGGAAGAAGAAAGACGTAAAGAGGAAAGGAAGAAGAAAGACGTTAAGATGAAAGGAAGAAGAAAGACGATAAGAGGAAACGAAGAAGAAAGACGTTAAGATGAAAGGAAGAAGAAAGACGATAAGAGGAAACGAAGAAGAAAGACGATAAGAGGAAACGAAGAAGAAAGACGTTAAGAGGAAACGAAGAAGAAAGACGATAAGAGGAAACGAAGAAGAAAGACGATAAGAGGAAACGAAGAAGAAAGACGTTAAGAGGAAACGAAGAAGAAAGACGATAAGAGGAAACGAAGAAGAAAGACGATAAGAGGAAACGAAGAAGAAAGACGATAAGAGGAAACGAAGAAGAAAGACGATAAGAGGAAACGAAGAAGAAAGACGATAAGAGGAAACGAAGAAGAAAGACGATAATAGGAAACGAAGAAGAAAGACGTTAAGATGAAAGGAAGAAGAAAGATCAGAAGAGGAAACAGAGAAAATGCAAGCAACATGAACAAAACGGAAAGAATGAGGACAACAAAAACGTAAGAGGAGACCAAAGACAAAAAAATTAAAAAAACAAAAAACAATAAACAAAACGAAAGAAAATCAATACGAACAACGGCAGGAACAAGAACAATCAAAACATTGAAGAAAAAACAGTCGTCACCAGAAAGTCGAAAAAGAAAAAAAAAAACAGCAGCAACAAAAACACAAAACAGAAAAACCCAGAGCAAAGAAAACATGACAAAACAGAAACAAGACAGTTATGAAAAAAAAGACAAATAGAAAACAGAACAATACACAATGCACGGCAAATCCACAACTATGCTTGTTACGCAAACAATATCAAGAGCATAAACGTGGATACAGAGAAATGGAAACAAAAACAATAACGGAAAGAATACCAGAAGAAATGAAGAGCAAAAGGAGCAAGAAGCAATGCGACAAGAAGCAATACGGCAAGCAATAGAAAAATAACTTATGTGATGACAACAATGGCAAAACCTTCACCAGCAAATCGCCAAGAAAAGCACAAAGAACAGTGAAAGGGGAAAAATCAAGAACAATAAACACATCGGAAAGATTAGCAATACGAATAGGATCAAGAATGAAAAACGATGGAACCAGTATAACCAGGGGACTAAACCAAAAACAACGGAAAAAGAAAAACGGCTAAAACCGCATAAAGAAAGCAAACAACAAAAAACAAAAAACAAAAATGGTACAAAAAAGTGACAAACAAAAAAGAAAAAAGGAGAAAGAAAATTTGAGCAATAACGACAAAAACAAAAGACGGCAAGAAGTCAAAGAAACAAGCAAAAGAAAAAAGTCAACAAGAACAAGAGGAAGAACAAGTACAGGAAGATCCAAGTGGAGAAAAGCAAAACGTACACCAGCAAGTATACAGTAACAATATCAACACATGGCAGAGCCAGAACACCAAAGGCACCAAGGAACAGAAAGACAGAAAAACAGGGGGAAAAACCAGAGCAGTAAGCACTGAAAAAGCAGCAAGAACAAAAACAAAAACAACAGAATTATTCTGGAAGAGAAACAAGTACTGAAACAGCAAGATAGAAACAGCAAAAGCGACAATACCAAAGAACAAAATGTCAAGAAATAGCCAAAAAAAACAAGATAACACGAATTACAAAATCTAAGTGGAGCAAAAACAAGACAAACAAACGCAGAATAGGAGAATTATAATACTACATTACAGCTACAGCAACACGAAAGAGAAACCCTCAAAACAAAATAAAACAAAAAGAAACCAAATCAATACAGAAATTAAAAAAATCAAACGAAGAAAAAAAAAAGAAAAACAAAACAAGAACAGTACACAAAATGTGGCAAACCCATTGCTATTATTGTTGCACAATCAATAACAACAATATCGACATGAAATAGGATATGACATCAAAATCAATAACGGCAAGAAAATCTGAAGAAACGGAAGAGTAAAAGGGACAAGAAGCAGAAAAGAACATCTATGACAACAATAACGGCAAAGATATCAACAAATCATCACGAAAATCAGTGGAAGGGGACAAATCGAGAACAAAAAGTAAATCAAAGAATACAAAATAGCAACAAGATCAGGAACAATAATGAAAAACATACTAGACAAACATAACTAGTGGACAAAATCAAAAGCAACAACAGAAAACACTTGAAATGATATGAAGAAAACGAGCAACAAAATAAAACAGAAGAAAACAAAGCAAAAACAAAACAAAAACAAAGAAAAAACAAAAGGAAAACGAAAGAAAGGTAAAAAAAAAAAAGAAAAAAAGAGAGACCATTCATGACAAGAACAGAAACAAGAACAAAAAAGCACGAACATAAACAAATACCACAAAAAGTCAAAGAAACAAAAGAACAACAAAATAACAAATACAGCAAGAAGTCAAAGAAACAAAAGAACAACAAAGTAACAAATACCACAAAAAGTCAAAGAAACAAAAGAACAACAAAATAACAAATACCACAAGAAGTCAAAGAAACAAAAGAACAACAAAGTAACAAATACCACAAAAAGTCAAAGAAACAAAAGAACAACAAAATAACAAATACCACAAGAAGTCAAAGAAACAAAAGAACAACAAAGTAACAAATACCACAAGAAGTCAAAGAAACAAAAGAACAACAAAATAACAAATACAGCAAGAAGTCAAAGAAACAAAACAACAAAGTAACAAATACCGCAAGAAGTCAAAGAAACAAAAGAACAACAAAGTAACAAATACCACAAGAAGTCAAAGAAACAAAAGAACAAAGTAACAAATACCACAAGAAGTCAAAGAAACAAAACAACAAAGTAACAAATACCGCAAGAAGTCAAAGAAACAAAAGAACAAAGTAACAAATACCACAAGAAGTCAAAGAAACAAAACAACAAAGTAACAAATACCACAAGAAGTCAAAGAAACAAAACAACAAAGTAATGAATACTGCAAGAAGTCAAAGAAACAAAAGAACAACAAAGTAACAAATACCGCAAGAAGTCAAAGAAACCAAAGAACAACAAAGTAACAAATACCACAAGAAGTCAAAGAAACAAAAGAGCAACAAAGTAACAAATACCGCAAGAAGTCAAAGAAACAAAAGAACAACAAAGTAACAAATACCGCAAGAAGTCAAAGAAACCAAAGAACAACAAAGTAACAAATACCACAAGAAGTCAAAGAAAAAAAAAAGTAACAAATGCCGCAAGAAGTCAAAGAAACCAAAGAACAACAAAGTAACAAATACCACAAGAAGTCAAAGAAAAAAAAAAGTAACAAATACCACAAGAAGTCAAAGAAACCAAAGAACAACAAAGTAACAAATACCACAAGAAGTCAAAGAAACAAAAAAAAACAAAGTAACAAATACAAGTCAAAGAAATCAAAAAACAACAAAGTAACAAACACCGCAAGAAGTCAAAGAAACAAAAGAACAACAAAGTAACAAACACCGCAAGAAGTCAGAGAAACCAAAGAACAACAAAGTAACAAATACCACAAGAAGTCAAAGAAACAAACAAAAAGAAAGTAATAAATACCACAAGAAGTCAAAGAAACAAACAAAAACAAAGTAATAAATACCACAAGAAGTCAAAGAAACAAACAAAAACAAAGTAATAAATACCACAAGAAGTCAAAGAAACAAACAAAAACAAAGTAATAAATACCACAAGAAGTCAAAGAAACAAACAAAAACAAAGTAACAAATACCACAAGAAGTCAAAGAAACAAACAAAAACAAAGTAATAAATACCACAAGAAGTCAAAGAAACAAACAAAAACAAAGTAACAAATACCACAAGAAGTCAAAGAAACAAACAAAAACAAAGTAACAAATACCACAAGAAGTCAAAGAAACAAACAAAAACAAAGTAATAAATACCACAAGAAGTCAAAGAAACCAAAGAACAACAAAGTAACAAATGCCACAAGAAGTCAAAGAAACAGAAGAACAACAAAGTCAACAGGAACAACAGGGGGAACAAGTACAGGAAGAATAAGTGTGCAAGAACAAAACGTACATCAGCAAGAATACGATCACAATATCAACCCATGACAGAACCAGAACACCAAAGGCACCAAAGAACAAGAACAAACAAAAACTTCAGAGAGAACAAATACAAGATAGAAAAACATGAAAGAAAAAAAGAACAAAACCAAGAACAGAAGAACGGCAAGAACAAGAAAGAAAAAGAAAACCAAAATCAAAATTATTCGGAAGAGAAAATAAAAAAAGAAACAAAAGCGAGAACAGCACGAACATAAGAATAATATCAACAAATAGCCGAACCACAACACGAGGTCATTAACAATAACACGAGTTGCAAAGTCTGGTAGACAGCAAAAACAAGAAGACAAAGAAACGCACAACAGGAAAATGAAATAACTGCTATTATAACTACAATGACACGAAAGAGAACTCGCCCACGCACCCACGTACCCCCCCCCCCCTCCCAAAGAAAATACAACACATAAACAAAAATCACAAACGAAGAAAACAAACAATCTCCCGAAAAAAAAGCAGAAAACGAGAACAGTGCACGATAAATGGCAAATCCATCACATTTATTGTGCTATCAATAACAACGGTATCGACATGGATAAACAGTTATGAAAAGAAAATCAAGAACAGCAAGAATACCAGGAGAAGTGGAAGAGTAAAAGGAACAAGAGGCAAAACAACAAGAAGAAAACATCTATAACAACAAAGGCAAAACCATAACAAATCGCCAAGAAAAGCACGACGAAGAAGACTGGAACAGAAAAAAAATCAACAACAAAAAGTAAACGGAAAGACGAATAGCAACAGGACAAAGAACAAGAAGAAAAAAACTAAAGAAAACAATAGGGAACAAAATCAAAAAGAGACACGAAATAAAAAGGAAAAAAAACAGCTGAAAGATATGACAGCGAGCGAGCAAAAAAACAACAAAGAAAAACAAAGAATGAAAAGAAAAAAAAAATAAAACAATATAGGAAAACAAAAGAAAAAATACAAAAATAAATCAAAGCCCCGCAAAACCAAACGAATTGAAGGGAAAGAAAAAAAAAGAGGATTAATAACAAGAATAACAAAACCAATGCAAAGAAAATATATTCAAAAGCAAATACAGCAAAATCTCTAAGAAACGAACAAAAGAACAACAAAGTCAAGAAGAAAAAAGGAACAAGCACATGACAAACTAGAACACCAAAGGCACCAAGGAACAGCAACAAACCAAACAATTCAGAGCAGAACAAACAGAACAAAATAAGACAAAAGACAACAACAGCAACAAGAACTACAAAAACAGTAAAAACCAGAAAAACAAAAATCAAAAAAGAAATTAAGAACAGCCCCAAAATCGGCAAGATGAAGAAAAAGAACTGCAAAAAAGGGAACAACTACAAAAGCAATACTATAAAAGCGTACAAAAAAAAAAAGCCCCACGGAAAATGCATAGGAACAATGTCAACACATGCTAGAACTACAATACAAAGAACACCAATAATAACTAGTAAAAGAAAGTTATAAATCGGAAAACAAAGGAAAAGAAACAAGTACCAAAAACAAAGGCGACAAAATCATGAACAGGAAACCACAAAAATCAGAATCTAAATATACAACATGTCAAACACAAAACAAAGGAACAGAAAGAACAACAGTCATCAACATACACAGAAAGAAACAAGATAAACGATGTACAGAAAAGAACTAGAAAATGAAAACCCGCAACAGCAAGAGTATATGAACAATTTCAACAAATAGCAAAACTACAATATCATATAATCACCAGTAAAATCGGGAATAAAAGAAATCAACAATGCAGAACCAAAAAAAAAAACCAACACAAATTAAAAAGCAAAAGGGAAAAAGACAACAAAAACACAAGCAAACACAAGAAGAACCAAAAACAGAGTAAACATCCAAAGAGAGCAAACTCAAGAACAAAAACGAAGACAACAATTCAAAACGCAGGAGCATCAAGAGTACCACTACAACAAATCCAAAAAAAGCAAATAACAAAACGAACAACAAAAACCAAAGTCAATTGGAAATCAAACAAGTACACAAGAATAGCAACAGCAAAGTCAACATGAACCCGAAGAAACAAGGACAGATATAACAAGATAGAGCAAAAACAACAGCGACAACATAAGAATAATGTCAACTAATAACAGAACCACAACACCAAGAGAATAAAAAAAAAACACAAGAAAAATTACTCAGCAGAACAGAAACAAGGAAAAGAAACAAGTGCAGAACGGGAGAATAAAACAAAAACTACTTCTACAACTACCACAACTCAAAACAGAAACCCAAAGCAAAAAGGAGAAAAAAAAACGTCAACTGCAAGTCACCAAGAAAAGCACGAAGAAAAAGAGTGGAAGGGAACAATATCAAGAACAAGAATTACATCAAAAAGAAGAAAGACATCAACAAAAACAGGATCAAGATTAAAATAAAAGAACGAATATCACAAGGAAACAAAATCAAAAGCAACACACAATGGAAAAAAACACAGCTTAAACAATAAGAAAGCGAGCAACAAAAAAGAAAAAAATGAACACAAAACAAAAAGCAAAATCAAAAACAGAGAAAAGGGAAAGAAATACTGAAAGAAAGAAAATATGACATCAATAACAAGAACGAAGAGTGAAAATACGAACACAAAGGCGGACAACAAGAAGTCAAAAACAAACGAAAACAAAGGAAGGAATAACATAAGAACAAGAGATGGAGCAAGAACAGGACGAGCAAGTATAGAAGAGCAAAACGTACACCAGCAAGAATACATGAACAATATCAACACATGACGACAGCCAGAACACCAGCACCACCAAGGAACAGGAAAAAAAAACAACCAAAACATTAGAGAAGAAAAAAGAAAAAAAGCAACAAGAGTATAAAGAACAAGCACAAACAAATACAAAAACAAAAATAACAAAATCCAGAACAACACCAAAGTCAACAAGATGAAGAAAATTAACAATTACAAGAATAATAGGAGTAGAAAAAATAAACATTCCCACCAAATAAAACCACAAAAACAGACAAAAAAAACAACAGCATGAACATAAGTACAACGTCAACGTATGCTAGAACAAAAACACAAAGAGCAGGAAGAAGAAAGACAGAGCAAAATCAAAAAGACAAAGAAAAACAACCACCACCAACAAGAGCATTCAGAAAAGGATACGCAAAATTGACAAGAGAATAAATATAATAACCAAACAAAAACAACGTCAAAGATAAATACACCCCAGGACAAAACACAACCACGTCAGCAAAAACAACTACAAGTCTATAAAAAAGAAAGCAACAAACTGAAGAACAAAGACCAAAGTCAACTAGAAGTCAAACAAGCAAACGAGAACAGCAACCAGAAAGTCAACAAGAGAAGTCCAGATAAGACCAAGAACAAAAATAGAGCAAAAACGACAACAGCAAGAACAGAAGAATAATGTTAACAAATACCGGAACCACATCACCAAGAGCACCAAGAAAGTAAATAAGATACTAATGAGCAGAACGAAAACAAGACCGAAAAACACAACAGGAGAATAAATCGACGACACAACAAATGCTACAACTACAACTACTAAAAGGAACCAAAAACACGAAGATTAAAAACAAAACAGAATAGAATAACAAACAAAATTAAGAACAAAGCAAATGATAATCAGAAGTAAACAAACATACAAACAAAAACGCAGTATCAATCAAGACGAAGAAGAAGAGGCAACAAGAAGTAAAATAAAAGCGCGAGCTTTTGAAGCCCTGGATCGTGCCTGCATGTGTACCTTCCTTGGTTTAATGCTACTTTGCATTACCTCGGGACATATTCCACTGTTTGTTGACACGCAAGGTCATCTGATTTCCCCCATTTCACCAGATTCGAGGGCAAGAGTTAAACAGAACTAAGAATGAAACTAATTCTGAGAGTGGCCACCATTCCAGCTTAGATATCTTTGGAGTGTACTTTACATCGAAGTTCCTCTTCTCTGTTTTATCTCTTTGGATTGCTTCCTAAATCGTTGTGGCATGCTATCCACAGCCAGACACTTTCGGAAAGCCTCGTCTCTGGACTTACAAAGCCAGGTATTCATTGTCCGTCAGGTGTTTAGTCAGCATTGCGGCCTTGTCAGAGGATGATTATCCATTTGAGTTCTGAAGTGATAGTTGTCTGAACTCTTTGATGTCACTCGACTTCTGTTCTTTTGGAATATATACTCCATCTGCTACAATCTATTGGTTGCTAATCTTCAGGTTCCTGCATGCTCATCATAAGTTTCTGGAGCCACTTGGGAATACGTAAACTTTCCTCATGCAGCAGGTAAACTATTTCATTACGGCCAGATGACGATTTCAAGTGATGCTAAGCACTGAGGACTGGAATGCTTTCCTGTGATACTGTTCCAGACTGTTTTATCCATTGTGATTGTCCCTGACTTGGGTGGCTGGAACAGTGTCCTGACAAACTGGAAGGGGTGTCTGAAGTAATTTTGGGTCGTCTTTTTGTTGCTCCTCCTCCTTGCCTATTCTGTTTTGGTTAGGGCACCGTTTCTTTTTCATAGTTTTTTTCCTAATCCTTTTTTGTTCCTCAAATTATGAAGCAGCTTTCATTTTGTTTATTCAGAATCCTATTTTTCCTCCGGATATCCTCGTCTAATGCTAATGTGCGGATTTCTCAGGAGGGGTTTTCACTCCACAGGCGTCCCTACATGTTGCATAAACAGAGTATCTGAACATAGCTAGTTTGAGTTTCAGTGTGCATCAACGCATTTAGTTTGTGGATTTCTTTATCCAGCCTCTCCCATTCCTCTTTTTGCACTTATGAACGGGTAGATTGAGTTTCTGGCATAACATCACCAGTAGTTTCGTCTGAACAATCATCGTGGATGTCCTTGGCAATGTGATTTGATACTTGGTCCTGGTTTTCCGACACTCTATCTGCTGGCATAGCGCGCTGCTGTTCAATCATAACGGCCCTTTTTCGTCCTGTGGATCCTCATGCCGCGCTTGGAAGATAATCTGCTTCCACAGCACACGGGAATTCCCTTTTCTTCTTCTACGTTTGGTCCGTTGTGTATTTCTAGTCGGTATTAGGTTGGCGGCAATAGATTCACCATTCTCTTCCCCTTTCGGTGAATCCTGGGAGCATCTTTCATTTTTTGAAGAAGTCCATAAAACTAGTCTTTCCCAGTGCATGTAGTGTCATCCTGTTCCTGAAAGTCAGTGGTCTAGTCACGTGTCAGTATCAAGAAACTGGGGGGAAAGCCAGGCAGCAGAAGGTACTCAGAGGAGAAACCCCCGTCAAGCAAAATGTGTTGGCCCTGAACTCCTTACAGTGTAAGGGAACTGGACAGCATCTGGGTCATGACTGTTGGATGCTCTTCTGTTGTGACCAAAGTTTTGTTTGTTTTTTGTTGGTGGTGGTGGTGGTGGGTGGTTGTTGTTGTAGAAATCGGTCCTCCGTCTGGATTCGATTCCCCGCCTCAAAAATGGTCAACAAGACTATTACCATCATAAGAAATAACGAAAGAATATGTTTTGAATTGATGGATCCATCTGATTGACAATGGATATACATCGGTTGAGGAGTCGGATGGTGAACAACATCAGCTGTGGTTCAACAAGGTGATTTCCTGAGTGGCAGTCCTTGGCACAGCTGACGCACATGAAGGTTGATTGGTGATCGCTGTTGCAGCTTTCTTTTTTATCTCTCCAACACCAGTGGAAATCGTTACTCCTCAGTGGTGACCATGCCTGCACGTACGGCCTTCACTAGGCACAGCAATTTGTAGCTGTCTCTTTGTAGGTGGACACACTGATATCAATTGATCTCAGGTCATATTTGCAAGATTCCCTACATAACAGCAGTGAGCGCCCTGTGTGCCAGGATCCTGCAGTGAGCTCTCCCTATCTTCAGGGACACGAATATCCTGCATGCGGCAAACATGGCCAAGCCAGGTGAGTAAATTTCGAGAGAAATGATAAAGTAAGGACTGTACCAAGAGAAGGTATTCCAGGGATCAGGAAGGGACATATAGGAGAAAACTTTAAAGGAAGGATACCAAGGGGAGGGAACTTTGGTGGAGGAGGACCAATGGGGTGGAACATAAGAGGAGGGGAGGCAACTTTGGAAAACAGAACGAGGGTATAGACCTTTGGGGTAAGAGGGATAGAACTTTAGGTGAACGGCGAAAAAACTTGGAATTCAGAAGGGAGTGTTGAGAAGAAACCTGGGGAAATTGGGGAGAGTCTGAGGGGAGCGAACTTTGGGAGATGGGAAGAAAAACTAAGGGGAGGAACTTCGGGGGAGGTAGGACGGAGAACCTAGGGGAGCGAATTTCGGGGGGGGAGGGTAGGGAGAACTTGGGGGGTCAGGGAGAAAAAACCAAGGGGAAGTAATTGGGGGAGATACAGGGGGAGGGGGAATTGGGGTAATGCGGGAGAACGAAGGGGAATATTACAGGGGCCCAGAGAACCAGGGGAAGGAACTTTGGGGAGGGAGGAGTGTGGGAGAACCAAGGGGAGATAATTTGGTGGCAGGGAGGGCGGGAGAATCAAGGGAGGGAACTTGGGGGAAGGTGGGGGAACCAAGGAGGGAACTTGGGGGAGAGGGCAGAAAAACCAAGGGGAGGGAACTTCGGGTGTGTGAGGGCAGGAGAACCAAGGGGAAGTAACTTGAGATGGGTAGGGAAATTGGGGGTCGGGAGAACGAAGGGAAGGGAACTGGGGTGGGGCGGGAGAACCAAGGGAAGGGAACTTCGGTAGGGGGGGGGGGTGAGTGAGAGAGAACCAAGGGGAGGGAACTTCAGGGAGAAGGGAGGCGGGAGAAACAAGGGGAGGGAATCTGGGGGATGAGGGAACTTTGGGGGAGGATGGGAGAACCAAGGGGAGGGAACTTGGGTAGGGGGAGGGCGCGAGAACCGATGGGAGAGAACTTGTGGGGGGAGGGAGAGAACCAACTGGAGGGAATTTGGAGTTGGTCTGGAAGAAGAAGGGGAGGGAACTTTGGGGGGGGGTGCGGGAGATCCAAGGGGAGGGGGAACTTGGGGGGGAGGCGGAGAACCAAGGGGAGGGAACTTCGGTATGGGGGGGGGGAGGGCGGGAGAACCAAGAGGAAGAAACTTGCAGAGGGCGGGAGAACTAAACGGAAGGAATTTGGGGGTTGGTCTGGAAGAACGAAGGGGAGTGATCTTGGGGGGCGATAATTTCTGGGGTGGGGAGAACTAAGGGGAGGGAGTTTGGGGGGAGGGAGCTTGGGGGGGGGGAAGTCAGGAGAACCAAAGGGAGGAACTTAGGGTTTGTGAGGGCGCGAGAATCAATGGGAGAGAAATTGGGGGGGGGGGGGAGAATTTGGAGGTTGGTCTGGAAGAACGAAGGGGAGGGAACTTTGGGGGGGTGCGGAAAGATCCATGGGGAGGGGGAACTTGGGGGGAGGGGGGGAGAACCAAGGGGAAGAAACTTGTGGAGGAAGGCGGGAAAACTAAAGGGAGGGAATGTTGGGTTGGTCTGGGAGAATGAAGGGGAGGGAACTTGGGGGTGGGAGAACAAAGGAGAGTGATCTTGGTGGGCGATAACTTCTGTGGTGGGGAGAACCAAGGGGAAGGAGCTTTGGGGGGAGGCCTGGGAGACCAAGGGGAGGGAGCTTGGGGGGGAGGGCGGAGACCACGGGAAGGGAACTTGACGGGGGGGGGGGGTAGGTCTGGAGAACCAAGGGCAGGGAGCTTGGGGGTGGAGGGCGGGAGAACCAAGGGAAGGGAACTTCAGGGGGAGGGAGCTTGGGGGGGAGGTCCGGAGAACCAAAGGGAGGGAACTTCGGGAGGGTAAAGGCGGAAGAACCAAGGGGAGGGAATTTGGGGGGGTCTGGGAGAACCAAGAGGAAGGACCTTGGAGGGGGGGGGGGTTCCTGGACAAACAACGGGAGGGAACTTTTGGCCCTGAACTCCTTACAGTGTAAGAGGACTGGACAGCATCCGGGTCCTCACTGTTGGATGCTCTTCTGTTGTGACCAAAGGTGTTTTTTGTTTTGGTTTGGTTTGGTTTTTTGTTGTTGTTTTTTTAAGAAGAAATCGGTCCTCCGTCTGGATTCGAATCCCCGCCTCTAAAATGGTCAGCAAGACTATTACCATCATAAGAAATAACGAAAGATTCCCTGTCCAAGGGGACGGAACTTCAGGGGTGGGGGAGGGAGGGAGAACCAAAGGGAGGTAACTTTTGGGGGCAGGGAGAACCAAGGGGAGGTAACTTGGGGGTATGGAGAACCAAGGGAAGGTAATTTGGGAGGTAGGGAGAACCAAGGGGAGGTAACTTGGGGGTATGGAGAACCAAGGGAAGGTAATTTGGGAGGTAGGGAGAAATAAGGGAGTTAACTTGGGGGACGGGATAACAAAGGGGAGGGAACTTCGGGAGGGGACAGGGAGAGTCAAGGGATGGCACTTGGGGGGGGGGGGAGAACAAAGAGGAGGGAACTTGGGGGGGGGGGAGGAGCGGTGAAAACCAGTGGGAGGGAACTTGTGGGGGAAAGCGGGAGAACCAAGGGAAGGGAACTGGGGAGAGTGCGGGAGAAACAAGGGGAGGGAATTCGGGGGGGTGCGGGACAAACAAAGGGAGGCCATAGGGGGGGGGGGGGGCTCTGGGAGAACGTACTCTTTGACTCCCTCACGCTATCCGCCAGCATCCTGCATTGTCAGCCATAATAGCACAGCAAAAATTCTTAACTCTTTCACTTCCTCACCCTATCCACCAGCTTTCTGCAGGAAGAAAGGGTTAACCCTTTGACTCCTGCACCCTATCCATCAACTGCAAAACTTAACCCTCTGACTTTATATATATATATATATATATATATATATATATACATATATGTAACAGAGTGCCTTGCTCTGTTACGATCTTTCCCATTTACCTACAACGCTCAAAGGCAACACCGTGTAGCGTGCTTGTCTAGATCAAAAACGCCTTGCATTCTCTTGGCCTAATTATACTGTTATCTCACAGCCTCTGCCTACCCATAGCTATGCATTGAACATTCCAAGGATCTAGCCAGTACATGACGATTGTAGATAACACACTGCTAAACAATGAGCAGATCTCTCACCTGTCTCACCTGTCGGCGTCACCGGGAACAGTGTTGGCCGCTGCACATGATGTCCTCACAAGTTGCCTCCAGCACTCTCGATCTTGGCTAAGTCTGACCACCTCCTGGAGTTTCTTGCCACTGATGTTTGTGATGTTTCTAGCAAGTGATGCAGGTGGCCGTCCTCTGTTTCTCTTTCCTTCCACTTTACCTTGGAGGACAGTGGACATCAAGTCTGTTCTCTCATTACGGATTGCGTGTCCAACATATTTCAGTTTCCTCCGTTGTATGAGTACTAGAAGCTTGCGTGTAGTACCCAACTCATTCAGTATGCTTTCATTTGAGCGCCTATCCGTCCATTTGACCCTCAGCAGTCTTCGGTAAAACCACAGCTCTGCTGCTTCCACTCGTCTTTCATCCTCTTTCTTCATTGTCCATGCCTCGCAGCCGTATAACATCACTGGCCAGACAAGACATTTTAAGAGTTTTATCTTAAGGTCTGCTGTTATGCTGTGGTCTTTCCAAATATTGTTCAATTGAACCATACTGTTCTTGGCCATTCCAATTCTCATCTTTATGTCTTTTGAGCATGTTCCATCGTGTGTCTTGACTGAACCTAAATATCTAAAGTCCTTGACATTTTCTAGAGGGACTTGGTTTAGCATGATCTGGTCCTGTCTAGTGTTATATTTGCCTGCAACATATCAGATCTACAATGTGTATATATGTATTCTGAAGCGGCCTACGACAAGATTTTGTCGTCATCACCACAGTATTACGTTGTCGTCCTACAGAACGTAGAGGAGACAGTCTTTAATCTATGCCGCCTCCAGCCAATTTGTAGTACAACCACCGTCCTAATAGCCATTGTGTGACCTGCGGAAACCCATGTACAATGACCGCAGGTTATGTTGCGGTTGTATGAAGCCCGGGGCGGACTGTCTTTGATGTATCCCTTATCTGACCAGCACCACTGATAATCATGTATAGAGTGTTGTTTTGATGACATGGTTTAATAGTAATATGCTATACTATTTTGTTATCATTGTCTCTAGCACTGGATCTAGAATTATACTTAATCACATAGAGCTAATGGGTAATAGATTACTCAAGTGTGTTCTCTCAACACTGCTGACTGGTATTTGATTAGGTGCTGTTTGTGATGACATAGTTCTCATTGTCAAATACTATGTCATCACCACTGAATATTAACTGTCCAATAGCTGCCCACTCAGTTATGTTACAACTAACTCAGCCCATGGCGGCCGAACAGCTTAATATGGCTGTGCATTATTTTGCCAGTACACTATTGTAAGTCTGCTCTGTGCTAATGCTATTGAACAAGCAGTATGGTAGTTTACCCTCAACTTATCAAAGGGTTACTCAATGTTTTGTCACCAATTATTTGTTCCATGTTTACAAGTGCTAGTGCTTTAGAGTGTAAATATCGACACCACATATTTTGGTATAATGTAGTAGTTCTTTACACAACATTTTGTTATCAATTATTTGTTGCATGTTTACAAATGCTAGTGCTTTTGTTTGTAAATGTAGACATCTTCTGTTAGAATGTAGTAGTTCACTCTTGTACATTGACATTGTTATTTCACAAAATGTGTACTTTGTCATTGTATTTATGAAACCTACTTTGTGTCTTACAGGCACTGTCTTCCTTCCTGTCTTCTTTGACCGTCTTCTTACCTGTCTTCTTTGGCGTCTTCTTCTTTGTCTTCCTTCTTACCTGTCTCCTTCCTCGTCTTCTTTTCTCAATAATAAAGAGTCAAGTAGCAAAACGAGGACTTGTCTTTTGATTGAGAGACTTCCCTTTCTGCTCTGGATTCAAAGGACCACCACAGCAAATATCATCATCACCCTTAACCCCTCAACCAACTCGCACCATCTCACCTGGCGCTGCGACAAATCAAACTCACCTTACCCCCCCTAACCGCTCGATCCATCACATATATAATATATATGAGCCAGGGTCAAAAGGTGCATTGTGGTGACTTTCCTAGTTCAAATCACTGCAACTAATTT
>JAPXFY010000024.1:21425797-21433297 GCA_030674185.1 Monoplex corrugatus
CACACACACACACACACACATATATATATATATATATATACACACACACACAGGTGAATGGACCAGCGAGTCAGAAAACGATTGGAAGAGATGACAGAAAACAAAGGAGCAAGGCAATGACAGAAAAGAGAACATTTCTGGCACAGAATTTCCACAAGATGGGGTCACTATTTACAAAGAGCCCCCGGCATCCACACAGGGGGGTGAAAAATAATCCAGGTTGGCACAGTGGTTACGCTCCTATCAGACCGCATGGGTTTGAATCTGGTTTAAAAAAAAAAGCACTTTGTGTTTGCAGTCTCCTGTCCATACTAAGATGTGAATAGGTATGTCACACTTGTTCAGGGCTAGGGAATGTAAAGTAGCGACAGAGAGAAGAGATAAAGTGCCGTCCTGTAAAATGATGCCTCTCTCTCTCTTTCTCTTCTCTCTCTCCCTCTCTCTCTCTCTCTCTCTCTCTCTCTCTCTCTCTCTCTTCTCTCTCTCTCTCTCTCTCTCTCTCTCTCTCTCTCCTCTCTCTCTTCTCTCTTCTCTCTCTCTCTCTCTCTCTCTCTCTCTCTCTCTCTCTCTCCCCTCTCTCTCTCTCTCTTTCACTCTGTGTCTCTGTCTCTGTCTCTGTCTCTGTCTCTGTCTCTCTCTCTCTCTCTCTCTCTCTCTCTCTCTCTCTCTCTCCACACAAAAAATGTAGTCTCTACCACGTCACTCTCCCATGACCTTAGGGTTATGGAACAACTTTTTAACTTTTTAACTTCTCTCCGCCCCCACTCCAGACTCTACATGACGGCCGATACCAACCCATCTACACCCCTCCCACTCCCACTCACTCCTTCCTTTTTTTTTTCTACGGATAGTGATTTCCGATGGAAGCTATCACTTGCAGGACTTGATTCTGACGCCTCTTTAAATAACTTCTCGTGCACGTTCGACCACTCTGCAGCGATCGTTGAGAAGTGTTTTCTTTCTCTCCCCTTCGTGTGAATGAAACGGATTCACACCTTTAATGAATCCACACAGTCAATTGGAAAAAAAAAAACGGGTGTGGTGGCGGACAATGCCAGAGAAGGAGCTGTGGTGGGCATACAAGTAGAGACAATAGTGCTGACGTCTGCCAATCTGCCTGCACGAGTTCAAGTCCCACTAGAGAAGAACATGTTGGTGTTTTTCCGCTTTATGTTTTGTGTATTCATTCTTTGTTGGTTGTCTTGTGTGTATGCTTGGCAAAGGCTGGCTGCCCGAAAATTTGTGCACACACACACACACACACAAACACACACACACACACACACACACACACACACACACAACACACACACACACACACACACACACACACACACACACACACACACACACACACACACACACACTTTCTATTTGCTTGAATAGTGGCAATCGCATTGATTTGAACTTTTCTTTCTTTCTTACTTTCTTTCTTTTTTTCTTCTTCTTTTCTTCTTGAACTTTCTAAAGAAGGCAGTTACAATCATATAGACCAATACATGAAAGCAATATGCTGTAATTACGACGTACAGTAGGAACTTTCATACACCCGCAAAAAGAAATTAGATCTATACATCTAAATAATATGTACATCTGAAGAAACCACAATGAGCAGTCACAAAGGATGAAAAGATTAAAATTGTACACGGACAGGTCATTCATAAATTCAGACATTATTCTTTACTTCTTTATTTTCTTTTCTTTTCTTAGTTAGTTAGTTAATCAGTCAGTCAGTCAGTCAGTCAGTCAGTCAGTCAGTTAGTTAGTTAGTCAGTTAGTTAGGCAGGCAGTTAGGCAGTTGGTTAGGCAGGCAGTTGGTTAGGCAGGCAATTAGGCAGGCAGTTGGTTAGACAGGCAGTTAGGCAGTTGGTTAGGCAGGCAGTTGGTTAGGCAGGCAGTTAGGCAGGCAGTTGGTTAGGCAGGCAGTTAGGCAGTTGGTTAGGCAGGCAGTTGGTTAGGCAGGCAGTTGGTTAGGCAGGCAGTTAGGCAGGCAATTAGGCAGGCAGTTGGTTAGGCAGGCAGTTAGGCAGGCAATTAGGCAGGCAGTTGGTTAGGCAGGCAGTTAGGCAGGCAATTAGGCAGGCAGTTGGTTAGGCTGGCTGTTAGGCAGGCAGTTAGGCAGTTGGTTGGTTGGTTGATTGGTTGGTTGGTTGGTTGGTTGGTTGATTGGTTGGTTGGTTGGTCGGTCGGTTGGTCGGTCGGTCGGTCAGTCAGTCAGTTAGGTAGGTAGGTAGGTAAGTAGGTGGTTAATTCGTTAGTTAGTTAGTTAGTTAGTTAGTCAGTTAGTTAGTCAGTTAGTTAGTCAGTTGGTTGGTAGGTTGGTTGGTTGGTTAGTTAGTTGGTTAGTTGGTGGGTTGGTTGGTTAGTTGGTTAGGCACTAGGTTAGGCAGTTGGTTAGGCTGTTAGTTAGGCAGTCAGTCAGTCAGTTAGTTACTTAGTTACTTGGTTAGTTACTTAGGCAGGCAGGCAGTTAGTTAGTTAGTTAGTTATTTGGTTAGTTAATTAGTTAGTTAGTCAGTCAGTCAGTTTGTCGGTCAGTCAGTCAGTTAGTTAGTTACTTAGTTACTTGGTTAGTTACTTGGTTACTAAGTTAGGCAGGCAGGCAGTTAGTTAGTTAGTTAATTAGTTATTCAGTCAGTCAGTTTGTCGGTCAGTCAGTCAGTTAGTTACTTAGTTAGTTACTTAGTGGTCAGTCAGTTACTTAGTTAGTTAGTTACTTAGTTACTTAATTAGTTACTTAGTTAGTTACTTAGTTACTTAGTTCGTTAGTTAGTGAATTAGTTAGTCAGTCAGTCAGTCAGTTAGTTAGTCGATAAATGAAAAAAACTTGGGGGACCTCCAGTTTGTCCAGCTGTGAATGGATACCACACCATGTTCAGGGTTGGGGAATGTAAAGCAGCGACAGAGAGGAGACAGGCGTCGTTCTCATCATGCTGCTCCACAAAGGAAAAAAAAAAACAGCGGAGGTCCTCACCACGTCACTCTCCTATGACCTCAGGAGTTTGGAGTTTGTTCAAGACAGATCATCGCACTAACAGTTCCATATGTGCTGCACCCAAGTCTGCCAACAATTTTCTGACAGACTCCTTAAGCCAGCGCAAAAATCCTATGCGTTGGCAAGGTCTTGAAATGGAGAAGGTGGGGGGGAGGGGGAGGGACCTATGAAACGCTAAGCAGACGACACAGGAGTAATGGAAACACGGGCAGGCTGGGATTGAACTCAAGATATCAGATCTTGATTGCACGGCTCCATCAAAAGAACCAACCAGCCCGTACATAACTTAACCCTTTGACTCCTGCACCTTATCCACCAACTGCAAAAACTTAACCCTTTGACTCGCCCATCCTATCCACCAGCTTCTCACCAGCACCACAGGTGTCTGTATCTCTCAGACCTGGTTGGTGCCAGGATATGTTATGATAGTAAGCCTGTCACGCAGTCTCAATCCTAGATGGAACTCTATAACATCATGAGTATCATCCTCATCGACATCATCATCATTGTATTGTAAAAAAAAAACTGTGCCAGTTTCTGTGGCCATTAAGATGGCGTAGAAAATGGGGCGAAAAAAAAAAGGTGGGCACAAAGGTAAGCTCCCTGAGTGCGACTATCATTAAAAAATTGCCTTAAATGCATTGACTTGTACATAAGCTTATATATACATAGACACCGACATACATCAAACACAAAATGATAAAATGAATAGAAATCAATATTTAAGTCATTGTCCCTATATCTCCCTTTCTCGCAGAATCTTGCAAGTCATCATCATCATCAGGTGCCCTGCCGCGTGGCGTTGGCGATCATGGACCTCCATCTGTCTCTATCTCTCGTTGCCCCTAGCATCTCTCCCACCCCCCTCGTCCCCAGCCACTCTGCAAGTCCGTCAAGCATTTTCTCCCTGGGTCTACCCGGTGCTCTCTTTCCCTCCAGGTTTCCCGTTGTGACCAAGTGCTCCAAATCCCCCTTCCTCATAAAATGACCTATAAATGTTGCCTGTCTTTTCCTAATCTTCCTTATGAGTGATCTACTTGTGTCTGCCTTCAATTTTGTTTTCTTTGCTGTCCATGGAACTCTCAACATTCTTCTTAGAAACCACATCTCGGCTGCCTCAATCTATCTTGCAAGTGTATACATAAAACAGACCGAGACACAAGTGCACGAGGCAAACGGTACCTTCGCTCAGTCCAAAGTCCACAGCCTAAAATCAGGATTTTGACTGAAAAAGGTGAAACGGGATGTCACTGTTGGACGACTTTCGTATTTTCATTTTTTTTTTTTTTTTCATCATAATTAACCTCTCCACCCTCCGGCCACCACACCTCCCACCCCCACCCCCACCGTGGGGATACCGGGGGCTCTTTCAGTATAATAGTATCCCCACTGCCTGGAAATTCTGTGCTAGAAATTTCCTCTTTTCGGTCACTCTCTTTGTTTTTGCCTTGTTCCTTTGCTTTCTGTTATTTCTACCTACCATTTTCTGCCTTGTTGGTCCATTCACCTGTATATGTGTTCTTACGTACTTTTTCTTAGGATTGATAATTGGGTACATGTATTAGTGCATTTTTGGCCTAGGGAGGTGACATATGCGGAAGCAATTTTGGGGAATTTATGCCTGTTTTTATATATGTTTTGGTGTCCTTAGGTATAATTATATTTGTGTTCAGGTGTGTGTTTTAAATCCTCTGTGCGATAAATCGGACGGAGTGGTCAACGCCAGGGGCATGTTCTTAGATTATGTGCACAAATGCATTGGTATGTGTTCTTAATTTTCTTTTCTTTTCTTTTCTTTTTCTTTTTTTCTGTTGAAGTTGTGTATGTTTCGGAGCGGTTATAACCCTGATATGGATCTATGCAGTCGGCTGGGCTTTAAACAACAATAACAATAACAATAACCTCCCATCCTACCCCACCACCACCACCATGACCCACCCGCCCACCCCCATCCCCCCATCTCCTCACATCTTTTTTATGTTATTATTGTAATTTTTTTTTTTTAAGTGATGTCCAATGAACGGCAGGTTTTCATTCTGACGCCTCTTCCAAACACTTCAGGTGCACGTTAGCCACTTCTGATGCGGTCTCAGAAGGAAGTGCTTTGTTTCTCTCCCCTTTCGGAGTTACGGAACCTGATCCATTGCCAGATCACATCGCTGTAGGGATGTGTGTAAAGTGAGCTGTTGTAAAGATGCAGGTGGATACGGTCTCTTAGAAACGGCATTGTTAATTATGGAGGGAAAGAGGTGAGGTGTGGGCGTGTGTGTTTGTGACGGTTGGTTATAATGTGGAACACCAAAAGCTAGTGGACTGGGCCTCAGTAGCTCAGTTGGTTTGAGCGTCGTATTCACACGCTAATGGTTGTGGGTTCGAATCCCCGGGTGCGCTACATAAAATTGGCCTTCTGACTGTCCCATCTTAACATTATTGTTGTTCTGGTGGTGTCAGTATACGATTAGATAAGTCCCCTTCCCCACTTCCCTGGGATGGTTATCCCCGTCGGCCGTATCACCTGCGGTGGGTGTCGACGTAAAAGCTGAACCAAATAATCAATCAATCGGCTAGTGGACTCATCCATGACGGTGCCTATCGGTAAGGGGAGAGAAACGTTAGATCGAGACAACGAACTGACATATAATGTAAAGAATAAACAAACAAACCAACCAAACCAGCAAAAAGAACTGTGACTTTGAACACGCACGCACGCACAAGAAACGCACACACACACACACGTACGCACAAGTAAACACACACACACTCACTCATACGCACACACACACGCGCACACACACACACACACATAGACATGCACATACACTCACGTGCGCACGCACACACACACACCGCACACACACACATACACACACAAACGCACACACACGCATGCACGCACGTACAAGAAACATACACACACACGCACGCAAACACGCACGCATGCACGCACGCACGCACGCACACACAGAAACACGCACACATGCAGAGAGAGAGGGAGACAGACAGAGACAGAGAGAAACAGAGAGAGACAGACAGACAGACAGAGACAGAGAAGGGAGACAAACAGACAGACAAACAGACAGATAGAAACGTAAGCTTTTATATCTTAACCGTTCTAAACTGGAACCAAAAGAACAAGAAAACCAATGCAAGAGCGTATTCAACAAAACAAGACAAGACAAGCGCAAATTTTCGGCCAACCGGCCTTTGTCAAGCGCGAACGCACGGTCACAAACAGACCACAAACACCAAACAACGGATAATAAAAAGAGGACTAAAAACTTCCCTGCCGCCTCGTCCAGTGGATAAAAAGGGACCAAATGTTCCAAACTGTTTTCGATCGCGTACATGCACTATGTCATTGCCTCACATACCATGCAAGGCAACATCATGTTGCACAAGTCTGCACCCTTCTCTTTGACGGGTACGCATGCTGGCGTGTTCTCATGTTCCCATAAGCCACTGGACAATGACACATAATTTACGGGGGGTCTTTAACGTGCATGATTGATGTTCTGGGTGCGTAAACGCGTGAAAGCGAGTTCAGGCGCTGACAGATCTGTTCACATGTTGATCAGAGAGATTGGACAAAAAAAATCTCCATTCTGTACTATCCCCACCAGGTGGAAGATAAGCCCTGATGAGGCAGATCGAACCCCAGACCTTCAGATGCCTGTCTTACCCACAGGACAACCGGCCCCCGTTACACGTAGCAGCCATTCTAGTTTCTCTGCCAGAAAAACGAACAAAAAAAAAAAGCCACAAAAACAAAAAATAAAACAAAACAAACAAAAAACAGGCACAAAACAAAGAAGAAAAAGAACACACAATAAAGCCAACAACAACAACAACCCAGTAACGTTAACCCTTTAACTCCCGCGTTCTATCTACCAAATGCAAAAACTTAACCCTTTGATTCCCTCACCTTCCCTTGCAAGGGAAGCTGGTGGATAGGGAGAGGGAATCAAAAGGGAAGCTGGTGAATAAAGAGAGGGAATCAAAGGGTTAAGTTTGTTGTTGTTTTTTTGTTTTTTTTTTTCTAGCATGGTTGACAACGCAGGATTGCTAGTGGACAGGGTGCGGGATTCAAAGGGTTAAGACGTAAGCTTACCTGACCATGACCAGCAAAAGAAAACAAAGCACAGAACAACAAAGCAAATAGGCCTACAAAGAGAAAGAAAGAAAGAAAGGTCAGAAAGAAAGAAAAGGCAACGAACCAAAGAAGAAAATGAAAAGTAAGCTTAAACACACAATGTAAAATGCTTTCAGGGGAAAAAAATGGTGCCATATCAAATAGCAGACAACAAAGACTATTTTACAGCTGATGCACATCTTTTTTTCGATCTCCATTTAAAAAAAGAGGGGGGGGGAGAGGGGTTGGTGGTGTGTGGGAGATTGTTTCATATCGAACGGGGGAGAGAAGTGCATGTCTGTGTGTCTGTCTGTGTGTCTGTGTGCCCGCCCATATGTCTATGACAAAATTATATCAGCAAATTTTTTCCTCCGTT
>JAPXFY010000024.1:21438297-21440797 GCA_030674185.1 Monoplex corrugatus
AATTGATGGCAACTTAATCCCGTTTTTCATTAATTTTAGTTTTTCCCAAATCTTTATCATGTCTTTGTGGTCATTTACTTCACATTTACAAAAAGACGTCCAGTGTTGTTCTTTGGCTTGCTCTATGATTCTGTTACACTTAATGTTGGCACTTTTCATCGCTGTATGATTTTTCAGGTGACCTGTTTGCTAAATAGATTTTGTATTTTTCTTTCTTTTCGTTCACTGCCTTTTGACAATCCTCATTCCACCAGACATTTCCATGATGTTTTCCTATTTTCGACACTGTAAGTTTTGGAATTGAAATGTTAGCAGCTCTTAACAGTGAGTTACAGAAAACTTCGTACATATCGTTTATGTTCATTGCTTCAGATAGATCTGTTCTTGTCTTTTCAAGGATTGCCTTAAAACTGATCCAGTCTGCGTTTTTATAATTAAACTTGGGTAAACTATCTTGTGGCATGGCGTCTATTTTAGTAGTATGGTTTAGGGTAAGACGTATGGGGATGTGATCTGATCCCAACAAGTCATCCTCTGTTTGCCACGTGGCGTTTGGGGCTAGGGATGGTGAGATGTGTGTGTGTGTGTGTGTGTGTGTGTTATGTGTGTGTGTATGTGTGCAAGCGTATATGTGTGCGTTTGTATGTGTATGTGTGTATGCGTGCGTGCGTGTCAGAGCGTGTGCATGTATGCGTGATAGCATTACCGTGCACTGTAACGCCACCTTCAAAAATATTTTAAAAAGAGAAGAAAATGAAACTAAAACTTCTTTGTGAAATTATGGATGACCCACAATAAAGTTTAGCTTTATGACAATAGGATTGAAATTATTCTTGTTATACCAAAACCTGCTCTGTTGGTCTCATTCGCTTTATAATGCCAGATGGTTCTTGTTATACCAAAACCGGTTTTGTTGCTCTCATCGCTTTATAATGCCAGATGGTTCTTGTTATACCAAAACCTGCTCTGTTGCTCTCAATCGCTTTATAATGCCAGATGGTTCTTGTTATACCAAAACCTGCTCTGTTGCTCTCATTCGCTCTGTTATGTTAGATTGTTTCTTGTTCACCAAAACCTGCTCTGTTCTCTCATTCTTCTGGTATGTTAGACTGTTTCTTGCTCACAAAATTGTTGTTTCTCTCATTGCTCTGTTATGTTAGACTGTTTCTTGCTCACAAAATTGTTGTTTCTCTCATTCGCTCTGGTATGTTAGACTGTTTCTTGCTCACCAAAACTTGCTCTGTTTCTCTCATTCGCTCTGTTATGTTAGATTGTTTCTTGCTCACCAAAACTGCTCTGGTACTCTCATTCGCTCTGTTATGTTAGATTGTTTCTTGCTCACCAAAATTGCTCTGTTACTCTCATTCATTCTGGTATGTTAGACTGTTTCTTGCTCACCAAAACTGCTCTGTTACTCTCATTCGCTCTGTTATGTTAGATTGTTTCTTGTTCACCAAAACTGCTCGGTTACTCTCATTCGCTTTGTTATGTTAGATTGTTTCTTGTTCACCAAAACTGCTCGGTTACTATCATTCGCTCTGTTATGTTAGACTGTTTCTTGCTTACCAAAACTGCTCTGTTCTCTCATTATTCTGTTATGTTAGATTGTTTCTTGCTCACCAAAACTGCTCTGTTTCTCTCATTTATTCTGTTATGTTAGACTGTTTCTTGCTCACCAAAACTGCTCTGTTTCTCTCATTTATTCTGGTATGTTAGATTGTTTCTTGCTATACCAAAGCTGCTCTGTTTCTCTCATTTATTCTGGTATGTTAGACTGTTTCTTGCTCACCAAAACTGCTCTGTTTCTCTCATTTATTCTGTTATGTTAGACTGTTTCTTGCTCACCAAAACTGTTCTGTTTCTCTCATTTATTCTGTTATGTTAGACTGTTTCTTACTCACCAAAACTGCTCTGTTTCTCTCATTTATTCTGTTATGTTAGACTGTTTCTTGCTCACCAAAACTGCTCTGTTTCTCTCATTTATTCTGGTATGTTAGACTGTTTCTTGCTATACCAAAACTGCTCTGTTTCTCTCATTTATTCTGGTATGTTAGATTGTTTCTTGCTATACCAAAACTGCTCTGTTTCTCTCATTTATTCTGTTATGTTAGACTGTTTCTCGCTCACCAAAACTGCTCTGTTTCTCTCATTTATTCTGGTATGTTAGATTGTTTCTTGCTCACCAAAAACTGCTCTGTTTCTCTCATTTATTCTGGTATGTTAGATTGTTTCTCGCTCACCAAAAACTGCTCTGTTTCTCTCATTTATTCTGTTATGTTAGACTGTTTCAAAACTGCTCTGTTTCTCTCATTTATTCTGGTATGTTAGACTGTTTCTTGCTCACCAAAACTGCTCTGTTTCTCTCATTCGCTCTGTTGCTAGATTGATTCTTGTTCACCAAAACCTGCTCTGTCCCTCTCATTCGCTCTGTTATGTTAGATTAATTCTTGTTATACCAAAACCTGATCTGTTGCTCTCATTCGCTTTATTATTCCAGATG
>JAPXFY010000024.1:21445797-21488297 GCA_030674185.1 Monoplex corrugatus
CTGCCGCATGGCGCTGGTCATCATGGCCCACCATACGAATCTCCTCCCTTGTCGCTACTAGTACATCTCCCACCTTTCTATCCTCAGCCACTCTGCAAGTCCGTCCAATATTTTCTCCCTGGGTCTGCGTGCTGGTCTCTTTCCCTCCAGCTTTCCTGTTGTGACCAGTGCTCTAATTTCTCTTTCTGTATAAAATGTCCTATAAATGTTGCTTGTCTTTTTCTAATCTTCTTCATTAATGATCTTCTTGTGTCTGCTTCCTTCAAGGCTGTCTCGTTTGTTTTCTTCGCTGCCCATGGAACTCTCAAGATTCTTCTTACAAACCACTTTTCAGTTGCCTCAGTTTTGTTCTCACCACTTCATGTGTGTTTATACTTACCAACCAGCTAGATGGAAACATCATGTGATTTGTAAAATGTTCATGCTAAGGTTACTAGATGTTCTGTTGACCTTTCATCGTCTAGGTTTTCTTAATGCTGATTCTCATTATTGTTCTCAAGAAACAAATGAATAATGAACCAAATGACTGAATAAATAAATAAAAATAAATAAGTAAATAAATAAATAAATCAATGTCATGTGTCGTTCGTCCGATTGCATAGGAATGCTTGAAGGAGTTTGCCCCTAAAATACTAAGAAATATTTATTTTTTGAGACAGAGATTTGAAAAGGGCAGTGTAAAAGATCCTTATACTTTTGATACAGAGAGACCATTGACAGATAGGCATGGAGAGATGAGAGAGAGAGAGGGGGGGGGGAGGGAGAGACAGAAAGGGAGAGGGGGGTCGAAGAGACACAGAAGGGAAGAGAGGGAAAGAGAGAGAGAGAAGGCAGACAGACAGAGACAGGGAGGCAGGCAGACAAACAGAGACAGAGAAACAGACAGATAGAGAGAGACAGAGACAGAAACAGAGAGACAGAACGAGACAGACAGACAGAGAAGAGAGAGAGTGTGTGTGACAGAGAGACATAGAAACAGAGAGAGAGAGAGAGAGAGAAAACAGAGATACAGATCGACAGAGACAGATAGATAGACAGACAGACAGACAGAAGACAGACAGACAGAGACAGGACAGGACAGAGAACAACAGAGAGACCAGGGAGGCAGGCAGACAAACAACAGAGACAACAGTAGGAGGACAGGAACAAAACAGAAGACAAAGACAGACAGACAGAGACAGAGAGAGAGACAGATACAGAGACAGAGAGAGACAGAGAGGGGACAAAAGCAGAAGACAAAAAAAGATCCAGAGAAAGACAAACAAAAACAGAAGAGAACAGAAAAGAGACGAAGACAGACAGAGAGACAGAGACAGAGAAGAGGGACAGGAAAGCTGACAGCAACATAAACAACGATTTTCTTCTAAGCAGACAGACAAACAAAGAGACAGATAGAGAAGACAGACACAAACAAAGAGACAGACAAAGACAGACAGAGAGACAGAGACAGAGAGAGGGACAGGAAAGTAGACAGAGACCTAAACAATGATTTTCTTCCAAGCAGACAAACAAAGAGATAGAGAGAGAAGACAGACAAACAAAGAGACAGACAGACAGAGACAGAGAGAGACAGAGAGAGACAGAGAGAGGGACAGGAAAGCTGACAGCGACCTAAACAATGATTTTCTTCCAAGCAGACAAACAAAGAGATAGAGAGAGAAGACAGACAAACAAAGAGACAGACAGAGACAGACAGAGTGACAGAGAGAGGGACAGGAAAGCTGACAGCGACCTAAACAATGATTTTCTTCTAAGCAGACAACAAAATCCTAGCAATAGTATCCACCCCAGTACATGTTCTATCACGCCTCTCGGAGCATTAGAAATCGACCGTCGTTTTTACCAGCCGTGTTTACAAGCTCCTTAATCTGCTTTATATTGCCATCCACGCCACATGCTCAAAGTTTCTCAGAAGTTATAGATTGTTGACCGTCATTTTCCTCACTATGCTTTATTTTTTTCTATAAATTTATATTATGAAGACCTTGGATATGAGAACATATTTTCATGTATTGGATTACCTTAGTTAAATGGAATGTAGGTCTATAATATATGCATGTTGTGGCGGACTGGAACAGATTGCCTGTCGTTATTAATATGTGTGTGTGTGTGGTGTGTGTGTGGTGTGTGTGTGTGTGTGGTGGTGTCTTTGATTAATGTCTATTCACTAAAGTGATTTTAGCCAAAAAAAAAAAACAAACAAAAACAAAAAACCAAAAACAAACTTCAAAGGTTATCTTCAGGAAAAAAAAAAGAACCAAAAAACAAGACAGAAAGAAAAATCACAAATGCGTTATCTAATTAACGATTGAAACAGTAAAATTAGCTACCATAACACGAACATGAGAAGTAATCGGCCGGTTAAATATTTTCGCTATCGGTACTTTTTTGACAGGCTAACAAAAAATTCATATTGTTAGGATGGTGAGCAATTTGTCAAAACTGTCTTCGTTGATATGTGGTATATGTTGTTTTAGAACGCTTGGAATATGATTGTGTTATCTTCTTTCCCAGAATATTCTGGTGTATTTTGTTTTGAATGTAGTTTCCCTATACATAAGTGATTGTATTTCTGCTGGAAGGAACGTTGGTGTTTTGTAATTTCAAAATTAGTGTAATTTTCATATTTTTCTGTTTTCTTGAATGTGTCATGTGTGTGTGTGTGTGTGTGTGTGTGTGTGTGTGTGTGTGTGTGTGTGTGTGTGTGTGTGTGTGTGTGTGTGTGTGTGTGTGTGTGTTGTGTGTGTGTGTGTGTGTGTGTGTGTGTGTGTGTGTGTTGTGCCTGTGTCTGTGTGTGTGTATGTTTGTGTGGTGTGTGTGTGTGTGTGTGAGTGATTGTGTATGTGTGTTTGTCTGTCTGTCTGTATCGTGTGTGTGTGTGTGTGTGTTTGTGCGCGTGCACATGTGTGCGAGTGTCTGACGGTTTGTGTGTATGTGTGGTATGTAAGTACGTGCGTGTGTGTGTGTGTGTTTGTGTGTGTGTGTGTGTGTGCGTGTGTTGTGTGTTTGTTTGTGCGCGCGCGCGCGTGTGTGCGAGTGTCTGACGGTGTGTGTGTATGTATGTGTGTAAATATGCGTGTGTGTGTGTGTGTGGTGTGTGTGTTTCTGTGTGTGCGTGCGTGTGTCTGTGTGTGTGTGTGTGTGTGTGTGTGTGTGTGTATGTGTATATGTGTATATGTGTTTGTGTGTGTGTTTGGTGTGTGTGTGGTGTGTGTGTGTGTGTGTGTGCGTGCCCGCGCGTGAGTGTGTGTGTGTGTGTTGGTGTCTACCGGAGCGGGTGAATACACATTAAACTTCTGACAACCAAGCTCCATAACAGGCGGCATTTGAGTGTGCATGTATGTGCTTGTGTGTGCATGTGTGTGTGGTGTGGTGTGTGTGTGTGTGTGCGTGCGTGCGTGTGTGCATGTGTGTGCATGTGTGTACGCGTGCATGCGGCGCGTGCGTCTGTGCGTGTGTGAATGATGATAAGTGAAATGACAAATCAAGAATTGTTAAAATCACTGACTGTTATGTCAACCTATTACAACCAATCTGTCTTGTAGCCATATTTTGGGCAAATAAATATGTTCAGAGTTCTCATTTCTGCATTGTATTCTGAGTTCCTCTCGCTTCCTCAAACTCTTCTAAAAAAAACAAGCTCCATGGTAGCCTGCATCAGCTGGAAGAAAACAAAAAACTCGAAAAATCGCTGGCGGTAGTGTTTGACTTTCACCGACATCGATAACTGGATGTGTGGCTCGACAATGTGGCACAAGGGAGAAAACAGCTTTTATCCCACACGCACAAGTCAAAAGAAGTTGTCTTTCTTTAAATCTTTACTTGACAAATCCAATTCCACCGATATAATTATCAATATTGCGTTAAGCTAGATATTCCGATGTCCTTGTTAACAAACAAACAAACAAACAAAAACAAAACAAAAAAAAACAAAAAAAAGAGTGAGAGAAAAGAAAAACTAAAAGCGTCTTTTTTACTGTTGCACTTTTTTACTGTAAATTGAATGACGTATTCTAGATATCCCATGATTAGATGTGCATATGCTGGTCCCATAGTTATTCACCACTGATTTGTTTGAGAACATCTGGCCATTGAATTCAAAGTTGTTGAGTGTGATTACTAATTCAGTGGGATAAGTAGTTGGGATAAAAAGTTCTGTTGAAGATTTGGGGGCAGATCTGTGAATAGTTTTGCACTGTGTGACATTTGTGTGCTTCTGTTGTACTTAGATGGGTTTTGAATGATAATATTTCCACTTTTTTGTGTTTTTGTTTTGTCGTTAGGCAGCTGTCAGTTCGAAGTTTTCATGCTCTTCGCCTGTACAGGGATTCTTTTTTCAATACAGCTTCATCACAATCAATCCATATTATTGATACATAGTCAACGTGGGATTTGACAGTAATATGGATGATGTAAAATAGCTTTTTTCTTTTTTGTTTTCTTTTTTTTTTTTTTTTTTTTTTTTTTTTTTGTTCAGTGTTGATTATAAAAAAAATTGAGAGCTTACTAAGAAGAAATAATTCTTAGAGAGAGTTTTACTTAGATGATCAGTGTGCACTTCCCATGATTTTTTTTAATATGTATACACCAGGTACACGGTGCTCAGAAACTTGTATAGTTACTCCATCCAAAATTAATTGAAGATGTGGTTTTGAAAGTTGATATTTTTGGCGGGTTGTTATTACCATTGATTTTGTTTCTGTAGGATTGATCTGCATATGGTTTGCATTACACCGTTCGGATACCTGGTTTATACGGTAATTTCTTGGATTTCAGAGTCTGTTTCCAGAACTAGCGTGTTTAGAGTTAGTATCGTCAGCAAGCATATGACATTCAATACAGGTTGATGTTTTGCGTAAGTCATTGACTAACGTAGATACAGATAAAGATAGGACCTAGAATTGAACCTTGTGGTACACCTAACGATATCCTTCCTTCAGAAGAGAATCTGCCAAGAGCATATTCACGTTGTATCCTTTCCTTGCGGTATGCCTCAAAGACGGGAAAGATATGTGGGTTATTTAGATAGATATCAAGCTTTGGAAGATGGGTTTTTGAAGGTCAGTGAGGTCAGCTGCTTTCTTAACCCTTTCCACCAACTGCAAAATATTAACCCTTTGACTTCCTCACCCTATCCACCAGCTTCCTGCTGGAAGCTGGTGGATAGGGTGAGGGAATCAAAGAGTTAAGTTTTTGCTTTGCTAGCATGGTTGACAATGCAGGATTCTGGTGGACAGGGTGTGGGAATCAACAGGTTAAAGTCTAGGAAGAGAACTCCTAATAAACTTGCATCTTTAATGGCTGATGACCACGAGTTTGTTTTATTTGAAAGATCAGCGTTGCATGAATGATCATGTTTTCAGAATCCCGATTGAAACCAATGAATAAAATAGTGAATGATCCTCCACGAATTTCATCATGTGTTAGTTGTTTGGAGACTACTGATAATAGTGATATTGACCTGTAATTGTCTGAAGTATTTTTATCTCTTGTCTTTGGTAAAGGATTGTTTTTGCTTCTTTGAAATCCATTGTGAAGATTTTCTAATTAGATACATAGATTGAATATATAGGCCAATGTTTGAGTTTTAACGACATGCGGCAATTGAACGTTTTAATATTTCGTCACAAATTTTATCTAGGCCAGATGATTTCCTATTGCGCATATTGGAGATGTATTTCCCGACAGCAGGAACAGTGATGAAATGACTCATTTGTTTAATTTTTCCTCTTGACAGAACTCCTTGCGTTGTTTGTTGCATTAAAGTGAGTCAGTTTATGTGAACACTGAACGTAAATAGGCCTTACAATCTCATACACCCTCTCCTCAAGAAACACAATTTAGACCCAAATGAACTGAAAAATTACAGGCCTATCTCTAATCTCTCTTTCTTGTCAAAACTCCTTGAAAAAGTCGTCCTCAACCAGCTGAACTCTCACCTGTCTGCCAACAATCTCCTCAATCCTTTCCAGTCAGCCTACCGCCAGTGCCATAGCACTGAAACTGCCCTACTACACATTCTCAACAATCTCCTCCTTGCAACTGATACTGGCAAAGTCTCTCTCCTCACACTCCTTGATCTGTCTGCAGCTTTCGATACCATTGACCATGGTATTCTCCTTTCTAGACTTCATCATACTTTTGGCATCTCTGACATTGCTCTCTCCCTTTTTCACTTCGTATTTATTAAACAGAAAACAAACTGTTCTCATCAATGGCACTTACTCTCAACCTGCATACCTGACCTGTGGTGTTCCACAAGGATCTGTCCTTGGCCCTGTTCTTTTCACTCTTTTATACCTCCCCCCTGTCCACCATCATCAACTCCCACTCTATAAAACACCACTTCTATGCTGATGACACCCAACTTCAAGATAGAGACTCACCTGATAATATACAGCGCCTGTTGACTCGCACCACTGAGTGTTACTCGGACATTAAGAACTGGATGACACACAATAGACTTCAGCTTAATGACGACAAGACAGAAGCTATCCTCATTGGCACCCATCAGAAACTTTCCCAGCTGCCTCCTCTTTCTCTCCCATTATGTAACACATCAGTCCCAATTTCTGATTCAGCTAAAAACCTTGGTGTCTGCATTGACTCTAACCCTCTCCATGAACAACTTTGTTTCTCAAACTGCCAGATCTTGCTACTATCATCTCCATCGTATAAGCCTGATCAGGAAGTATCTCTCTGTCGAAACAACTGCAAAACTCGTTCTCTCCTTCATAATTTTTCGCATTGACTATTGCAATTCACTCCTGTCTGGTCTTCCTGCCTCCACCATTCACATCCTACAGCGCATTCAAAACAATGCTGTACGCCTTGTACTCAAAAAGAAAAAAGCTGACCACATATCTCCTCTCCTGGCACAACTTCACTGGCTCCCTGTATCAAAGCGCATACAGTACAAACTAGACACCATGTGCTACAAAAGCCTCAATAACGCAGCCCCCGATTACCTGTCAAGCCTACTTGAGATCTATGTTCCCTCACGTACCCTCCGCTCTGCCTCCGATCCTCTGACTTTTCGCTTTCCACGCACTAAGCTCAATACCTATGGTCCACGAGCCTTCTCTGTTTCTGGTCCACTCTCCTGGAACAAACTTCCTCTCTCAGTCCGTCAGCAACCTACTTTTGCCTCCTTCAAGTCCGCTCTCAAAACTCACCTTTTCTCCTCTGCATAAAATCCTAACCTCACTCAACCCCCCTCTGCAGCCTGTCTCCGCTCGGAGGGGAATCACTTTGTTTTAATATATAATTGTATATGATGTGCTCTCTGTGGTTTTCCATTGGTTTTATTCTTGCTTTTATTGCTTTTATTCTTTTCTCCCCATTTGTGGCCATGCATGTGTGTGTGTGTGTGTGTGTGTGTGTGTGTGTGTGTGTGTGTGTGTGTGTGTGTGTGTGTGTGTGGTGTGTGTGTGGTGTGTGTGTGTGTGTGCGAGTGCGTGCGTGCGTGTGGTGGCGTGTGTGTCTTTTCGGCGCTTGGATTTGATTTTGTCGAGATTGCGCTATATAAAATATTGTAATTATTATGTAATGCATGTGCGTATGTATGTATGTTGTATGTATACGCTTAGATTTATGTATGTATGTATGTATGCATGATATACGCTCAGCTTAGATTTATGTATGTAAGTATGTAAGCATGTATGTATGCATGTATACGCTCATATGTATGTAGGTATGTATGCATGTATACGCTCAGCGCTTAGATTTGATTTTGTCAAGATTTTGCGTATATAAATAAAATATATTATTTTATTATTATTATACACCTATCAAAATGGAGATCAGGTTTAATGTTTTTCTCAGTCAGACTCGAACTCCTGCAGTCCAACTGCAGCGAGAGATCAACAACTCTGGTAAGCAGGCCTCAGGTATTTTGGTATTATTCTGCTAAAAGGCATTTCCGGCGAGTAGTGATTTCCCTTCTCGTTTATAGAGGGCACAACCATTTTGTTGAGACATTGGATGCAAGCAAGTTCGCAGGCTGCGTTCAAGTGATTAGTAGGTTACTATTATTTTAGCTAGTAGGCCAACAGTAGTAGGTATTTTATTGAAGCTAGAGCTTTTCTTTTGTAATTCATCTTCATTGTGTATGTCACGTTTGGAAGTATTCTATTTGAGCAACCTTAACTCAGTAATTTTTTTTTTTTGAAAGTTCATTGGAAGGTTCCATGCCAACAAAGATGGCGGTTGTGAATGTTTCAAAACATGATTTTACGAGTTGTTCGCTTTGTTTATATCCATTGATTTATTTGTGCACTGTATGACTGTATTGTTTGTTCCTTTTTCGGTATCCCCCCGCCCCTCCTGATATGATTTCTGATGCAGACATTTCATAAGTATGTACCGTAGCCTAATCTTCATGACTTCATTACTCAGCTGACTGATCAGCCTTTGTTCAGACACGACATCGGCGTCTCGTGTTATAGGCCTACTTCCAGTTTTCGTGATATTAATTTTCATCCTATTACCGTATTACGGTGATTGTTTATGACTGCATTGTATGTTGAGAAAATTTCAAGGAAAGGTGAAATAAATTGCTACGGTTTTTGTTTTCTCTTGTCTAGGCCTAACTTCAGGTCAACAATAGTCCAGGATGACGGTTGAAATTACATATTGAAGAAGAAGATTTATCCAGCCAGCAGACCAACTCACCTAGGAGCCAGCCGGGTTTTGTCAACCCTTTTGATAAAATTGTCAACCCTTTTGATACTAAATGATAGGCCTAGCCTACCTTTTTTTTTAAATTATGGGGCTTCAATCACCCATATATCATGTCTTCTCTTGAAGGTGATGCATCTCATGCCTGCTTTTTTGAAGAGGGAAGAAAAAGGAATCACTTTTATTTTTGTTCCATTTACTGATTTAGTTTTTCATTCATGATGCACAGAGCTTTCTTTGATTGTTCTGTTTGTAAATGTTAGAGTAACCCTTTCTTTGACTCCTGCACGCTGTCTACCAGCATCCTGCATTGCCAACTATGCTAGCAAAAACGACCCTTTGATTGCCTCACCCTATCCACCAGCTTCCTGCAGGAAGCTGGTGGATAGGGTGTGGGAGGTGGTTGGTTTTTTTTTTTGGGGGGGGGGTATTTGTTGGAAAAGAAACTTTTGTTTTTATTCCACTTCAGTATTTCATTCATGATACACATTGCTTTTGTTGATTATTCTGTTTGCGAATGTTAGACGATATTTATTCAGTTATTGGCTCGTGCATTGGCTTTACATATGGAGGCTCAGAAATGTTGCTCAGAAAACATCACGTGTCTGACAACGAAGCAAAAACTAACAGGTCTCACACGACTGATCAGTCAGGTACAGTGTTTTCTTGTGTATCAGATTCACTTGGCAGGTGCATTTGTGCTGTGGTCCACAAGCCTTCTCTGTTTCTGGTCCACTCTCCTGGAACAAACTTCCTCTCTCAGTCCGTCAGCAACCTACTTTTGTCTCCTTTAAGTCCGCTCTCAAAACTCACCTTTTCTCCTCTGCATAAAATCCTGACCTCACTCAACCCCTCTGCAGCCTGTCTCCGCTCGGTATGGAATCACATTGTAATATATATTTGTATATAATATGTTCTCTGTAATTTTTCCCCATCTATAGCCATGTGTGTGTATGTGTATGTTCAGCGCTTAGATTTGATTTTATCAAGATTTTGCGCTATACAAATACTGTAATTATTATATATTATTATGTTGGAGTCTGTGTACAGTGTACAGACTCTGCCATGCAGAGAAATTTTCAGATCATCATCTGGTGACTAAAAGTAAAACTATAGCTTGAATTTGCCTGACGCAATTTTTGGGAGCCATTGGCAAACTTGAATCTCAGTGCTGCACATTTCTGAAACTGAGGTAGACCTTGGCTGTTATTTGTAATAATAATAATATGCCCAAAATTGTTCTTGTAGGACAGTAGAACTAGTCTCTGAACACGTTTGGACTTACTGCGCAGATATTTTAAAAGAGTGAAATAGCCTAGGCCGACAATGCACTCATGTATATATATATAGAAAACATGCAGCAGTAAACATGCTTTGATTAATACCTGCAAAGCTCTGTAGGGCCTACTGAAAAATTATCTTATTTATTCCAGGTGTGGAGACATTATCTTGAGAACCAGAAAATGAAATTTAAAATGTTAACCATAGGTACTTGCATGAAAGTTATGGTCAGAAATGTGTCTACTTGTATAACCTACATGTACTGATGTAGTAATTATTGATGTGTGTGATGCAGTGTAGGAAAACCTATCTAAAGTCGTAGCCAGCCATGGCTTTGGCTAAAAATAGCCAATAATGTCTAAATCATGACAACTGAGATTTTTTCGTATGTCCAAGTTTTGAAAAAATTAAATTTTCAGTTTCCCAAAGTTCTATGGCTAAAAGCCCCTAAAAAAAAACAAGACTGTAAAGTGTTTTAAATTTTTGAAAATTTTGTGAGCTTTGGCCACTATGTATTACAGTATTTGCATACTTTCCTTGTCAAAAATGTACACTTAACAAAGTTTAAATGGATTGAATTAATAAACTTGAATTGAAATACATAAATTGGTTATGTTTTGCATGTTAATTGATAAATTGGTTATGTTTTTTCAGTTTTGCCTATTAATTTACTTCACTTTCAAACTTTAAAATGAGTTTATAAAATGGAAAGATGGAAATGAAAATTTGCTCTTTATTTGTCTTTAGCCTGTGCCACATGTATGACATACATATGAAACAAAAATATGATTGCATGATGCTGCATAATTGACGGCAAGAAGTGGAAATGCATTTCATTGCATAAGCAATGATACCAATAATGGAAAGTCATGGGTGAGCAGGTGACCTGAAGTAGGGAAGGTTGGGCAGATACTTGCATCATCTGTCACTGTTGTAACTGCATACATGCTTACCACTTTAACTTAAGATTGCGTTTTGGCACCCACAGTAACAGCTTCTGTCTTGAGGATCTCATGGAATGTGATGTCTGGTAAGTGCACAGTCGATCTGAAACTAGTGAAAGGTATGGTGGTTCCATCAAAATGGCAGCACTCGAGGCCTGCAGTTGTATACTGGCATGAGATTGAGATCTGATTGATCAGCATAATTGTCACAGTGATGGTGTGAGGCCTGCATTATTAATGATTCATGCTTCTTTTCATGATTTAATTCAGAAGTGCTAAATTTTTTCTGAACCCTTTGCAGTCAAAAAGACCATTTTGCTGATAAACAGGGCAACAACAACAACAAATGTCTTACTGAAGGTTATTGTAGCAGAGACAAGTTGTTCACATGCTGTTTTAGATAAATATGGTCTGATAAGTGATATATGGGATCATCCTAGGTTCGAGATAAGAACTATGGTAAATGATACTGATGTGTTATCTCATCCAGACAAATTTTGATTAAGAGTCCACTCCAAGGTATTGCTGAGAGCTTTGTAATGAAATATCAGTATGAATCCTTGAATAAATTCACACCAAGTTCACTCTCAGACAGGTCCACAAACACCGAGGATTAATTCTCTGGCTTGTTTATTGGATTATAATGCATTGGCGAGTTTCCAAGCCAAACATTCTTCCAAACATGTAATATAACCTCCTTCAAGCCAGTGAACCAAGAACTTGGGCCAAAGAAACAAGCTCAGTTCCAGCCTTTTGGCTTATGTTTTCTCTGTCATCCCATCGTCTTTCAGTTGCATGCAGACAGTTCTTGTCATAAACGTCTGGGCCCGCAATTGATGTAGGCCTATTTAAAACTTGTATATGTGAACTTGGACAGAGTACTGGTACTTAGTTTGCTCTTCCTGTCATACTTGGTCATTTTCATTGTTGAAAAGTCTCGTTCACAGCTGCTGTGGACAGTGGCATTGACAGCACAAGTATGATGGATATTAATTTCAGTAGTTTAGAAAGTGATTCGTTTTTAATCGGTAATCATCTTCCTCAAATTGCTTCCACATTTCTGGCTTCTGGGAGCTCGGGCAGCTTTTTCAGGGCTGTCTTCAGTCTTATCCACCCCCCCCCTCACCTCCTTGCGGTACCAAGGTCACACCCATTTTCTGTGGGATGAGGAGAGCATTCAGCTCCTGTAAACCAAAACTTTACCATATCACGACATGCCAAAACCAAAGTGTCTTGTCGGGAGGATCTCTTTTGGGGACATATCTTAATCTTTGCTTGTCATGGGCATTGGTCCAACTTCGTTGTCTGCCATTATGTATTCTGCAAGTGACAAGAATTGAAGAAAGCGAAAATCTGTAAAACTACCCCCCCCCCCCCCCCCCCCAAAATCCTGTCTGCTATGGAAGGATGCTGACATGAAGTTTCGTTTTTGTGTGACCTAACCAGTTCCCATCCCAGATATTCTGTTTTGATGTTATGTGATTTGTGTCTGTTATTGCCCTTTTTGAAGTTGAACATATGTAATCTTGTGTTTACAGTTTAGTATTTTTCTTCGTCCTGTGTTTTCAGTTTGAAATTCTGCAAACATGCCTCCTATGAAGCTACAGAGTTCTGATGGTGAGATGTTCGAGGTGGAGACTGAGATAGCAAAGCAGTCCGTTACAATCAAGACAATGTTGGAAGGTAATATTTTGCTCATCACCCTGTTGTGGATGATAGCTTTTGTTTAATTCATGACTTGAATTGCTATGTATGTGTGGTGACTTTTTAATTCGTTTGATTTTTTTTCTTTTTGTCTGTTTTTTCCCCCTCCTTTTCTTAGGGATCGTCAGTTTTAGACTACAACCACAAATGGAATGTAGGATGCATGGCAGGAAATGAAGTAGCATTGATAGATAGCAATGTGCTTTTCAGGGGTTTCATTTCTGCATGAAATTGGTGCTATTTTTAATTCATTATAAGATGTCCACCTCAGAAATTGACAAAATTAAAAAGAAAAAGGGGGGGGGGGGGACAAACACACACACACACACCTTGCATACCTTTTTCTACTGTCTGTACCATTTCAGGTAGTCTTCCTACTCAGCACACTTAGTCATTCAACTATCCTAACACACTTGGCCAACTAACCAGCCAAGCAGTACACGCACACATGAATGCGCACACTGAGCAGTGCCAAGATATCCCCTCTAAAATGAGGTACCCGTGAGCTACCAGTCATGGAGTAGCCAGTGAGCTACCAGTCAAGGAAGTTGAGATAGGCCAACATCTTTTCAGGTTGCCCAATATTATTGACTGTAATTTAGTAAAAACGCAGTAAGAGGAATACAATGACAAAAGACTGTGTGAACATCAGTGTCAGAAGTTTTATTTCTTTGATTGAATTATGAATGTAATAAAAGAATGCATACAAGAAAATGGAAAAAAATAAAAGTGCTTGTGTAATTTTTTAACTAAAGAAAATGAGACGATGCCTCAGAACAGTTTTGTGACAGATATGCTGAGGAAGTCAAAAGGTTAACTCAATCGAGTCGCAGTCTTCAGGGTCATTCTGCCCCCTCAATTCGGAGGATTTTTAGCACATTTTAAAAAGATATAGAAAAACAACCAAATAAAGTAGACAAACAAAGTAAAGTGATACAGAAAGACCAGGATTAGATCTTTACAAATAATCTTACTTTATTTATGGTATTCCGTGTACTTGTAAATGATGAGGTATCCAAATAGGTATCCAAAGGGGGGTAATTTTTTTTTTTTGATGGATATGAACACACATTGTGAAACAGTTTTAGATGAAGTCCAGAACATGATTTCGATGCCATGGATGTTTCAAATCACAAGATTACTGGTAGTTGTCACTTTTTGCGTACAGTTGCTCCAGAGCACAAAATATTTACAGAATTGTAAGGTTCGATTTGCTTTCCTTGACGCCATTTGCGAAATTCGCATGTCGCGGGTAGCGCTGAAAAAAGGCTACTGTTGTCTTTGTTTCACATTGCCACAAACGGTCTAAGGTAAATAAATGCTGTAAACATACCCTAGTTTAGGTTCCCAGTGAGTTTTCCTTATAACTGACGCTTCTGACGTAAAAAAAAATACAAATGTCCGCCGTCGATAAATCGACGTCACGTACCCAAGCAGTAAACGGAAGTGATGGAGATATTCTTCCGGCACGAATCGATTGAGTTAACGGTTGCCCAACTGCCCAGGGCAGGAGATTATTTGTGTCTGGTTTCTGGTGCGTCTTGGGATCTGTCTGTCGTGCAAGTGGAATATTTTCCTACCATCTGCCGTGGATAATTTGGCCAGTTCATGTTATCTACATGTGGTCACAGCTACAAAATTGCAATGAACATGCCACATGCGCTACTGCCCAATTTTAGAGCTAAATTTGTGTATCTCAAAAGTAGCCATAAAATTAACGTTGTATGAATGAGAAGTTATCACCTTTGCGCTTGGGTGCATTTTCCCCAGTAGCTACTGATAATGGTTCCGAAAACCCTTTTTTTCTTTTTTCGTTTGTTTACACGATTGTTGGAGTTCATTTCTGTGATACTTGAAAGAGTGTGCGCAATTGTGTGAGCGATGCGGCTGATCAACTTTGTGATAATTATCACTAATGATCAGTGGATTTTGGATCAGATTGAAGATGTCTGTGTCTGATTCTCCTTAGACCCATTGCATGCTTTACCAGAAAAAAAAAGATTTGTTCGTCATTCCAGCTCAACTAATTCTGACAACTGAGGCACAAAGAATCGGTGGACTTTGTGAATGAGGAGTGATTGGGGAAACATGACAAGCATTTTTAGGGTCAGCATTCCGTGTAGATTTTGTGGTTCAGCCATTCTGTCTGTGTGAGATGCTAGGTTGAGGGCACACAGCTTGGGACCACCAGCGCTTGGAACAACAGAAATTTGATAAAGATGAAAGGTATTCATCGTAGATGAGATGTATTTTGTATATTTTGTGGACTCATGCTTCTGGTCGTGGTTTTTAATTGTTTTTAACAATATTGTTTTGTGGTTGTAGATCTTGGCATGGATGATGATGAAGAAGAGGCAGTGCCACTCCCAAACGTGAATGCAGCTATTCTTAAGAAAGTAATCCAATGGTGCACCTACCACAAGGATGACCCCCCTCCACCAGAGGATGATGAAAACAAAGAAAAGAGGACAGACGACATCTGTTCATGGGATGCTGAGTTCCTCAAGGTGGACCAGGGTACCTTGTTCGAGCTCATTCTTGTGAGTGACCTTATCAGTTTGCTTGCAATTTCTTCACTCTGCTTCCACCACTCCCTTATTTTGATTATGTGGCTGTTGTTTTTTGCTTTTGTTATGTACATGTGTATTTCAGTCTAGAGAACTCCTTTGATCTACATTTTTCATATACAAGCAGCTCTTTTTCAGAACAAAAAAGATTCTGCAAATTGGATTCTAGTAAGTCAGATTCATTTGATGTAAAATGCGCTGAAATGATCGATTTTATTGAAGTCGGTATTTAGCAAGGATAAGAATAGGTTATTGAGAAAATAGCTGTCCATAAATGTTTTAAATCATTTCAACAGGGTTTGTTTTGTTTTAATTATAAAAAGTAAAATCTTTTCTTCAAAATCAGTATAGTGTAGTCATTATCTGTAAATTTATGTTTATAAATTTGTAGTATCAGGTTTACAGTTTTGCAGGAAATCTTATTGTTTTTAAAGTTAATTTTGCAGCAAGTTTGTTAGGACATTTTGTAATTTGATGATGAGCAGATCCTTTTTCTCAAGACTTTCAGCCAGGTGAACACTTCATCCTTATAGTGCTATTCTTCACTTGAGAGTCACAAAGTATACTATGTGGCACTAAAAAAAAAGTCTTGTTCCTCAATAAAATTATGTTTGGTATATGTGCATACCATAATTCTTATTTAATTTCTACCTGGCCATCTCGCTAACTGCCAGCTTTCGTTTATTTCAGTATGTTGCCAGGAAAGAGAAGCTTATCTACAGGTTGCCCAGCACTAATTAACCCTTACCTTCGTGGAATTAATAGTGTACATTTCCACTAGTGAATTAACAGAGCCTGGAATTCGTCGCGGAAACGAGGATTTCCGCGGAAATCAAAATCGAAAATCGCGCAAAAAATTTTTTTCGCGTTAAAAAAAAATCTGACTTGGATAAGCCTTCTAGCTAGTTTTGATGAATATGTCTGTGTATGAACACACTGAAACGATCTGCTGTGTATGATGGATCCTGATCTTGTGCCCAATGTTTATTAAATACTCTTTTGACTGATATTCATTGTGATTTTCAGTGTGTTAGATGCCTTTAAATTTGTCTCCAGAATGCCTCAGAATGTACAGATTTTAGTCTTGATTTTAAAAATTTTCCGGGGAGCATGCCCCCGGACCCCCCTAGAAGTTTCCTCTTTTTTTTTTCTTAGCAATTCCAGGCTCTGATTAACAAAGAGAAAAATTAAGAATAATTTGAGCTGTATGCTGTCTTTTGTGTGTGCATATTTGAAAAACTGTCCTCCCCCTCGAACATTGCATATGCTTTGTACTTTAGTTGTGTTTATCATAAATGAACTCTGACAGTTTGGACTTTGATTATGCATCAAGATTTAGCTCTTTATAATTTGTATTATTATTATTATTATCATCATTACTATTTGCATATTAAGTGTAGTCCTCATTTGTGTGGGGTTATTGTTTATTTTTCAGGCGGCTAATTACTTGGATATCAAGGGACTGCTGGATGTCACCTGCAAGACAGTGGCCAACATGATTAAGGGCAAATCCCCAGAAGAAATCCGCAAAACATTCAACATTAAAAATGACTTTACACCTGCAGAGGAGGAACAGGTACTTTGTCTGCAGATCAATACTTTTATAGTCACATGTATCTGTTTTACTTTTGCTAGATTAGGAGAGGGTTAAAGACAAAGATGGAGGTGTGGAGTGGGTAAGCTTGAAGTGTATTTTTTGTCATTATTACAGGTTAATGGATTATAAGTTTATAGTTCTGTCATTTGTTATCAGTTTTTTTCTCGTTTGGTTCCTCTGGTGATTCTACCATCAGTTTAGTTTTGTTCGCCAGGGCAATATTTTTTTGTTTGCATCGATAGATATTTGGACTGCAGACATGGTTAGGTCTTCAGTGTAGTTTTAAATTATGTAATTTTTCATTCCCATGAAAACAGTATGCGAGGACATTTTGACCAGTCTGCCAGGTATCTGATGCCCTGAACTCGTTTCAGACCACAGCTTATAATTTGTCAGTTGCACAAAATTTTAGCAGTGGGTGGAGACAACAGGAAAGGTAAGGCTGTACTACTCAAAAGAGTTTCAGGGGGAAACTGTCCTCTGAATTTCTAGTAAATGTAAGTTTGTTTCAAATTCTGGGGAAGCACAGCTTTGACAGTGCTTAATTGCATATGCACACAAGAACACAGTAAGTCCATGAAAAAAATGAGAATACATGCATCATCTACGGATCCATCATATGTCGCATTATTTTGTATAAAACAAAGATACAAACAGAAAGCATGAAAAGATATACAGAGGTCTGTCAAGTTTCATATCTGCCAAGAATTATCGAGCAGAGTTATCGAGCCTCGCAAAACCCAGTGTATTGGTAAGGTCTAGAAGTATGGAGGGGAATGACCATTATGAAACACTGACACCACCAGAGTGATTGAAGAATTAAGACGGTCGGCTAACAAGCCATTTTTCTTGTTGCAGGTGTGAGATTGAACTTCAGACAGAAGGACTGTTACTTAATTGTATTTTCAAGATTGCGGTTGAAAACAAAACGGTAGAAATAATGTAGCATACAGTTATTGTTATTCATTTATATTTCAAAGATTGCAATTAAAAATAAAACAATAGCAATAATACAGCATGAAAACAGAACAATAGAAATAATACAGTTATACGAACATTTGTTCAGGGGTGTGTGTGCATTTTTAACAGGTGTGGATCAGAAATTCCTATCCAAAAACAAGCGAAGATTAATCTGCTTACGGAAGAGTAATTGACAGCATTATCTGAGATGGACTAATCCAGCAAGTGGCAGTGTTGGTAGTGGAGTCTTTTGATTTAACAGACTGATTAATAAGATAGTGTATAGAGGCTCGACACAAAAATATTGTTTTTATAACTCATTTTTCCCATTTAACAGAAAAGAAAAGAAAAAAGAAAAAAACTTTACAGAATTGGGGCATTTTATATCTCTGTCCAGTAATTGCTTTTACTATTCATTAAAACTGAAAGTAAAATATGTTTGAAATAATCAGCAAGTAAATTAGGCATGCAGAAACAAGACATTGCGTATGTTTCTTTTTGTCTGTCTTTTTCTGTTGGTGTTAAAACGGGCACTTTTTTTTTTTCTTTTTTTAACATTGCCTTGATTTTTCTTTCATTGTGCCAGATCATTAAGTAGTTGTATCTCATAAACACCCTCACTATCCTCACTATGAAGATGGGATAAAAGGGTTTGAGTACAAGACATGATCGTTTGGTGTGTAATGTTGTGCACTGTTAGCTTTTCTCTTGGTTGCAGGTGAGGAAGGAGAACGAATGGTGTGAGGAGAAGTAACTCCTGCTGCTCCATTGTGATATTGACTTGTCTGCCCCTTTCCCTTCATGTGCTGCCCTGATGACTGAGCTGTTTAAACAGGAACTGGCCATGTGTGATTAGTTTTCTGCCATCATCATTTCTGTCCACCCTCTTGGCGGCCCCTGTAGTCTCAACGACTCAAAAGGACAACTTATTTTGTTAGGTTTTGTGAAGAGCTGTTTCAGATCAAGTTCTACACAGTGCATCAGGTTATGACAGCACTTGCACTCCGTCTTTTTTTTTCTTCTTCTTTTTTCTTTTTTTTTTTTTTTTTTTTTTTTTCAAATTCCTTTTTTTTTTCATCTCTGATTTCTCTTTGAGGGGGTAGGGTAGTTTGCTTCCTCTGTAATTATTAGGGATGTATGTTGATGTATCTGTCCACAAGAGTTGTGAACTTATATTGCATTGATTAACACATTTTTCTTCAAATAAATTAATTTATACTGTGCTTTGAAAAGTGTTACTGTTATATACATGTATTTTGTTTGAATACTGTATGCGATCAAACTGCATGGCAGGTTATCTGGTACTTGCTGTTTGCTTGTGGGCTTGTGTAGCGAAATCTAAATAGATCTGTTCGTTGTGTCTTCAGCAGAACTGTCATTGGTATTAATTCTGCAAAACGTTTAGTAGGAGCTTCATTGATGAACCCATTGTAATAGTACCAGAAATAAATTGCTGGTGAGAACACCAGTAGAAGGCCTTCTATACTGTATTTTAACCAAAAAATCAAAAACATGACTTCTTTATTTCCAATACAGCATGTAAGTGTTGTATGTTATATACCACAAACTTTGTGTTTACCAGGGTTCGTAAATCAGGAAAAGTCATGGAAAAGTGGGAAAAACCTTTCCTACACCTAGAAAAGTCTTGGAAAAATCAGTTTTGATCTATCTTAGATCTGGAAAAGCCCTGGAAATTTCAAAAGACAATTCTCTTTTAATTCCAAGAGTGATGAGGTAATTAATACAAGAAACAAAAAGTAGTGAAAATAACAAACAGAAAAATGAAACGAGAGACAAGATTGCAATTGCGGTGCAGTAGACAAGTTTAGTGGACTGCCGGTTATCTCCCTTACATTTGGCATGCCCAGATTATAGAAATACTGTCCACTTTTCCTCAGAGGAGTGATTAAGCAGGTGGGCCAAGATGCCTGCTACCACTTGCAGAGAGCTGCGACTCGCATGAAATGTGCCATGTAGGTGTCCACATCTTCGTGGTCATCGAGAGGATGGGTGTAGTATTTACTATTTTGATACGGGCTTGGAAAATGCACAAACGAGTCTTTAAAAAAAAGTCTGGAAAAAGTCTAGCATTTTGTTTGGTGAAATGTGTAAGAACCCTGGTTAACAGTCCTGCCTGTCTCTGCTGTTTTCTTTTCACAGCCACTATATTATTATATCTTTATTTGTTCAGCTTCTTGTGTTGGAAAATAGAATCTGATTTCATATGCAGTCTGAATGTTGATGAGTGTGATGTGTGCAGCATTAGAGAAGTTTTTTTATTCACATTGTCCAGTTGTCAGTGTCTCTTCAGGGAAGACCTTTTTTTTTCCAACTTTAAAAACTTTCCTCAGCATTTATCAAGAGGTTGGGAATTTGAGGTGGTGTCAGTTTAGGTTTATCTTGAGGAAAGGAAAAAACTTGTTTGACTCTGTTGGGGCTTGGTTTGACTATTAGGAATTATCTTCAGACCTTGTCTTTGAATATGGCAGACTCCAATTAACAACATTTAACGTTAACTTTTAGTGGACATATTAGGCCTGGAAGCAATGTATGACATCAGCGGCCATTGTTAAAACTGAAAGGTGTGTAGTTTCTTAAAACATTTAAGGTAACCAATATGGTGGTCTTATTGTGGTCTGCATATAGTCAACAACATGGCTGTGTTTGGAACAAGGTGTCAGCATTTAAGCAGAAACCGTGTACATTTTAATCCTTTCACTCCCGCACCGTGTCCACCAACATCCTGCATTGCCAACCATGCTAGCAAAGCAGAAAATACCCTTTGACTCGCTCACCCTATCCACCAGCTTCCAGCAGGAAGGGTGAAAAAGTCCAAGGGTTAAGTTGTGCAGTTGGTGAAGAGGGTACAGGAGTCAAAGGGTTAAAGTTGACATAGATTTTTGGTAACTGATAATTTGTTTTGAGTGAAGACAGTTGGTGTAATCTGATGGGGGTAGAAGTGGAATCAGGGTTTGAAAACTTAAATACAATGGTTTTTTTCTTTTTTGTATTCTGTTCTCATGATTACATTTTGTGTGAAAGTTGATAATAAAAAAAAATTGAACCCAGAAATTATCTAGTGTGTATGTGCATGCATGCTTGTGTTTATGTGTTGACTGTACAGTGTGTGTGTTTACATATTGCCAGAAAACAGAAGTAGGGTTTATTGCCAAAATGGTGGTCAACTATGCAAACAGCTTTGCCTGATAAAAACGAAGCAGTCTTACCTTTTAGTTGTTGAGCAAAAAGTATGACAGATAAGAAGTCTGACAGGTGGTGATTAGCAGAGATTCACATTGAGAGAGCCTTTCTGAGAGGAAAAAGTAATTTCCTGTCATTTAACCCAAACATGAAGCTTGTCAGACCTACATATTTTACCAGAATTATTGAGTAAATTCTGCGTGAGACTGCAATTGCTAAACTATGCAAATCCGTCTGTGCTAACTCTTCCAGCCATTCATCAAACTGTTCACAAGGTTAAGTAAACTTGTATGTAACTTGACCTGCCAATGACGAAGACACCTTAATACGGCCTAAAAAAAGTTATACTATCATCCTTCACAGCGCCATGCAGGTTTTTGGCTACTGGTTTGAAAAATTTGTTTTTCTAGAAGGAAAATAGAAAATTATGTCTACTTACGTTAGTTCAGAATTTAATCAAAATATTTTTTTCAACATTTAACTGTTATGAAAATTCCACTCCAAATACGATTTTAGTGTATACCATGCTAAGGGTTAAGGGGTAGGGACAGTTGTTTTTTCATGAATTTGGAAAGGCTATGCACATTCTTCTTGCATGTCTGGTACAGTTCACCATTGTCTTCATGAACACCCGAGAATTATAATGCAGTGCTATGTAAAAAAGATAAATGAATAAAAAAGAAATTGCATATGCACACACCCGCACAAAGTCAGCTACCATGCTAAGGGAGATAATGTGGCTAGAGCATCTGACTATTTACCCCACTTTGGAAAAATGCAATTGTAGTGTGTTTGCAGCACTGCACCTTGATATATATATAAACCTTGATGTACACTAAGAGTAAAATGCGGATTTAGTTGTGACAAAAACACTTTCAAGGGAGAAATAAGATGTGACAAAATAACTAACATTAATTCTTGCTATTGACTGCTGCCTGTGGATGAACCTTGGTGGGGGAGGGAGTATTTTTAATGGATCCTAGTTACATACAGAGTAATGGATTACCCTTTTTTTTCTTTATTGAAGGGGAAGGATTGGTTGTTTGGGGTTTTACGTTTGTTTCTTTTTTTTTTTCTTCAATGCTGTATCACAAGCTTTTCTTCATTGGTCCTGACCCCCTCCCCCCAAAATAAGAAATGTGTGTGTATGGTCTAACATTGTTACACAAGAAATATGATTACCTTATGATTTTCCCCTCCCCAAAATAAAGTATGTGTGTGTATGGTCTAACATTGTTACACAAGAAATATGATCTACCTTATGATTTTCTAAAGATTTTAACATGTTTGTGGAATGGTTCATGATTATGGTGGAATGTCTGTGTTTTTAAACTGACCTACTGTGTAAAATAAGTCAACAAGCTTGCTTTCGATGTGGACTGTTAGTGTCGTCCAACTGAAAGGATTATTCAAATTGCAACAGGATACTATAAACAAAACGTTGCAAGGGAGGCTACTGGATTTTTGCATTATAACTTACAACACAAAGTTGCATCCCATGAATGTTTGTTTTGTTTTTTAATCGATTGAAATCGGGCAATTCTTTTCAATCCTGTCGCTCATTATAACTTACAGCACAAAGTTGCATCCCATTAATTTTTTTTTTAATCGAATGGAATTAGGCGATTCTTTTCAATCCTGTCGGTGTGAGTGGAGCTTAAGGCATCAGTGAGTCTCCTCCAGCCATAATGGCCTTGAGCAAGCCAGGATAACTCATTCTATTCTCCATCTTTTGCTGAATTGTATGCCACCAAGTGCCGGCTAATCTGTACCTTTTTTTTTCTTTTTTTATCATGTTGGAGCAGCGTTCGGGTGTCTGGTTTTGTCTATCCAACCTGCATCCATCTCTTCTTCTTCACCTCATTGACAATACTGCTGATGCAACACAGTCTGGTACCTTTAGGTGATGTATTACTCCAATCTGATGGTTAGGATCTGTCATGGGCATGTTCCCAGGGGATTTTTCAGTATAAATAGTATCCCCACCTGGAAATTCTGTGCTAGAAATTTCCTGTCACTCTATTTGTTTTTTCCATCTTCCTTCGCTTTCTGTCATTTCTTCCTATCATTTTCTGCCATGCTGATCCGTTCACCTGTATGTGTTTGATTAAGTCTTACATAGTTTTGCTTAGGATTGATAATTGGGTAGGCCTACATTCTTACATAGTTTCTCTTAGGATTGGTAATTGGGTAGGCCTACATGTATTAAGTGCATTTTTGGCTCTAGCGAGGTGATATATGCAGAAGGGAATTTTAGGTAATTTATGCCTGTTTTTATGTATGTTTCAGTGTCCTTCGTTATATGTTCAATTTGTATCAGGTGTTTTTTTAAATCCCCTGTACGATAAATTGGACGAAATAGTGAATGCCAGGGGCATCTTAGATTATATGCGGGAATGCATTGATATGATTGTGTAGGCCTACTTAATTTTCTTTTCCTTTTTTTCCTGTTGAAGTATGGTACATGTTTTAAAATGGTTATAGCCTGATACAGCTGTACGCAGCTGGCTGGGCTTTAAACAAAAACAACAGTAACACTAACGTATAACAGGACATCTTCCTTCAAAGCCCCTCAGGTGACTATCAATCTGGCAGTTTGACAATGTCTGTGAAGTAGGCCTATACAACAGGACACTGGATGTGTAGATCCTCAGCTTGGTGTTGATGCACATGGAAGATTTCAAAATGTTGCAGTCTGTTCAATGCCTGTGTTGCCATCACAGTTTTAGCAGAGAGTTCTTCATCAGTGTTGCTGTCTGCAGAAATAATGCTTCCCAGATCTCTGTAGAGTTTTCTACTTTTAGCTCCTCTCCTCTGATATTGGGCTTTAGTGTGTTCCTGGTCATCAGTTTTAATGATCTCAAAACTTGCCGATGACAGTGGTTACATATCTGACGCTGTGTGGCATTCATCGTTTAGTGTGCTGCGGATGAACTGTTGATTCATACTCACAGTAGATGATAACAACAGTTTCAGTTACTTGGTTTTTATTGTCTTTTTTACTCCATTTCTGCGTGGTGGGCAAAGCCCAGATCTTCCAAAATCGTGCATGTATTCTTGTGCTATTGACTTCTAACCTTACTCTTACCACCTTACTCTTCCGTCTGTTTCTATCCTCCATCCTCCTTTCTTCATTCTCTTCCCTTTCGTAATGAGACTGCAAGGCAGGGCAGTATTCTGCGCTTGATATCATAAAACGGAATATCTTCCTATATCAGTATTGCCATTGTCACCATTAAGAGTACTGTGGTAGGTTCCGAGAAATTCCTTCAAATACAGATATTGTTGCATATTTCACCCATTGCCCATATTTTCGTAAAATGTAATAGAATAGGTGATTATGTTTTACAGATTTCGTGATTTTAATGTGTTTAAGATCATGTGCTCTGTGCGTGTGTGTGTGTTGCCGATGACAGGATATCATGCATTTCTGTAAAAGTAAAAGGAGAATGCATAAGCCAAGATATTCTTATCATTGCTCTCTCCTCTATCTCTCTCTTTTACATACATACACACACACCTGTTCGAATGTATGACATAGGACATAAGAGACAGAGAGAGATTTTACAGTTTGATGATTTTGCAATTCAAACATTTCAGTTTCAGTTTCTCAAGACGGCAATTCAGCGGGAGGAATAAATTTCATTAAGCCCCGATGCCACAGATGCCATGCAATGGGAGAGACCTAAAATGACAGAAAGCCGGAGTGCTATACATAAAACCTATTCCCTGGCAAGTTCCAATCCAAAGAGACGGATCTGTACTGGCATGTAAGCGCATGCACGCGCGCGCGCACACACACACACACACACACACACGCACACCTCACTTGTTTGAAAGTGTGAGATATTGGACAGTGGAGATAGAAGTTTGCAGTTTGAAGGGTTTGTACTCCAAAGAAACAGAACAATGTGTTCAAACCACACACACACACACATTCAAAGTGGTAAGTAAGAGTTTTAATACTTCTGCATGAAAAAATACTGTCATAATACTGACCGGTAAAAACTTCAAAGGCAAATCAAAATACTTGATATGTGTAGGAACACCAAGCCTGTGGGGAAAAACAGTGACACGGAACGAATTTATCACAGCATTTGAAATAGTATCTTACAAGCATCCCAGCAGCTACTGAGCAGTCACCAATAATTATCTCTTTCGCAATTTTATAGAAAGACATTCCGCGTACAACAATATATTTATACTCGATTTATAAATTGATAGATTTTCTCAACCTCTGTTGGTCACTTTTCCTGTTTGTACATATTAACATGTTAAGCGGGTACATGGGATATAAAAAAAAAAAAGGGGGGGGGGGGGGGGGGGGGGGAGAGGTCCAAACAGAATTCTTCAGAAAAAGAAGCTAAAAATAGAGAAGAAAATACCAAAGCTCATTTCTTGTAACTCTTGGGAGAACGTCGATTTAGCTAAGAAATGCATTGAAAGCAGTCTTGAAGCAAACTCGTATGAAGCAGAAGATGGTGTAGCTGAACATGCATGTCACACATTTTGTCACAAGACTTATATGATAATACTCTTCAATGATAATCCAATGTTTCCGGTTTATATTGTCCATTCTCGCCCTGTTTTGCTTAGGAGATCACAGCCTTTAGAAATGCATGTCATTGAAAAAATAGTCGAAACAAAGGCAAATCAGTGATCCCAACAAATAAGTTTGACAATGAAACGATTTTCACAAATAATTTGACAATATATTAAAACAACAACAACAAAAACAAAAAAAAAGGGCCAGCAAACTGACGTGCACGTACAGACGGACTTTAAAACGAAGCAGCAGAAAACAAATCAGCGATGAACAGCTCGACTTTTATGCAAACGGAACCTAACGGTGAATGGATAAATAAATAATTGTTCCAGCAAGCAGATTCCTCGCACACGCCCTCCCTACTTCCAAGCCAAACTCCATTTCCAACTTTAATATAACAGGACAGTGGCATAAATACAGAAATAAATACATGACAGTCAGAGCAGCCAGTACATAGCAGAAACAGCACTAGTGGTAAGAGCACAGAGACACTGTCAGGTCAGTGTCTAGGGGAAGCCATAGAAGCCGCGGCGTTGTGTGGGGAAATGTTCCTGCAGCTGTAGCTTTCGCACCACGTTGGGGTCTCGGCCTTGGGAGGCAGCTGGTACTCTAGGCACTGTAAACACAAGCATATGGTTGTACAGATACATTGTTATTGTTATTATTAAGCCATTTCTGCCCCAATCACTGGTCAAGAGTCTGGAACAATTCTTCAGAATACGATGATGATGGGGATGGTAACCACAGTGCTATGGAATTCAATCCCAGATTCAGACTGGGCTGTACTCTACGACTTCCTTTCATAATATATCTTGGTGTCAACTAGGCCTGAGATATACGGACACTTGCAGTGTTGGTCAGAAATTTGAGCAACATTCTCAGTAATGCATCTATAAGGTGAATGAGACTCGACTGTGTGGTCTCAGTCTTCTCAATGAGCCCATAGCACGCTCAACTCTGAGTAGAAGCCAGTCGGAACTGAAAAATCCCACAATGATCATGACAGAGCTGATGGGATTCCAGCCCACAACCATCCAGTCGGCAGTCCATTGTGCTAACTTCTGCACCACGTTGACAGGTTAACGTAGTTGTATCTATACAGGGCATGACAACAGATACTGAACACCAAAGGCACAACAAACATGGCTACATACTGTTACACAATCTCGAAGGATATGCCAACATTCTTGCTGATAGAAACTGTGCTTTGTTTAACTTACAAAAATCAATTTCAAACTCTCGGTTTAACAAATTTGGGGACGGACATTAGTTTGCACCAGTCCTTTTCAGTTGGTTCTTCATCTGGGTCTTCAAGCAGGCAATGAAGAATCTTAGACAGGGAGCCTGCATCTACTACCAGTACAACGGCCTCATCTACCAGCATCATCTGAAACAGCTGGAGATGTTCTACCTATGTGCGCTGTTCTCCATTCTTCGAGTCCGATCACAGGACATATTCACTAACGATGGAATTAGCCCTGATATGGCTCTACACAGTCAGCTGGGCTTTAAACAACAATAGCAACAATAACAATAACGATGGAATCTTGGACAGAGTCAAGTGAACCTCCTCCACTGAAGTGATCCTTCTGAAAATAGGGCTCCAATAGTCGGCCAAGTAATCAAAATGGAAGATAACTACATCTCAAAGTCTCATCCACTTCACAGATTTGTCACTGAGGGTGCTGCTCAAATCTCCTGACCGACACCACAAGCATCTGGATTTCTCAGGCCTGGTTGACACCCGGTCATAAACACAGAGTTGGCTACAGCTCTGTCACACCCGACTCAGTCTCAGACGGAATCCATATCATCACGATCACCGTTCCTATCATCATCATCATCATCTCTTCACTGTGAAACTCTCACAGCTTCTGTGGCCATGATAGTAGCGTAGAAAATGGGACAGAATGAAAAACGAATAGAAATGAAGTGTGATGATCCTGTAAAAAGAAATAAAAAAGAAAAGGGTGTGAGGTAATTGTAAGTGTATTGCACTCACAGACAGGGAACGAAGGCAGGGAAGCCCTGGTGGCAGTGGGGGCAGGGCCGAGTCCTTAATCGGGGCGTACAGAGGCCTGATATGGGGTCGGTACGGCAGCTGGGCCTGTAGCTGCTGTGTGAACTTCTGGTCGTCGTACACGCTCACCAACCCTGAAAACAAACACACCACACACACACACACACACACACACACACACACACACACACACACACACACACACACACACACGCACACACACACACAAACACGCACAGTATACACACATACACACACACACACATGCGCACGCACACACACACACACACAAAAACATACACACACGCACATAACACACACACATACACGCACACACACACACACACACACATGCATTAGCCTACACAGAGAGTAAAAACATACACACATACATACACGAATTCGCTTATATGGATATATGCAAACACGTGCACTCATGCACATGACCATACAAGGCAATGGAAGCACATACATGCCTACTCGCACACGCACACATACGCACGCATACTTACACATAAACAAACACACTAGCCTTTAAAATGCGACGTCGTGAATATTCTTTGTACGTTTATGAGCACACACAGATATGAACGTATATGCACGTGTACATGCACACACACATGTAGACATTCTTGCACGTACATGAGCATACACGGATATTTTCAAAACACACACAAACACACACACACACATACACATACCACAAAACACACACACCACACACACCTACTATCTATCTCTCTATAGCCTATCTATCTATCGATCTATCTATATTCAAACGCGTAAAAAGTCAAAGTGAGACAAGGGGAGTAATACACAGAGCTAGATAACTGAGAAAAGTTATTTCCCCTGTCATTTAGTTGGCCTTCCCAATTAGAACCATGAATATGAGTCGTGCCTATTTTCAACGTGAAAAATTAAAGACATTTAATCGCCTTAGGCCGACCGAATGCCTCAAACTCTGATGAACATGCCGGATGGAAGAACGGGAGGGGGGAGGGGGTCAGCATTACGAAGAGGGTGCCCATCTGGTCTCCCCACCGCTTCACTTTTCCATTTCCTGAAGGTCAGACAGGTGTCCATTCACAGTTAGAACACAGATACAACTACTGAATAGTAACTGACCGCTGAGGGATCTGAACACGTTAAAGATCCGTGGGTCCACTGCGACCCGAACACTGACCCATGTCCATTACATTAACCTGTTTGTGACTCAGTCAATAAGAAGTTCGGTTTGATGTGTGTTACAAGCGTATAAACAAACACTGACTAACAAGAAATCTCTGCTGATATTCTGACGTGTGGTTTACATTCAAGGAGGTTCTCACTTTCTGTTGATCGCAAGAGTCAATGTTTTGTTGTTGTTGTTGTTTTCTTTTCTTTTCTTTTTCCCAGTGTGCCGCAAAACGGCCACTATGGCACAACAGGCAAAATCGCACTGACAACTGAAGAGGTTGAGTAAGCGCTCTCGACAGTCAAAATCTATACCTATGCATTGCTGATAAACAACACTAGAAGGAAAGTCACACGTTGGCACCCTTCTTTAAAACTGATACACTTTTCCGTGTAAACAACTGAAATGTCTACGCTAATGTGTGTCATCTGGAACATGAAATATGTGGATTTTACTTGATCCAAAATTTGATGTTTTTATTCCTGTGAAGTGCAATAGGCGTGCTTTTTTTTGACAAGAACAATTTGTGCTATATATATGCAGAAAATATATTATTATTATTATTATTATTTTTTATCATTATTATTATTATCATTACTGTTCGTTGTTGTTGTTGTTACTACTACTATTATTATTATCATTATCATTACATCACTTATTACTTATCATCATCATTATTATTATTGCTATTCTTGCTGTTTTCGTTACTGTTTCTTATTGTTATCATTATCAATATTATTATGACGCATTTATCAGATCTGGACAATGACAGTGTCCGTCAATGATCTTCCCAATTGTTATAGACACAACCTGAAGAAAGATACGTTTCCACACGCGTACATTATAACTCAGAGTGGAAAAGAAAATATTAATTAATTTCTCACAACACGGCAGTTTTAACCTTTAACTCTTTGATCATTTTTTAAACTTGTCTTTTTTTCCTGTAAAAAAACAGGGAGAATAGGAATACGATGGGGAGGTGAAGGACGAAGAAAACAACGAAATAATACGTACTACAATTAAGAACATACAGCAAAACGTTTGCTGACGTTGGCAGCAAAACACTCACCGTCCACAAAGACAAATCGACTTCCTCCGTGGCCCAGAACTTCCTTGATGTGCCTCCATGTTCCCCCAATACAGCCCTCCCGATGTCTGCACACACACACACACACACACACACACACACACACACACACACACACACACACACACACACACACACACACATACTACACACACACCACACACACACACAACAACACACACACACACATGTGCGTGCACGCATACACGCACGCACGCACGCACGCACGCACGCACAAAGACACACACATACACACACGTACATACAAACACATACACGCATAAAAGCAAGAGTCTGAATCAAATAGACTGCCGTCATTTCAGAAGCGTAAAAACATTAAAAAAAAAAAAAATGAAAAAGAAGATTAATGCATAATCAATTGAGGAAACGAAACAGTAGTCAAGATACACATACACACGCCCCACCCCCCCCCCCCACACACACACATATACACACACGCGCTCACACGCACACATACAAATACACACACACAAACTCAACCACACACACACATACATATATATACACACAACGCATTACATCATACTTCGGGGACTGCGTTTCAGACAGCAGGGTTTTGAAGCTGGAAAACAATTTGCACTGGTTGTCTGTAAGGAATAACATAATGATGTGACATGCACGATATGTGTACTGTGAAGGATGAGTGTACTGTACTCGTATAAATATTGAGATGTTACACGCAAACAAACAAAAAAATTACATGTTAAAAGACATCTTGAATACATGTCCCGTATAATGTTTTGATAAATCAGACCGAGTGAAAAATAGACAGATACGATTTTTTCTGCTGACTGGCCTTTGTCAAGCGTACAAAAAAGAGAACATGATCACTGGGTTTAGGATGAACTTAGAGAGAGAGAGAGAGAGAGAGAGAGAGAGAGAGAGGAGGGAGAGAGAGAGAGAGAGAGAAAGAGAGAGAGAGAGAGAGAGAGAGAGAGAGAGGGAGAGAGCACGCTAAAGAGAAGGAAAGTACAAGTCGTGTTTTCTCTCTGTCGTTCCGTCCTAAAAATGATGATCGAGTTTCTTCTTCTATCTTGTGTGTGTGTGTGTGTGTGTGTGTGTGTGTGTGTGTGTGTGTGTGTGTGTGTGTGTACGTGTGTGTGTGTGCGTGTGTGTGTGTACGTGTGTGTGTGTGCGTGCGTGGAGACACGTGCGTGCGCGCGCAGCAATAAAAACAAAAACCTAGCCGACATTTGTGCAATGAGGCCAATATTAACAGCAAGGCTCACTTTATAAAACAATAACACTCCATAATCCCCTACATAAACATAACTTTTATACTACTCGACAATAGACTTGGGCTCACCTGGGGGTACCTGGATTGGGCCATCTGTAGGCTATCTGCTTGGTCAGGTCATTATATACCCGTTTGTAGTATTCCTCGGGTCCCCGGGGACGGGGCAGCTCAGGGAACTTCTCCTGAATGGCCAAGTCGTCTTCTTCTGCTGCAGGTGCCTCTGCCTGCAAAAAAAATTGACGGGTGGTTTGTGATATTTAGGTATACAGTTACCACTTTAAAGGGAGCTGCAATTGAGTCCTCTATTTGTTATATATAGTTACCGTTTTACTGGGAGCTTCCATAAATTCTCTATTTGTTGTATATAGCTACTGTTTTACTGGGAACTTTTCATGAATTCTCTATTTGTTGTATATAGCTACTGTTTTACTGGGAACTTTTCATGAATTCTCTATTTGTTGTATATAGCTACTGTTTTACTGGGAACTTTTCATGAATTCTCTATTTGTTGTATATAGCTACTGTTTTACTGGGAACTTTTCATGAATTCTCTATTTGTTGTATATAGCTACTATTTTACTGGGAACTTTTCATGAATTCTCTATTTGTTGTATATAGTTACTGGGAGCTTCCATGAATTCTCTGTTTGTTGTATATGGTTACTTTTTTACTGTTTTACTGGGAGCTTCCATGAATTCTCTGTTTGTTGTATATGGTTACTTTTTTACTGTTTTACTGGGAGCTTCCATGAATTCTCTGTTTGTTGTATATGGTTACTTTTTTACTGTTTTACTGGGAGCTTCCATGAATTCTCTATTTGTTGTATATGGTTACTGTTTTACTGGGAACTTTTCATGAATTCTCTATTTGTTGTATATGGTTACTATTTTACTGGGAACTTTTCATGAATTCTCTATTTGTTGTATATGGTTACTGTTTTACTGGGAGCTTCCATGAATTCTCTATTTGTTGTATATGGTTACTGTTTTACTGGGAACTTTTCATGAATTCTCTATTTGTTGTATATAGTTACTATTTTACTGGGAACTTTTCATGAATTCTCTATTTGTTGTATATGGTTACTGTTTTACTGGGAGCTTCCATGAATTCTCTATTTGTTGTATATGGTTACTGTTTTACTGGGAACTTTTCATGAATTCTCTATTTGTTGTATATAGTTACTATTTTACTGGGAACTTTTCATGAATTCTCTATTTGTTGTATATGGTTACTGTTTTACTGGGAGCTTCCATGAATTCTCTATTTGTTGTATATAGCTACTGTTTTACTGGGAACTTTTCATGAATTCTCTATTTGTTGTATATAGTTACTATTTTACTGGGAGCTCTCACGAGTCCTTTATTTGTTGTATATAGTTACAACTTTACTGGGAACTTTCATGAGTCCTCTATTTGTTGTATATAGTTACTGTTTTACTGGGAATTTTCATGAATTCTCTGTTTGTTGTATATAGCCACTGTTTAACTGGGAGCTTTCACGAGTCCTCTATTTGTTGCATATCTTTACTGGTTTACTGGGAGCTTTCATGAGTCCTCTATTTGTTGTGTATAGTTACTACTTTACTGGAGCTTTAACGAGTCCTCTATTTGTTGTGTATAGTTACTACTTTACTGGAGCTTTAACGAGTCCTCTATTTGTTGTGTATAGTTATACTTTACTGGGAGCTTTAACGAGTCCTCTATTTGTTGTGTATAGTTACTACTTTACTGGAGCTTTAACGAGTCCTCTATTTGTTGTATATAGTTACAACTTTACTGGAGCTTTCGCGAGTCCTCTATTTGAAATGGCAATACATGTAGAGGGAGAGTGGGGGAAGGGGAAGGGGACAAATGGAACATGCATATCACTATGCTGACACCACCAGAATGGTTGGAGCAGTCAGGCTAGCAGCAAACAGGTCAGATTATATGATGCTGGTATCGAATTCGAGATGTCTGAGAAAAAATGCGGAAACAGGCGTACACAGATTGACAGAAGACAGAAATATGGCAGCTTATACCATAGACAGACAGAAGATGAAATGAAATCATTTTAGATGAAATATACCAACAGACAGACACTGGAGAAATGAAAAATCTACTAGACAACCAGTCCCCGTGGCACAGTGGTCTGCCCAACGGACCGCAGACTGGAAGGTTGTGGGTTCGAACCTCAACAATCCTGTTAACGTCAGCGTGGGATTTTTCGGCCCCTACCGGCTTCCCCCCCCCCCCCCCCCCCCTTGCAGAGCTGGGTGTGCTATGGCTTCACTGGTAATACTGAGACCAAAACTCCTGACCAACACCGCAGGTGTATGTATCTCTCGGGTCTGATTGACGCCAGAACATATTATGAAAATCAGTATAGATTATAGCCTTGTCACACAGTCACAATCCAGAGAGGATCTCCATGGCATCATGATTATCATCTCTATTGTTATTACATCATAGCATTGCGGAAAAGATGTCTCAGATTCTGTGGCCGTTGTGTGCCCAGCAAAACAAACAAGCAAACAAAAAAGGATCTTACAGACATTCTGTGGCCAACAAAACAAAACAAACAAACAAAAGATCTTATAGACATACCTGAGGCTGTGACCACGTCCCTCCTGTAGCTGGGTCCCATGTGAAACCCGCTCTGCAAACATATATTGCTATGTCTCACTTCACAATACAATACATAGCTGAATAATATAATTTGATATGAGGAGGCAGACACAAGAACCAAGAAGAACATTAATAAAGAAGATTAGGAAAAGACATGCGACATTTAGAGGACATTTTATGAGGAAAGAAAAATCAGAGCATCTGGTCACAACAAGAAAACTGGGAGAAGGGGGGGGGGGGGGAGAGAGCACCAGGTAGACCCAGGGAGAAAATACTGGACGTTACTTGCATAGTGACTGAGGACAGAGAGAGTGGGAAATGTACTTGTAGTGACAAGGGATAGATTCGTATGGATGGCCATAATCGCCAACGCCATGCGGCAGAGCACATGATGATGATGAATATGACACAACACAAAACGCCGTAGTAGTAGGTAACTCTGGAGAGAGCTGGACAGCAGAATGTCTTCAGAGAAGAACCCCCCACCCCCACCCCCACCCACTACACACCCACTCAAGCAAGTGTTTCGGACCTGAACTTTTTATACTCTGAGGGGTCCAGGCCGCATCCAAGTCACGACTCCTGGATGCTTTTCTGCTGTCGCCATCCTTTGCCACCAGAGTTTAAAACCCGCGCTTACAAGGTAGTCTGGCGTCTCAAGGCCAAGAAACTCTTGTGACAAACGTCTTAACGACTTAGCCACCAAATACCTGCAGTACATGTATATATGGGGAAACTTTAAGCCTAATGAACTTTACTTTTGTTCCTTCTCATCAGGTCGTGTTGAAATTCTTTTCGGCTACTTTCCCCAATGCCTTTTCCTTCCCAGAAATCGAGGGCTGTTTCATGAGGTCACAGACACACGTAAAGCAAATACATATCAACCCTTAACAATAACAACAAAGAGAACGACAATGATAAAACAATACTGTTACGAGTTGCACAGTGACACAAACAACAAACACAAAACTCAAATTCAAGAAGTCAATATCCTACAGTTCAGAATTTATTTAGGAGAGATTCATCTTCCTCAGACAGTTCCATATGCGCTCCACCTAATCTGCAACCTGAAAGGCCTTGAAAAGTCTTGAAATGGAGGGAAACACGACTTAACCCTTTGACTCCCGCACCTGTCCACCACCATCATGTATTATCCACCATTCTAGCAAAGCAAAAACTGAACCCTTTGAATCCTTCACCCTATCCACCAGCTTCCTTCAGTAAGCAGGTGGACAGGGTGAGGGAGTCAAAGGGTTCAGTTTTTGCAGCTGGTGGACAGGGGTGTGTGGGTCAAAGGGTTAAAAAGTAACACTAAGATGACACTACCAGCATGAATGGCCCATTAAGACGGGCAGCCAAGAAGCCAGTTTATATGTTGTGGGCTGGGACTGAATTCGAGACATCGGAGCTCCAGTCCACAGCCTTGTTACTAGAACCAGCCAGCCCACCAAAAGGAAGTCTAAAGCATCAGCTACCACAGTAAATACAGAGCCAAAGATCATCTACCACTTCACACTTACAACTTGTTATCGGCCACTATGTTATTCAAAGAATGAACGATAACTATCACGTTTTTCGTGAACAGTGCAACGATCATTCTCTGACAAGGACCGTTTTGTATGATATTCGTTGTTTCATGTCACCATAGCGCAAAGTTCTGATAGAAGTAAGCTACTGTTCACAAGTGGAGCAGCTTATCAAATCTTTGAAAATAACCTAATATGGAAGATTCAGAAGGAAACGAATAAAAAACAAACTGAAGATTGAGAATGAGTTGTTCCTCTCCACCACTACCATCCCGCTCAACCCCTCTCCATTAAAAAAAAATAATAATGAATTAAAAAAAAATAATAATGAATAAAAAAATATATATATAAAAAAATAAATAAAAAATTTCAACGTTCAGCAGATCCGATTTCGTGGTCTAGCTAGCTAACCTGGTAGAGTCATGAACTCAACGTAAGATATTCAAGTTCAATTCCAGCATGCACAGACAAGTATTGGCCTTTTCGCTACTCATCTGAAATGACTGGTGGTGTAAGTAGTATGCATGCTATAAACTCAAAGTTCCCGTCTCCTTCCATTTGAAGACTTCGCTTGCCCTCAGGGTTGAATGTTTGCACGAGCTAATCGAGGCTTCCACTCCATTGCTCATCGTGACAGATTTTGGGTGGAGCACACATGGAGCTGTCGAAATGTAATTGAATACCAATTCCAAATCGGACTCCTAACATAACCTTACAACACGCCTTGAGTGCGGCAACAGACATAATATCGACACAATAAATGAATAATCAAAATAAAGTACTGCCTCTGGGCACTAAGCCGACGGCTTAACGTCAGGTGGTAACGGATAATTACACTTACAAACACGAAACCGTTCTACGCTTAAACGCACTGATTGATTCAGTCACACGACCACATGCATGCATACCAGCACATTTATATGCAGACATGGTCCTCTGACAGTGACAGATATATTCAACAAGAACGAGGGACCGGCTCGTTCGTTCTTTTTCGTGGAGCAGTCGAATCAATGTCTGATGTCTCGAGTCCAGTCCCAGTTCTGATGGGTGCAATTGTATGGGTGGCTAAGCCGTCTAACTTCCAATCGGAAGGTATGGGGTTCGATCTGCGAGGTACCTCCCGCCTGGTGGCAAAGGGTGGAGATTTTTTTTTTTTTTTTTTTTTTTTGGTCGACCTCCTATATCAACATGTTTGGCCCCCTGTCCCCTCTCCCTGCGATAGTGGACACAATCCAGCGCATCTCCTACGACCGATGTTCACAAAAAAAAAGCGAATTTGCAAATCAATGCGCCAAAGCACACGTGTAAATCTAACTGACAATACCACCTGTTTCGTAGACCCTGAGCCGGGAAATAGGATGTTTATCAAACTAAAAAAGAACTGTTCGGTTTATTCTACCGCAAAATAACATTTTATTACCAAAATGCTTGATATATTAAGCCCAGTCTAATTCAAGGGATCGTTATTTTTCGATCTGTTAATGTATCAGTTTTCAGATGTGCATGGCTACTCATGATTGTATATAATTGTCTGTTTGTTAGTTCCTAGACATGATTATGTTTTACTGATAGCCTGAGGCCTACTGCTTTTACTACATATAATTATGTAATTATGTTAGTGGACTAGGTGAGTCGACTGCTTTTACTGTATATAATTATCTGATTATCTGTAAAAGACTAGGTAGGTCGACTGTTTTTACTGTGTATAATCATCTAATTGTCTGTTTATTAAAAGACTAGACCATGTCATTTGTTTAAGTCTAGACAATGTAATTATAGTTGTTCTTTTGAAAGCCTGTACGCCTAGTGCTTTTCAACTGCCCAATATTCTTGCAGAATGCACATTCTGTTCTCTCCATCTTCTAGGAGACATGCGATCCCGAGGATTGGTACCCGATTATGGTCCATTCTGTGACATAGACGCCTGTATTAGGCTAATCGATTTCATTTTTACTTCCCCCGGGTCAATGTTGCATTAGAGATAACAATTACCTAACCTTAAATTTGACGCTAGATCTAGTTTAGTCTGACACTTATCTCATTAGTGGGCTTCTTTTGGATAGCTTCGATCCTCTTTCTATGACACAGTTCGCTATCTGAATTTAGGGCTTGATCTAAGATCTATCGCACTGGGACAACTCCGTATGCGCTCTGCTCTACAAATAATACAGTAGTAATCTGACAGACTCCTTGCGCCTAGGGCAAAACCCTGCGCCCCTACGTTCTGACGCGGAGAGCAAAGCGGAGGTTGGGGGTGGGGGGATAGAACAAGAAGCTGATATCATCAGAATGCCGGAAGCAAGACTAAGTCGACGTTTAGGATACCAAATTAAACTTAATTCAACGGAAGATCTGGAATCCAAGACTATCAAAAAGAACAGCAAGTCCCCGGCCCGGGCTGGATGTCTTGACGTGAAAAACAAAACAAACAAACCAAACCAAACAAAAACCGACTCACCCTTGTATCGCTGCCTCAACGGCTGTGGGACCGTACATGACACTCATGATTGATTAGATCTAGATCTAGTTTCCAGGCTAACGAAAACTTGGATTCTTCTCTTCTTTGACTGGAAACTTTCTTGGTCAAATTAAAATGAACTCCAAACCAATTGTACTTTAAACTAAATCAAAACTGAATTCCATGTGTTCGTAAAAATGACTTATGTGTCTGATAAATCATTCCCTCTCTTATCACTCAAACGTCTAGACTTATCCGCAATCAGTCGAATTTTCCTCTTGCACATGTTGGTAAGTTTATTAAACCAATAGGAAGAGAAAGAACAAGTGACGATATGATAGACAAGTGACGTCTTTTCTTCTGAAAGGTTTAGTACGAGAGTGTCCATGGAAACCTCACACGTACAAACACACAAAGTTTCATTCCCCTTAAGACGTCGTGTCGGCAGTATTTTATACGCGGTACGCAATATAAGCATATCACAAATGTAATGCAACGACTTTCAAAATAGGTATGCCTATGATTGCAAGCATCAGCGAATAAAAAGTGCTACAGAGAGAGAGAGAGAGAGAAGAGAGATCATATCGATAACTTATAGTGCAAAATAACCTCAAAAGATGTGCATCTTTCTCTGCAGCGTTAGCCTTTTCGAAATCTTAGTCCCAGTAGTACATCACACCAGTTTACAGACTCGGTAACAAACACGTCCAATTAATTGTTTCCAAATCTATTCTAAAAAGTAAAAACCAAACTAGGTACTGCGTACGGTACATTGTGTGTCTTTTTGACAGACATTTGTCATTGACTGATACTTGATTGTATCCAACTCTGTTCTACAAGGCACTAGACATAGCGTACGTTGCGTCGTGTGACTTTCAGACAGACATCAGTCAAATGTTTTTTTATTACACCCCTTCTTAACAATCTAAGCCTAGCATAAGTTACCCTGCGTGTCTTTTTGACATACATCAGCAAATATCTTTGTTTCCAAATCTATTTACAGAAATCTACACTTAGCATAGTTACCCTGTGTGTATTTTCAGTTAACATCCGACAAATAAGCTTGGTCGTTCCAAATCTATTCTACACCAAACTAGGCCGGCTATGCGTTTCTCTAATTATGTCTTTTTGACAGACATCAGACAAACACGTTGTCTCAATGTATTCTACATAAATTAAGCCTATCAGTTTCGTGTATGTCTGTGTGACTAACATCAGTCCATGTGTAACGTCAGAATTATTTGGTTATTATGACACTTTACTGCACCATCAATATTGGTTTACTGCATCTTTTGTGTTATAATCTGTGGTATCTCCAACAAAAATGATTTTGATTCAAAATCATTCAGATTCTGATCACAACATCCTTTCTAGTGTGGGTTCACTAGCTTTTCTGATAAAGTCTCGGTCTTAATGTCTCGAGTTCAATGCCACCATGCAACAAAAAAAGTTGGTTTGTCCCCTGTCAGTCTTAATGGTTCAGTTATTTTTGTGGAGATCAGTTTTTATTTGTTCTCTTTCCTCTTGCCAATACACAAGGTTTGCGCTAGCTCTTCGAGTAGCTAGTATTTGGGTGGACCTCAATGGAACCATTCGAATGTGATGAATCCCTCTTGAAAAAATTCCAATCGCCAGACTTCTCTTTAATCACCGCCCTGACCTTTAACAGTTCTTCCTATCTGTTCTTCGGAACCATAGGAAAGAGACGGAGTTGTGTATGTTATGCACGGGTCACACATCGTACATTCACTCGTATCTTTTCAAAATTGAGGAACTACAATGGTGTATACTGTGTGAAGAGGTGAAGAGCCACTCAGCACCAAATATTGTTATTGAATGCCGGGACTTATTGTGTTTTTGTTTAAAGCCCAGCGACTGCGTAGAGCCATATCAGGGCTATAACCGTTTCATACACAATACTTCAACAGGGAAAAAAAGGAAGAGGGAAAAGAAAACTAAGTACACATATCATGCATTCAGCGGACATAATGTAAGGAGATGCCCCTGACGTTGACGCTCCGTCCAATTTATCGGACAGGGATTTAAAAAAACATATCTGAATACAAATCGAAGCAAAATAAGGACACTAAAAACATATATATATATATTATATATAATATTATAATTATATATATATATATATATAATATATATATATAATACGTGGAAAAATAAGCATCCCAAAGCAACTCCTTAAAGAAACTTTTTCAGGTTGTTAACTCCGACGTAATTTTCAAAGTTTTTACGAGACATCAGTAGATTTCATCTCATATGATACTACGTACAAAAAAAGGTTTAAAAGCATTTTCAAACTTCAAAGGCTAATCATGTGTTTGGTTATTCACCTGTTGTCCATTTTGGTTAAACTTGGGAGTTATTTTCAACGTGGTGTTAGCCTGCATGGCTGTCATGGCTGCATGGTTATCACAACATAACTGTATTGACTGCATTCTTGTTGCCATCCAGCTCCGATCCTCGTGAAGGTAAACAATGCACGCCCCGTGGGATGCCGGGGCTCTTTCAGTGTAAATAGTATCCCCACTTCTGGAATTCTGTGCTAAAACTTTCCTCATTCTGTCAATCTCTTTTTCTCTGCCTTGTTGCTTTGCTTTCTGTCATTTCTACCTATCATTTTCTGCCTTAATGGTCCATTCACCTGTATGTGTTCGATAAAGTCTTATGTACTCTTTCTTAGTATTGATAATTGGGTACATGTATTAAGTGCATTTTTGGTTCTAGGGAGGTGAGATATGCGGAAGCAATTTTAGGTAATTTATGCCTGTTTTTATATGTTTTGGTGTCCTTATGTTTGCTTTAATGTATTCAGGTGTGTTTTCTTAAATCTTCCCTGCGCGATAAATTGGTCGGAGTGGTCAACGCCGGGGGCATGTCCTTAGATTATGTGCGTGAATGCATTGATATGTGTACTTAATTTTCTTTTCTTTCTTTCCTTTTTTTTTTTTCTTTTTTCCTGTTGAAGTTTTGTATGTTTTGAAGCGGTTTAGCCCTCCTGATATGGCTCTGCGCAGTCGGCTGGGTTTTTAAACAACAATAACAACAACAAACAATACACGATCACAATACACAAACACTTACTGCTCATCTGTGGACTGAAGCAGGGCAGGGGCCGTGTGCTCCCTCTGCAGGTAGACTGGTGTGAAGCGTGCATCGACATTGTGCAGATCTACAACAGTAACAAGGGGACATGCAGAAAGAAACCAGAAACACACGAAAACACAAACAGAAACGCGTTTCAATTAACCCTTTGACTCCTGCACCCTGTCCACCATCTCCAAAAATTAACCCTTTGAACCCCTCACCCTATCCACCAGCTTCCTGCAGGAAGCTGGTGGATAGGGTGAGGGGTTCAAAGGGTTAAGTTTTTGTTTTGATAGCATGGTTGGCAATGAAGGATGCTTGTGGACAGGCTGCGGGAGTCAAACGATTAACTAAACCTGACAGACATCAAATTAAGTTTCGGCCGCCCATCTTTTGTTAAACGTAGACAAAAGATACAAAGAAACAATCAAACACAATTTAGAACAATAAGCAATAGTAAAAGAAATTCCCCGGCGTTTTCGTTGAGCTGGAAACAAAAGACTGATCAATAAGATGCACAGGTCATGCACTCAACACATGATCAAAGCAGACTGCTATAGTCATGCACTACATAATGCACAAGACCAAAATAGCAGACTACTATCAAGTCATGCACTAATAATGCACAAGACCAAAATAGCAGACTACTATCAAGTCATGCACTACATAATGCACAAGACCAAAATAGCAGACTACTATCAAGTCATGCACTACATAAGCACAAGACCAAAATAGCAGACTACTATCAAGTCATGCACTACATAAGCACAAGACCAAAATAGCAGACTACTATCAAGTCATGCACTACATAATGCACAAGACCAAAATAGCAGACTACTATCAAGTCATGCACTACATAATGCACAAGACCAAAATAGCAGACTACTATCAAGTCATGCACTACATAATGCACAAGACCAAAATAGCAGACTACTATCAAGTCATGCACTACATAATGCACAGACAAATAGCAACTATATATCTGCACTAATAACGCACAAGACCACACAACATTTCTACACACGTAGGTCATGAAGTTTGACCTCCTCCCCTCCCCTCCCCACAGACAGGTAACAGTTTAGCTGTCCATCTTAATGCTCCAATCATTTGTGTGTGTGTGTGTGTGTGTGTGTGTGCGTGTGGCGTGTGTGTGTGTGTGTGTGTGCGTGTGTGTGTGTGTGTGTGTGTGTGTGTGTGTGTGTGTGTGTGTGTGTGTGTGTGTGTGTGATGTCATTGTTGCATGCATACTACCGGTACCCTCCCCGTTTCAAGACTTTGTCAGCGCGTGGGGTTTTGTCCTGAATCAAGGTGTTTGCTAGGTTGCTTGCTGGCGGTTTTCGGTGGAGCACATCTGGAATTGCCCGAAAACGATGAATCTTTCTTGAAAAACCCCAGACTCCAAACCCATTCACACACACACACACGCCACCACACACACACACACACACACACACACACACACACACACACACACACACACACACACACACACACACACACACACGCTTATCTTTCATAATCTCGAGGCAATAGTGTGTGTGTGTGCGTGCGTGCGTGCGTGCGTGCGTGCTGGTGCGTGTGTGTGTGTGTGTGTGTGTGTGTGTGTGTGTGTGTGTGGTGTGTGTGTGTGTGCGAGAGCATATGTGTGTACGTATGTTTGTGTGTGTGTTTGTGAATATAGTTTTTTTGTTTTGTTTTGTTTTGTTTCGTTTTGTTTTGTTTTGGTTTGTTTGTTTTACATTCTAAAAAATTAGTATCCATAAACGCAAGCACTTCTCTTATCAGTGGTCTGG
>JAPXFY010000024.1:21493297-21498297 GCA_030674185.1 Monoplex corrugatus
GATTACGTCACGTGAGTCTTTGACTTCAGACTTAACACCACGTACCTTATAGATAATATACCTATACCAACAGCTGACAGTTCTAGAAGATAATGTGATACGTGAGTCATTATTTCAGACATCAACATCAACATACCTATAAAAATACCTATATCCAACAGCTGACAGTTCTAGAAGAAAATGTGATACGTGAGTCATGACTTCAGACTCAACATCACGTACCTATAGTATGCCTATATCCAACGGCAGACAGATCTGGAATTTCAACAAAAACTACGTCTAAAACTTAAAACATTATTTAACATTCCACAGACTGCAGTACTTTTTTTTCAAAGAGTTCCGATTTTTCTCAGACGCCTGCAGCACCGTCGTCGTTTTGCCTTTTGCCCACACTGTGCAGGCAGTATGTTACTGCACAGTCTGCATACTAATCTGCAATGGGCGTGCACGCTGGGTGTTTTCATGTTTCCATATGCCACCGAACATCGACACGAATGACACGATTTTTGATATATATATTTGATGATTCACGTGTTATACACACGACAGAAGACACACAGGGTTCTACACACACAGGGTTCTTATTGCGCACGCATGCGCGCGCGCGCGCACACACACACACACACACACACACACACACATACACACACACACACACACACACACACACACACACACACAACACACACACACACACACACACACACACACACACACACTGGCAGGTCTGCACACATGTTGATCAGAAGACCGGAATAATCTCCACCGTTTACCAACTAGGCGAGACGTACCCAGGTAGAATCGAACCCCGGATCTTCCGATTGACAGTCCGACGTTTACCGACTTGACCACCGCACCCATTGTGAATGTTACTGAAACCCAGAACTGTCAAACTACATTTGAAATAGGCCTATTACAACAAATTATTCAGAAATTGGCAGTTCCGGGACGACGAACAAAACAGAAATATGAAACGTAATCCTCAATTATCATTCGCATCGGCTTTCATACTGGCTACCTATGGTAGACTACTTTCAGCAAGAGACAGTTTTAAGAGACAAACAAAATCAAACGTAAACCTCCTTGTTAACAATTCATACACACCTGTTTCTGCTGGCACTTGCAGACGACGTAACAAAAACTATGTGTGAAACCCTAAAACTTGATAAATAGCTAAGGTAAATTCAGAGCCACTGGTGGTGAATGGCGTCCGTCTATCACACACAAACAGTAGTCTAGATCTATACACTTCCGTCAGCCGTTGCCATGTCCTGAACTACTTTCTGGCACCAATCAACTTCCAGCCGTCACGTCTGGTTGATCCACGGAGCTGACTGCGACACACCTGTACCCTGATCAAGCCAGTGATCAATGCATCCAGCCACTTTCTTTCTGTTCTGTTCAGCTTACCTGTTCAACCAGCTACCTGTAGTGTAGCGATCAACCAGAATGTGATCCGTGATAAATGTTCCCCCTCCTGGTTTACTCTTGGAATATTTTGCTTTAACTTTCAGGCTTCTTATTACGCGCGCGTGTGCACACACACACACACAGACAGAGAGAGAGAGAAAGAGAGAGAGAGAGAGAGAGAGAGAGAGAGAGAGAGAGAGAGAGGCCTTGATAGCATAGCTGCTGAGATCCCAGCCTCCCATCTGACTGCATGGAATTCAGTCTGGCTTGAAAAAAAAATGTGCCGGCGGCCTTCAGTTCACCCACCTGTGAATGGGTACCTGGCCCTGTTCAGTGGAAGCAACGACGGAGATGGGATAGGCACTGCTGGCTCTGAGAAAAATTGAGTTTTCTAACATCTCTCTCTCTCTCTCTCTCTCTCTCTCTCTCTCTCTCTCTCTCTCTCTCTCTCTCTCTCTCTCTCTGTCTGTCTGTCTCTCTCTCTCTCATTACTTTGTGCCAGTGTAAAAACACTTCATGAATGAGGGCTGGATGTGAAAATCTTACTTATGCTTATGCCACTTTTCTCGAAAATAGTTGATGATCTTAGTTTATTTGTTTGTTATTGTTGTTGTCTTTATATGTATACATATATACATATATATATATATATACACATATCAGTGAGTAGATGTCGCGCCAGCAGGCAGCAAAAGTGTGTGTGGTGTTTTACAGTGATTTTATCATGGTACTATTTGATTTTATGCATTGAATTTTGTATCAGTTTGTTGCTTTTAAATCCCGACACACGGTGATGTAAATTTTTTTTTTTAATTTTGAATATTTTACCAGATAATCTGATTTCAAAGTTTTTACACCTCTTTTCATCATTTTAATTCAGCCGCTCAAGTCGGACATTTTATCTGTGAACTGTGTTTACATTTTAGCCTACTGTGTTCGCCCAACGCTACAGCTTTCCCAAACCTTTGTGTTCTCTGCAAGTATCTTGCTCTCCTGACTGGCTCGCAATTATGGACCCTTCTTTTATAAAACAAATTGGACTGACACTTTTTAAACACAGCAAGTGCTACCTCGGTGGAGGCGTCTACCAGCGCATACGAACACTGGGGCTGTGTCCTAAGCCCCGCACTGCGCGATCCTGTCGTGGTGGACGTCTCCACCGACTTTGGCACAATCTGCCTCCTGCTGTGCCAGTCCGACACCACTCTTCTGCTTCTTCGTCTCCTCCACTGCCCCTGCACTCGACCTTGCTGCTGCAAACTTCGTCTCCTCCTCTGCCGTCTTCGCCTTCGTCTTCTGTCCCGCCGGTGCCGCCTTCACCTTCTGTCCCGCCGGTGCCGCTTTCGTCTTCTGTCCCGCTGCCCTCGTCTTTTGTCCCGCTGGTGCTGCCTTTGTCTTCTGTCCCGCTGGTGCCTCCTTCGTCTTCTGTCCCGTCGTTGCTGCCTTCGTCTTCTGCCCCGCTGGTGTCTCCTTCGTCTTCTGTCCCGTCGGTGCTGCCTTCGTCTCCACCTCGGCCGCCGCATTGTGATAAACTGAAACTATGCCTTTTTAACGCTCAGTCAACATGCACTGATGGCAAAGCTGATGTCATTGCTGACTTTATCGCAGATGAGCATGTTGACATTGCTTTTATCACCGAAACATGGCTTAACCCCCTTGGTCATGAACCTATACATGTGAGTCTCACTCCGAGTGGTTACAGGCTTGCTTCTTTCCATCGCTCATCCCGAGGTGGTGGTATCGCCATCCTCTACAACGACTCACTCCATTCCCGCCTGTCTTTCTCGCAGTCTCTGCCTTTCTCCCATCCTTCTTTCGAGCACGTTGAAGTATCCTTCCAATCCACCCCTCACCCCATCACCTTCTCCTGTGTCTATCGACCTCCACCTAGCTCTGCCAACAAGCTCACCACATCCATGTTTCTCTCTGACTTTGATCAACTTCTTGATTACTACTGTCTCTTACCTGGAAATCTCATCATTCTAGGTGACATCAATGTCCACTATGACAACACTCACCGTTATGACACAAGACATATCATCAACTCTCTGTCCAATATGACTCAACACATTTCTGAACCAACCCATCAAAAAGGTCACATTCTTGACTGGATCATTTCTCGTGATCACCACAATTCCGCTACTGACAACTGCTTAGTTCTTTCTACCCGTCTAACTTCAGCCCTTCCATCTGACCACTCTGCAATTCTCTGTTCTCTCGACATTTCTCCTCCTTCCCGTACCAAGCGCACAGTGACTCGACGCAATCTCAAATCTATCGACCTCTCCACATTTTCATCTGATGCCTCCCGTCTCCTTTCTGAAAAGTCACATAACCTTGCCGATGAATTCTATACTACTCTCCACCATCTTCTGGACACTCATGCTCCAGCCACAACCCGTCTTTTACCTGACCGCCCCCCTACCCACTGGCTCACTCATGAGATCGCCTGTGCAAAACGTGCCCGCCGCAGAGCAGAGCGCCGCTGGCGCAAATCCAAACTCACTGTACACAGACAACTTTTCCAAGCCTCTAAAACAAAAGTATCCACCCTCATTGCATCAGCAAAAACAAGCTATTTCCAAACCAAAATCCTGAATGCCTCTTCTTCAAAAGAACTCTTTACAACCATGAATCATCTCCTTGGCACACGAAAAGATTTACCTCTCCCAACAAAACATACAAATGAAGAACTCCCATCTGTATTCTCCAACTATTTCACCACCAAAATACAAACTCTTCGTGACAGGCTTGACAGGACACCCTGTCAACCATGCCCACCTGACCCTTCCTTCTCTGGCACACCTCTTACTACTTTTACCCCAGTCTCACAAGAAGAAATTCTCAACACAATCAGATCCATGTCGTTCAAAACCTGCGAACTGGATCCTCTTCCAGGTTCTCTCTACGCCGACTGTCTCCCTACTCTCCTCCCATTCATCACTGACATCATCAACACTTCTCTTCAAACTGGAACTGTCCCTGATTCTTTCAAGTCTGCTATTGTTCACCCTCTCCTCAAGAAACACAATTTAGATCCAAATGAACTGAAAAATTACCGGCCTATCTCTAATCTCTCTTTCTTGTCAAAACTCCTTGAAAAAGTCGTCCTCAACCAGCTGAACTCTCACCTGTCTGCCAACAATCTCCTCAATCCTTTCCAGTCAGCCTACCGCCAGTGCCATAGCACTGAAACTGCCCTACTACACATTCTCAACAATCTCCTCCTTGCAACTGATACTGGCAAAGTCTCTCTCCTCACACTCCTTGATCTGTCTGCAGCCTTTGATACCATTGATCATGGTATTCTCCTTTCTAGACTTCATCATACTTTTGGTATCTCTGACATTGCTCTGTCTTGGTTCACTTCATACCTATCCAACAGAAAACAAAACCATTCTCATCAATGGCACTTACTCTCAACCTGCATACCTGACCTGTGGTGTTCCACAAGGATCTGTCCTTGGCCCTGTTCTTTTCACTCTTTACACCTCCCCCCTGTCCACCATCATCAACTCCCATTCTATAAAACACCACTTCTATGCTGATGACACCCAACTTCAAGACAGTGACTCACCTGATAATATACA
>JAPXFY010000024.1:21503297-21533297 GCA_030674185.1 Monoplex corrugatus
ATGAACGCAGATACAAAACATGCAAATGAACGTTTTATGAAAGCAAGGTTAAAAATCAACACAGAGTATGCACTGAGCTAATGAACGCTCAAGGAGCATAAAAATGAAATTATGCGCAGGAATACGAAGAGATGTGAATGAAATGAATGAGCTCTAGAGCGCGAGCGATAATTCTGAGGACGGTGTCGCTATAGTAACGATTGTATACCGTGACAAATGAAAATGAATACGAGGGGGTAAAATAGGGGCAGCAGGGCACTGGCCTTGCAACGGATTTCCATTGCGATAATGCTCAGAAGAGTATGGAAACGTTGAACATGCTATGTAACGGTATGCTATGTAACTGTTGATGAAATATATCGGAATATTTAATCACGAACGATTGACGATCTGGAATTTAAGGCGGCACGAACGACCGGATCGATAGCGTCATACAACCGAATGTAACGTCGCACCAAGATGGTTCCTGTGTTATGAAGAATATTTGCCTGCAACAAACAAACACGTTAGTACCAAAACATACACAACACAAAAAGAAGGTAATCCTATAAAATATGTAATGCTCATTGATATCTGACATACATAGTATCGTAACACTGTTGAGAACCTTTCTTTGGGCCACAGACAGTAGTAGTGCTAGTACTATACATCCTACTGTGTAAATTGAATCACTGTTAATGAGCACAAGAAAAGATGATTTTTCTTTTTGCATAATTATAGTGTCATTTTCTCAGTAGTAATCCTTCACGTCACTGTACATACTTTTATCAGTCTTTGATTATGTGTGCCATATCATGTGAATTGAAAAGAAATCCTCTGAACGAAGGATCTACACATATGCACTTTAAGGCCCTCAAGCACGGCACCTTGTGACGAGTGTCACTCAATACACACACCAAAATAAATTGAAAAAACGGGCAATACCGAGGGCGCACCAATGTGCGTTTAAGTCCCTATGGTGGTATGCCATGTAGCATGAAGCACAAAGTAGTATGAACAGTAATAACTGGCACCGGGCATAATGAAGAACTGGTAAAGGCAGTAGAAGTAAGAAGTGTGCATCATTCAATAAGTACCAAATGCGCCATCAAGGAAAACTAGAGCCACTACCGTTTGGCCATGTGACATATGACACATGAAACACCATGAAGTAAAACATGAGGCAATACTCAGAGCTGCCAGCGTTTGGCCCTATGACGACGTATGCCGTATAACACACCATGATGTAGAACTAGAGGCAATACTCGGAGCTGCCAGCGCGTGGCTCTTCATCGTTTGCCGTAGATAACTAAACCGAAGTAGGAAGGGGCAGTATCAGGGTCGCCAGCGCATAACCCTTTGCCGTATGCAACGTAGCATGAAGTCGCAAAAACCAAGATGAGCAGTGGGACTGTCTGACCTAATGTGGCGCTAAGGTACATGAACACCAGTAGCAGTACGAAGAGCACATGAAATGTTGGAATGAACAAATAAGCAATCACTGAGATAAGGAGACTACCTTGCAAAACAGTGTTGATTGTATGGACTTGAGATCGCAATACATAAGCTATGGCAGGACGAGAAGAAAGAACATCACACGAGCAACGTGCACATGTTGCTAATAATTTTGATGTATAGTCCACACAGGTGGTTTCCATGTAAAATATACTGACTTACATGTGAATACTTTCTCTCTACCATTCCCCATACGTTAGTAAACCTTAACGATAACTGTAGAAGTGATAAATAAATAATTACGCCCTTGATAGCAGGAAGAGAGGTATGGGCTGACACCGATGATGATTCTGTAGCACAAAAGGAACCACAAAAGATGGTTGCATATCAACCACAACGTACAGAACGTGTACACGAGACTCAAACTAGACATACAGATGGTTGGACATATACATGATCAGGAGCATCATAATCATAATGTGTATACATAGGTGTCCTGAAGACAACTTTTTTTTTCTCAGCATGATTGGCTGCATTAGGGATGAAAGTGAAAAACACTCAGTAACGAAATCATAGTTCGTAGTGGAACTGACTGTGAAAGAATATAATACGAAAAGGTACATATTGCAGAACAGCACTCATGAAGGAGACGAATAAACATAACCACAAAGGAAAGAAAAATATGCAACGCTAGTTCAAGAACGCTTGTACGAAAACCGAATCTTGAAAAGCCGTGTTTACAAACCACACACGTGACTACGATGGGCAGCAGAGGATGAATGACTCTGGAGGGTGGGAGGGTGGGGACTGAGGGAAGGAGGGGGGCTGTAGGCGTAACATGCTACGGTCAAGGTAGGCCCTAACCTCACATCTGACACGCGCTGGAGATAAGCTCGTTGATAGAATCACAGACATTGTGTTGGAGACAAGCAACAAGCTTTGGTGCAGTCTGTGACGTACTTGCTTCACTTTGCCTACGAAATGGTATCCAACACACATCTGTTAACTTGACTCGACATTTTGTAGATATATAAAGGCATCAACCAACCTATGGGAAATGACTCTGAACATAACTGAACATAGAAGATGAACTCCCCTAAGTGCTAATCTATGTGTTTCATTAGTATTTATATCTATGCTCACTCAGCTCAGGCAGTTGGCCTACGCTTGGCTATCAACTTGTGCTGTGTGGGGCAGTGCCAGAAACTTGAATTCGGAACACTGACATATCTTGGTTCTCGGCTATCTTTGACTTACACTTCGATTTTCACAATGATTCTATCTAGAATTTTTAAGATGGGGAATACTCGAAGGCTGCGATTTTGAAGTAAAGGGGAAAGACTGCAACTCCACCATGTATCGCAAGGGCGATGAGTTGGGGGGTGAGAATGAAACATTGGGGATGATTAAGAAGAGTTGGGGGTGAGAATGAAAAATTGTTTCTCTACTTTGATGTATTTCAAGGAGGATTTGATCTTGCCATCTATCAGGGAAAGAATTTAGTCTCCTTTTATCATGGAGAATTTAGGGTCACTCTGTCTCCAACATCACATACAACCAGAAATGAGAGTGACGAGAAGAAATGCACTAGCCACACTAGACATGATTCTCATAAATAGTCCACACATAAATTGATAACTACAAAGCCTTTATTCAATTAAGAAAAAGCGTAATTCACCATTTGTGTGTGCCATGAATCCTAATAGTCCTAAAAACCTAAGATGCGCTACGAATCTTCACTAACTGTCACACTGGGTGCCGACTCAGTGCTGACTCTCCCACTAGTCACTCCTAACGACTGACTGCTAGCCTACATACAGTGCGATTCCCATTTACCGATCTTTGTCTCTGCTACAAACATTCCCAGCTGCCCTCTAGCTGTCGATATCAATAAAACTGGGCATTTCAAATTTGGGGAACTTGGCGATCCTGGCATAGCTGCCTTGGTCGTCATTCAACATACCTATAATTTTCTTGGACATTGATGGCGATCTTGACATAGCGGCCATGGTCGTCATTCAACATACCTATAAATTTTCTTGGACATTAATGGCGATCTTGACATAGCGGCCATGGTCGTCATTCAACAGTCCCGTAATTTGCTTGGGCATTGGTATTTGCTGAGAAATATTGGTATTCTGGGTTATCTACCCTTTGTGCCCATTAAAGGTGGATAAGATCCATGTGAGAGTTAGATCCCGTTTGAATGGAAATTGCTGAGTGACAAATTGAATTATGGATGGCGTGATCTCCAGCGCGCCCACCTCATTAACTCCTCTACCAAGTCAGTCGAAGGAATGTTGGTAATTCAGGTTATCTGCCCTTTGTGCCCACTAAAGATGGATGAGAACCACGTGGGCGCCAGACCCTGTCCGAATGGAAATAACTGAGTGACCAGTTGAATTATGGATGGCTTGATCTGCAGCACACCCACCTCATTAACTCGTCTACCAAGTCAGTCGAAGGAATGTTTCTTCCCCCTTGAGGGAGGGCCCCTGTGATAGTACCCTTGTAAGGTGTATGCATCAACGATTCGTACAGTGATGAGTGTGTGTGTGTGTGTGGGGGGGGGGGGTGAATGTGTGTGTATGTATGTATGTCCGTTTGTCTGTGTGTGTGTGTGTGTGTGTGTGTGTGTGTGTGTGTGTGTGTGTGTGTGTTTGTGAGAGCGCGTGTGCGTGTGTGTTTGTGAGAGCGCGTGTGCGTATGTGAGTGAAAGAGAGAGAGAAAGAGAGATACATGCATACATACATGCATACATATACATACATACATACATACATACATATACATACATACATACATACATACACACATACATACATACATGCATACCTATACATACATACATACATGCATACATACATATATGTATGTACATAATACATACATACGTACGTACGTACATGCATACATACAGATAGACAGACAGACAGATAGAGAGAGGGGAGGTCGGTAGGAAGTGTGTGTGTGTGTGTGTGTGAGAGAGAGAAGAGAGAGAGAGAGAGAGAGAGAGAGAGACAGAGAGACAGAGAGACAGAGAGAGACAGAGAGAATTGAGATTCAGATTTCAGACTTCAGATATATTTTATCATTCAAAGACAGTAGCATAAGAGCCCAATGGACCTAGTACCTGCCTTATGGCTAGTCCTTGATACTCTACACACAAAATAGGAGCATAAAAATGAACCATAAAACAAAACAAAAAAACGAAAAAAGGGAAACTATTAAAAAAAAAGAGTTGTGAAAAATATTGACTTTTATATAATATGTATGTCAGTGGTTCATGCGCTGTACAAAAGCATGAGCGATAGAAGCAAACCTATGTAAATAAATACATGTCAACCCTTAACAATAAAAAACAATGAGAACATCATCATCATCATCAGGTGCCCTGCCGCATGGCGTTGACGATCATGGACTTCCATCTGTCTCTATCTCTAGTTGCCCCTAGCATCTCCTCCACCCTCCTCGTCTTCAGCCACTCTGCAAGTCCGTCTGGCATTTTCTCCCTGGGTCTATCTGGTGCTCTCTTTCCATCCAGTTTTCCCATTGTGACCAGGTGCTCCAAATCCCCCTTCCTCATAAAATGGCCTATAAATGTTGCCTGTCTTTTCCTAATCTTCCTTATGAGTGATCTACTTGTGTCTGCCTCCATCAAGACTGTCTCGTTTGTTTTCTTTGCTGTCTATGGAACTCTTAACATTCTTCTTAGAAACCACATCTCGACTACCTCAGTCTTGTTCTGGCTTTGCTTGACTGTCCACGCCTCACATCCATACAACAGTATTGGTTCTATATAACATTCAAGAGCTCTCTTCCTGATGTTAATTGATAGGCATTTGTTGGTAAGAATGCTTGTCATCTTCTTGAATGCTGTTTTGGCTTGGCCGATTCTGCCGGCTATTTCTGATGCGCATCTGCCGTCTGATGAAATGATCGTTCCCAGGTATTTAAATCTATCAACCTGTGTCAAGGTTGTGCCATCTGCTGTTATTTTGCATGAGGGGATTTCATGTTTTTTACTGATCACCATGACTTCAGTCTTCCTGCTGTTTAGTTCCAGCCCCTTACGTTTGCTTTCTATTTCTAGTATATTCACAAGGTTTTGTAGGTCCCTTTCATTTTCTGCAATTAGCACGGTGTCATCTGCGTATCGAATGAGAACAACAACACTAATGTAACAATATTGCTAGTCTTTGTATTCTCGTTTAATTATGAAAAAGTAAATTAAAGACATAGAATCAAACGAAATGGCTAAAAAAAATTATATGACACATTAAGAACAAACAAGGGAAGGGGGAGGGGAAGAGATGTCAACTAACGCAACAATGAAAATATATTAACTACAACGTATGCTACGTCATAGAAATTGGAAAAAATAATCGAAGTTTACTGATTTTTTTTGGTTTAATTTAAAGCCCAGCCAACTGCGTAGAGCCATATCAAAGCTACCTCGTATAAGTGTTTCAAAACATATACAATAACAAAAAAAAACAAAAAAAACAAAAAAACAAAAAAACAAAAAAAAAACAAAAAGAAAAGGAAATTAAGGACAATTATCAATGAATTTGAGCACTTAATCTTAGGAGATGCTCCTGGCATTGACCACTCCGTCCAATTTATTGCACAGAGGATTTAGAAAATATAACTGAATACAAATTTAAACATTACTAAGGATAATAAAACATTTATAAAATAGGGCCTGAGTGACCTAAAATTGCTTCCGAATATCTAATTTCCTTAAAGCCAAAAATGCACCTAACACATACACCCGATTATCATTCCTAAGAGAAAGTACGTAAGACTGTGTTTGGCTTGGGATAAACAGTTCTGTTAAATATTTTGGGGGAGGATCTATGCTTGTTTCGTACATTTCCGTGCTTTTGTTGTACTTAATCGGTTTTTGGGTGATAATATTTCCGCTTTATGTAATTTTTGGTCTGTGATTAGAGCGTTAGTCGTGGTACCTATGTCTGTCTCTATGTCTGTATGTGTGTACGCGTCCATGCACACATGTATGTATGTATGTATGTATGTATGTATGTATGTATGTATGTATGTATGTATGTATGTATGTATGTATGTATGTATGTATGCATGTATGCATGTATGTATGTATGTATGTATGTATGCATGTATGTATGTATGTATGCATGCATGTATGTATGATCTATGTATGTATGTATGCATGCATGTATGTATGTATTATGTATGAATGTATATATGTATGTATGTTGTATGTATGTATGATGGTATATATGTATGTATGTATGAGTGAGGGTATGTATGTATGCATGTATGTATGTATGCATGTATGTATGTATGTATGTATGCATGTATGTATGTATGTATGTATGCATGTACGTATGTATGTATGTACATATGTATGCATGCATGTGTATATGTATGTATGTATGTGTGTATGTACGTACGTACGTACATGTAAGTACGTATATTTGTATGCACGTACGTACGTACTCACGCATGTATGCACTCATGTACGTACGTACATATATGTGTGTATGTATGTATGTACGTACATATGTACGTATTATGCGTAAGTACATATGTTATGTTGTCATGTATGTACATCCATATGTATGTAAATATATATGTATTCTATTTATCTGTTTGTTCGATCAGGAATATCATGAACAATATTTTCCAATAATTCTGGCGGTAATGGCCTCTCGCTTGGGTTCATGGGGAGGTTAACTGGCGGCCCTTCCACTTCAGTTGACGCTGGGGGTCTTTGTGTAAGTTTATCTTTGCGCTCACTGCACTCAGTCCACTGTGCTCGTAGTCCGATAAATCAATGCTCTCAGATTGAGTTGACCTGTGAAGTTGGTATTTCCTCCGGATGAATATGTGTGTACAAACATACAGGGTGGTGGTGGTGGTGGTGGTGGCGTGAGAGTGGAACGTAAGGTGGGGGTTGGGGAGGATACGTAGGCCTGTACTTGTGTGTGTGTGTGTGTGTGTGTGTGTTTAGAGTGGGTGAGATTTTTGTAGGGTCGGGGGTGTTTGTGTGTACATATATATGTATTTTTGTGTGTATGTGTGTGTGTGTGTGTGTGTGTGTGTGTGTGTGTGTGTGTGTGTGTGTGTGTGTGTGTGTGTGTGTGTACACGTGTGTGTCTACGCGTGTGTGAGTATGTCCGTTGGTGTCTTTGTGAATGAAAGAGTAACTGAGTGCGTGTGTGTATTAGTTTGTGTATGATATGTGCGTATGTGTATGTAATTTATAACGATAATTATATCATTAGAATAATAATTATGTACGACTATTCTTAATGTTCAATTTTTTTTAATATGACAAATTACTGCCGTTGAATTTTAGTTGTCTATTTTCTTCCTCAATGCGTGTGAATGATAAACACCATACAATCTGTTACTGAAAGATAATAATTTGAAATGCCATGTTCTTACTGTTTTGTTATGAGAAATGTCCTCAACTGTGTGAAATGTCCCTTTCTTATCTGTGAAGTGTCCTGTTTTTATTATATGAAATGTCCTGGTTTTGTTATGGGATATGTCCAGGTTTTGTTATTGGAAATGTCCTGGTTTTGTTTATAGGATATGTCCGGGTTTTGTTATGGGAAATGTCCTGGTTTTGTTACAGGATATGTCCAGGTTTTGTTATTGGAAATGTCCTGGTTTTGTTACAGGATATGTCCAGGTTTTGTTATTGGAAATGTCCAGGTTTTGTTATAGGATATGTCCAGGTTTTGTTATGGGAAATGTCCTGGTTTTGTTATAGGATATGTACAGGTTTCCCTAACATTTTCCTATAATTCTGGCGGTGATGGCCTCTCGCTTGGGTTCATGGGAGGTTAACTGGCGGCCCTTCCACTTCAGTTGACGCTGGGGGTCTTTGTGTAAGTTTACTTTTGTGTTCTCATGCACTCGGTCCACTGTGCTCACGGTCCGATAAATCAATGTTCTCAGATTGCGTTGACCTGTGAAGTTGGTATTTCCCCCGGATGAATATGTGTGTACAAATATACAGGGTGTGGTGGTGGTGGGTGGTGGTGTGGGAGTGAGTGGAGCATCGGGTAGGGGTGGGGAAGGATACGTAGGCCTGTACTTGTGTGTTTGTTTGAGTGTGTGTGTGTGTGTGTGTGTGTGTGTGTGTGTGTGTGTGTGTGTGTGTGTGTGTGTGTGTGTGTGTGTGTGTGTGTGTGTGTGTTAGGGTGGTGAGATAGCGTGATTTTTGTAGGGTCGGGGGTGTTTGTATGTGTGTGTGTGTATGTGTGTGTGTGTGTGTGTGTGTGTGTGTGTGTGTGTGTGTGTGTGTGTGTGTTGCGCTCGCGCGCATGTGTGTGTATGTCCCTCAGTGTCTCTGTGAGTGAGTGAGTGTGCATGTGTGTGTATGATACGTGCGTATGTGTATGTGTTTTAATCGTATTATTAGAATAATAAGTATGTACGACTGTTCTTAATGTTCAATTTTTTTAATGTGACGAATTACTGCCGTTGAATTTTAGTTGTCTATTTTGTTCCTCAATGTGTGTGAATGATAAACACCACACCATCTGAAAAGATAATAATATGAAATGCCCTGTTCTTACGTGTGAGGTGTCCTGTTTTTATTATGGGAAATGTCCTGGCTTTGTTATGAGAAATGTCCTAAACTTTGTGAAATGTCCCATTCTTATCTGTGAAGTGTCCTGTTATTATATGAAATGTCCTGGTTTTGTTATGGGAAATGTCCTGGTTTTGTTATGGGAAATGTCCTGGCTTTGTTATGGGAAATGTCCTGGCTTTGTTATGAGAAATGTCCTAAACTTTGTGAAATGTCCCATTCTTATCTGTGAAGTGTCCTGTTATTATATGAAATGTCCTGGTTTTGTTATGGGAAATGTCCTGATTTTGTTATGAAAGATGTCCTGGTTTTGTTATAGGATATTCTAGGTTTGTTATGGGAAATGTCCTGATTTTGTTATGAGATATGTCCTGGTTTTGTTATAGGATATTCTAGGTTTTGTTATGAGAAATGTCCAGGTTTTGTTATGGGAAATGTCCAGGTTTCGTTATGGGAAATGTCCTGGTTTTGTTATGAGAAATGTCCTGGTTTCGTTATGGGAAATGTCCTGGTTTTGTTATGGGAAATGTCCAGTATTTTGTGAAATGTCTCAGCAAGGTGGAAAAGCAAAGGGAGAAGTGTGTGCGTGAGAGTGTGTGAGGGGGGCGGGGGCGGGAGGGTTGGATGGGGCTGAGGGGAACAAACTATGTGGGTGGACTTGGCATAGAAATGTTACTATACATAGTACCAGGCTATGTCTGTTCGTGATGTACCTTTGTGCTGGAATGGATTTGTCAACACGTAAAACGTGCACATTATAAAGGATTAAGATCGGGGGGGTGGGGGGATGGGGGTGGGGTTGGAGTGCTCGTGGTGTGTGTGTGTGTGTGTGTGTGTGTGTGTGTGTGTGTGGTGTGTGTGTGTGTGTGTTGCGTGCGTGTGTGAGACAACTTTGACCAAAAAACAAACAAAATCTGACTGTGGTACAGACTTGGTCTTGTGCGTGATAGTAGCTGTAAGCTTGAGTGGCTTTGTCAACAAATGCGTTTGTTTAGGCAGGAGAGAGGGAGAGAGAGAGAGAGAGAGAGAGAGAGAGAGAGAGAGAGAGAGAGAGAGAGAGAGAGAGAAGAGAGAGTGAGAGAGAGAGAGAAAGAGAGAGAGAGTGAGGAGAGAGAGTGAGAGATAGAGAGAGAAGAGACACAGAGAGAGAGAGAGAGAGAGAGAGGAGAGAGAGTGAGTGAGAGAGAGAGAGAGAGAAGCAGAGACAGAGAGTGTGAACGGCGTGTGGACTTGTGTGTGTTCTTGAGTGTATGTGCTTGTGTTGTGAGTGTATGTGTGTGTGAGTGTATGTGTGTGTGTGAGTGTATGTGTGTGTGTGTGAGTTTGTGTGTGGTGTATGTGTGTATGTGTGTGTGTGTGTGTGTGTGTGTGTGTGTGTGTGTGTGTGTGAGTGTATGTGTGTGTGTGTGTGTGTGAGTTTGTGAGTGTATGTGTGTGGACTGGTGCGTGGACATGCATGGCTGTATGAGCTATGTATGTGTGTGTACGCGTTTTTGTGTGTATGCGTGTGTTGTGTGTGCAAGTGTGTGTGTGCGCGCGCAGGCATGTGTGTATTGTGTGCGTTACATGTGAACCTCACGGGTGAATGGTCTGTAGATGTGTATGTAAGCACCATGAATGAATGTGAGTGAGCGCACGTATGTGTGTATGTAGTGATGTGTGTATGTGGGATGTGTGTATGTGGGATGTGTGTATATATGCATTGTGTGCCACACACGAGCGTGCATGCGTGAATGGCTGCATGCATTTAAGTGCATGTGCCCATTACCCAAGTAATACATTCTTAGCCTTTGAATCCTTCACGATTGCATTACAGTGTCTATTATGATACTAGGCAGACAGCCAGATCTACAGCCAGAATCTATAATTGGCACACTTCAAATTGACCTCTGTATTGTCACGCTGGTTTATCACAGGTTAAAATCATTAAAGAAAAATATCGATTTAATTTTTTCCGCTTGTTTGTTTTAATACAGAGGGCTGGCCAAAGGCACCAGGCCCACAGGCGCCTCATAAAAGACCGTGGTTCATGCTATATACAGTGCAGTAAAGATCCATTCACACAGAGCTGAGAAAGACCTTTTTGTCACACACACACACAACACACACACACACACACACACAACACAAACAACACAGACAGACACACATAGATATAGACAGACAGACAGACAGCCATACCCCCTTCTGATCCATATGAAATAATCTCTGTTTCTTTAAAAGGAAGATTTTTTTAAAAAAATGATCGTCACCACTTGTTTAAGTTAGAACCATTGTAAAAATAAAATCAATTGCTTCTGAATATCTCACTTCCTAGAGCCAAAAATGCACTTTATGTATGTACCCAATTCTCAATTTGAGAGAAAGTACATAAGACTTATCGAACATATACAGGTGAATGGACCAGCAAGGCAGAAATTGATAGGAAGAAATGACAGAAAGCAAAGGAACAAGGCAGAAACAAAGACAGTGACAGAAAAGAAGAACATGATTTCCTCCAGGTGGTGATACTAATACTCTTTATACTGAAAGAGCCCCTGGCATATTCAAGGTGGGGGGTGGGGGGGTGGGGTCGGGGTTGGGGCAGCGACTAAATTCATCATCAAACGACATGTTAAAATGGCTGTAAACACTTTCTTCTCCACTATTAGGGAAATAATTTGCTGTCATGCTATTGAGATCTCCACATAAAACCATCATCTAGTGATAGGATAGTATCAACAAGAGGTTCTTCTAATGCACATAAACCATTATTTGCATCAACAGAGAAATACTATTGAGAATCATACGGATGCACATACATGCAGAGAGAGAGAGACAGAGAGAGAAGAGAGAGAGAAGAGAGAGAAGAAGAGAGAGAGAGAGAGAGAGAGAAGAGAGAGAGAGAGAGAGAGAGAGAGAGAGAGAGAGACCCGCAGACAAAGAGACAGGCATAGAGAAGAGAAAGAAAACAAAGAAGAAACACCAATATCCACGGAAACTCTCTCTCTTTCTCTCTCTCTCTCTCTCTCCTCACTCCCCTCTCACCTCTCTCACCTACCACACACACACACACGTGTACACACACATGCACATTTTAAACAATGACTGCTTCAAATTTGTTGCAACTGTAAATGTAATACAACAGAAGAACTTTTCACTGTTTACAAATAAATATACATACTATTACTTTGCATTATTCCACCATAACCATTCTTAGGAAGAAAGAAAACAACAACAACATCAACACCAACAGTAACACCAATAAACTAAAAAAAAGGATCAAATCATATCAACATTTTTCCATACCAGTTCCATTAAAACGAATTCTCCCTATAAATAGTAATTTTGACTGAATATAAGTTATAAGTATGTAAACAAACATACCGATACTTAAAATTAAAATCTTTGTTAAGCAAATTATACTTGAATATGTAGTGGTGCATAATGACCTACATTAAACAGCCCAGGAAAAAAACAGTATGGTCTGTTTCCATCTTGTCTCAAATGGAAATACAAAGACAAAAGATATGATTAAGATTTCAAAATGGTTTGGTCATATCACTTTTCACTTATTACATTTTGTCTCAAATGGAAAAACAAAGGCAAAATAGATGACTAAGATTCCAAATGGCTTAGTCATATTATCTTTAACTTATTACATCTTGTCGGAAATGAAAAAACAAAAACAAAAGACAAAATAAATGACAAAGATTTCAAAATGGTTTGGTCATCATCACCATCAGGTGCCCTGCCGCATGGTGTTGGCTACCATGGACTTCCATCTGTCTCTATCTCTTGCCGCCCCAAGCATCTCCTCCACCCTCCTCGTCTTCAGCCACTCTGCAAGTCCGTCTGGCATTTTCTCCCTGGGTCTATTGGTGCTCTCTTTCCATCCAGCATTCCCGTTGTGACCAGGTGCTCCAAATCCCCTTTCCTCATAAAATGGCCTATAAATGTTGCCTGTCTTTCCCTAATCTTCCTTATGAATGATCTACTTTGTCTGCCTTCATCAAGACTGTCTCGTTTGTTTTCTTTGCTGTCTATGGAACTCTCAACATTCTTCTTAGAAACCACATCTTGGCTGCCTCAATCTTGTTCTGGATTTGCTTGTTGACTGTCCATGCCTCACATCCGTACAACAGTATTGGTTCTATATAACATTCAAGGACTCTCTTTCTGATGTTAATTGATAGGCATTTGTTGGTAAAGAAATGCTTGTCATCTTCTTGAATGCTGTTTTTTTGGTCCATATCATCTTTCAATTATTAATCTTGTCTCAAAGGGAAAAACAAAGACAAAATAGATCACTAAGATTTCAAAATGGTTTGGTCATTCTATCTTTCACTTATCACATCTTGTCTCAAAGGGAAAAACAAGAACAAAATAGATGACTAAGGTTTCAATTGGTTTGGTCATCTTATCTTTCATTTATTACGTTTGAAGATGAGCGATCGTATTACAAAATGGCATATAGATTTTTCCACACAATAATGATATCTTTGTCCATATACACCATTTTTATCGAAATGAGGTTCTTCACTTTTAAGAGAAAATCACATTCAAATATGTGATATAATACAGTCTTTAAATAAGAAACAAGCAAACACACACCTAAAAACTGAACTATCAATACAGTCCTGTAGTTTGCTTCAACTTTTTGACTCCTGCACACTGTCCATCAGCACCCTGCACTGTCAACCACACTAGCAAAGCAAAAACTTAACCCTCTGACTCCTTCATCCTACCCACCAGGAAGCTGGTGGAAGGGGTAATGGAGTCTAAAAGGTTAAGTTTTTGAAGCTGGTGGATAGGATGCAAGAGTCAAAGGGAAAAGAAGACTTGCACCAGCCAGTCTTTGCACCTTGCTTTACCTTTTGCTTCTTTAGTTGCATGCAACTATTAGTTGTTGTGCTTATATTTGTTGTACATCTGTATCTAAGTCATGATACTCAAATGTCTACCAGTACGGTTTGTACATTTGTATGTGTACATGTGTGATGCTCTATGATTAGATGATATTAACTACTGAACCAATGTTATAATTACTACATTTTCTAAATATGAAATGATAAAAAAGAAAAAAAAATCACAATTTCCTTTCTTTTTATTTGATAATCTTATTTATTTCATTATGTCTATACCTTACTTATTCATAATTATTATTTCTACTGTACATTTCGTCACTATGGAGAATTACACACTGCATTTTGCCCCAAGGGAGCAGACTGATGGCCTAAATTTGTTAAGATGACGTCTCCCGCTCAGAACCAATTCCATCTGCACTAACGTCACAGAAGCCATGTGTATGGTGATCATGGCACACACCTTATGCCTGCACATAAACCCATGAGCTGGCCAGGTCCTGAGACCCTACTTAGACTATGTTTTACCTAGTCTACATTTTATACTGGTATTTTATCAGCCTACCACTGGAATAATCTTGATTACATGTAAATGACATGTGTGTGTGTATCTTACCTTCAAAAAAGGAATGTATATGTGAACTAAATACATAAATGATTAAAGGTCTGAATTAAATTTCAAGAGAGAGTCATCACATTCAGATGATTCCATTGCGCTCCACCCAAATCTACCAGCAACTGTCTTGCAGACCCCTGAGCTTGCTCAAAACCCTATGCGCTGGCTAGGTCTTGAAACAAGGAGGAGAGGGGCGAGGAACCAATAAAATATTTAGCTTACACTACCAAAATGGTGAAATCATTCAGGTGGCACACGAAGACCAGACAGGAGTGAATTGCAATAGTCAATGCGAGACATTATGAAGGAGAGAACGAGTTTTGCAGTTGTTTCGACAGAGAGATACTTCCTGATCAGGCTTATACGATGGAGATGATAGTAGCAAGATCTGGCTGTTTGAGAAACAAAGTTGTTCATGGAGAGGGTAGAGTCAATGCAGACACCAAGGTTTTTAGCTGAATCAGAAATTGGGACTGATGTGTTACATAATGGGAGAGAAAGAGGAGGCAGCTGAGAAAGTTTCTGACGGGTGCCAATGAGGATAGCTTCTGTCTTGTCGTCATTAAGCTGAAGTCTATTGTGTGTCATCCAGTTCTTAATGTCCGAGTAACACTTAGTGGTGCGAGTCAACAGGCGCTGTATATTATCAGGTGAGTCACTGTCTTGAAGTTGGGTGTCATCAGCATAGAAGTGGTGTTTTATAGAGTGGGAGTTGATGATGGTGGACAGGGGGGAGGTGTAAAGAGTGAAAAGAACAGGGCCAAGGACAGACCCTTATGGAACACCACAGGTCAGGTATGCAGGTTGAGAGTAAGTGCCATTGATGAGAACAGTTTGTTTTCTGTTTGATAGATATGAAGTGAACCAGGAGAGAGCAATGTCAGAGATGCCAAAAGTATGATGAAGTCTAGAAAGGAGAATACCATGGTCAATGGTATCAAAGGCTGCAGACAGATCAAGGAGTGTGAGGAGAGAGACTTTGCCAGTATCAGTTGCAAGGAGGAGATTGTTGAGAATGTGTAGTAGGGCAGTTTCAGTGCTATGGCACTGGCGGTAGGCTGACTGGAAAGGATTGAGGAGATTGTTGGCAGACAGGTGAGAGTTCAGCTGGTTGAGGACGACTTTTTCAAGGAGTTTTGACAAGAAAGAGAGATTAGAGATAGGCCGGTAATTTTTCAGTTCATTTGGGTCTAAATTGTGTTTCTTGAGGAGAGGGTGAACAATAGCAGACTTGAAAGAATCTGGGACAGTTCCAGTTTGAAGAGAAGTGTTGATGATGTCAGTGATGAATGGGAGGAGAGTAGGAGACAGTCGGAGTAGAGAGAACCTGGAAGAGGATCCAGTTCGCAGGTTTTGAACGACATGGATCTGATTGTGTTGAAAATTTCTTCTTGTGAGACTGGGGTAAAAGTAGTAAGAGGTGTGCCAGAGAAGGAAGGGTCAGGTGGGCATGGTTGACAGGGTGTCCTGTCAAGCCTGTCACGAAGAGTTTGTATTTTGGTGGTGAAATACTTGGAGAATACAGATGGGAGTTCTTCATTTGTATGTTTTGTTGGGAGAGATAAATCTTTTCGTGTGTGTGCGTGGTACGTTCGTGCGTGCGTGCGTGTGTGTGTCTGTTTCAGCGCTTAGATTTGATTTTATCAAGATTTTGCGCTATATAAATATTGTAATTATTTATTATTATCATTTTTAAAGTTGCAAACCAGAACAAAACTTCAGATTTCAGATCTCGCCTGAGTCCTTGACTCAGTCAAAAGAACCAACCAACTGTATTCTGAAAAAGATAATCAGTTTTTACATATGTAGTTTACTATAGGAGGGGAATGAAATAAAATCCCTACAACAATCAAAACCACCATTTTAAAAAAGAAAGAAAGAAAAAAAAAGAGACACAGGAATAGGTCAAGATCATACAAATACATCTTAATCATGTGAATTCATAAAAAAAAGAGAAAAAAAGCCAAAATCAATTCTGTACACATGAATGTATCTTCTGCAAAAGTTAAAAAAATTCACAAAACTGAAAGTACATACCAGTTTCCATACCATGATTAATACAGAGTTAAATGAAAAAATGACAAACACAATGCTGTTATGCTTTACATGTACTAATATTCATAGCCCCATCTGCCACTGCGGTGTTCTCAGGGCTCAAAAACACACACAAATCAATCACCACCACCACCACCACAATATTCTGTAACCAAACAGGCAAGTCTGGTTCCCATCAAAATATCAACCCATCTGTAACAAAACTTACAAAATTGAAAATAAAACATCAAAGTTTAACACAACTAATGAAATTAAAATAATAAAACATTGAGAAAGCTAAGTACTCAGTTGGGTATTCCAATAAATAGTATCATTACTTATTCTTTAACAACATTAACACAGACCGTTAAGTCAATGAGATATTTGGCAGCTACTCAACTAGACATTAAAACATACAATGAGATATCCAACTACTCAACTAGATGTTAAAAATACACCATTAAGTCAATAAGGCACTGAACCACTCAACCAGAGGTATGTAAAAGATAATCAATGAGATTGTCAGCTGCTAAAAACAAACAAACAAACCACCAAAAAAATAACAAAAAAGACAAATAAGCCAGGCTCTGTTATATCACATGAATTATGAACCAAAACTGATTCTTTCACTGGGATTACATACAAAGAATACAATCTTTACTGATCATTAAAGCTATGATGCAATTGTAACTATGAACCAGAAGAACAAGAAAACCAATGCAAAGCGCGTATTCAACAAAACAAGACAAGACAAACGCAAATTTTGGCCAACCGGCCTTTGTCAAGCGCGAACGCATGGTCACAAACAGACCACAAACACCAAACAACGGATAATAAAAAGAGGACTAAAAACTTCCCTGTCGCCTCGTCCAGTGAAAACTTGTCTTGTTTTGTTGAATACGCGCTTGCATTGGTTTTCTTGTTCTTCTGGTTCCCGTTTGCTTGGGAGCGGGCAGTCGCATTTGTTTTGGATCAATTGTAACTATGCTTTGCAAACAATGTACGCACAATGGAGTCCATCTACAACGAACTAGCTTACAATGATTTTCCAGCAATAACGTACTCTTCTATTTTCCTGCCAATTTCCTCCTCTTTCCCTCTTGAAAAATATTGTCTTTAATGAACAATATGTGACCTCCCACCACCAATTCCAATATGTGACCTCCACACCATCAGTCTTAACTCGCAGTCAGTCAAACAGCACTAGGAGCTGAAAAGGTGACTGAGGGTCTATCTGGGATGTTTTGACTTTTTCTCAAAATTGATTTCTGTGGACTATAATCTATCGCCCACAGAAATTTTTTTCTTGAAAAAAATATCATTAATCAATTAAAAATGGTATTTCAATGCACTGATCGTAGCAGAAAGAATGCAATTTCTTACCAAAGTACTACTTTTGTCTCATATTGTGAAACCATAACATGTACAGAACCCCCACATGTGATAACTGACAGAAAGCTCTTTGGCGCACCTTTCAGATAATAACTAAAATTAGAAACAAACCGGGTTAAAGCCACCAAATAAAGAAATTGAAGGAAAATGTGTAGAAGAGTACATAAAAACTTTAGAGGCCCTTTTCTCAAAATGGCCATCATACAATTTAATGACATTAAACATACATAGCATCTACATTTTTTTGAGTACAAGCTTTACTCAAGTACCAAAATAATCACTAGACTGTACACTTTCCAGTGATATGTATATCTCAAAATACCCAAAATGCCAGTTAAGACTGATTTTGTGCTGGGAGGTCACATATGTACTAACATGCTAATGAACTCCTCTTTGCATGAAAAAGGTGTTGTTTCCCAAAGTCCAAGACTGCCATGTACAGTCTTGCCTTAACATGAACAAGCACTCAAGAGTGGTATAAAAGCTTAGCATTGCACAGTGCGTGCCTAGCAGTCATCAACATGATGTAATGCCAGAAAGAATGTGTGTACGTTGTGCGTGCATGTGTGTGTGTGTGTGTGTGTGTGTGTGTGTGTGTGTGTGTGTGTGTTGTGTGTGTGTGTGTGTGTGTGTGTTGTGTGTGTGTGTGTGTGTGTGTGTGTGTGTGTGTGTGTGTGTGTGTGTGTGTTGTGTGTTGTGTGTGTGTGTGTGTGTTGTGTGTGTGTGTGTGTGTGTGTGTGTGTGTGTGTGTGTGTGTGTGTGTGTGTGAGTGTATGTGTGTGTGTGTGGTGTGTGTGTGTTGTTGTGTATGTATGTGTTTGTGTGTGTGTGTATGTGTATGTGTGTTGTATGTGTTGCGTGTGTACGTGATGTGTGTGTGTTGCACGCGGGCTGTGTGTGTTTCTTTTTGGCTTCTTCACTGACTAACCCATAAAACTGATAGATGTATAAAAATGACATGTAAATAGGGACATCAACTCCACCAACAAGGCAATAGACAATCATCGTTGTGAAAGGTCATTGATTTTTCTTACTTGCAGTATATTGTATCTACTACAAACATTATCTTTGTTGCAGCATATTGTTCTACTACAAACATTATCTTTGTTGCAGTATATTGTATCTACTACAAACATGATCTTTGTTGCAGTATATTGTATCTACTACAAACATGATCTTTCTTGAATATATTGTATCTACTAGCAAACATTATCTTTCTTGCAGTGTATTGTATCTACTACAAACTACTGCTATAACGAAACCATTCACATCTCTCTTAAATATCATTGTACGCAGACTCACGTGTATAATTATGTTCTTTCTTTAAAAAGAACAAAAACAAGTTTGAAAGAAAAAAAAATCCATAGATGCTCTCTGAAGTTATGGCACATAAGAAATTGATTTGGATCCATAGCCCAGTATGCAAGTATCGTAAAACTGCGGAAAATGTGTGCATATCTATTACAAATCTCTCTTTTTAATGTGGCCCTGTTAAATCAGTTGGTTACAATGCCATGCTGATAATACAAAGACTGTGGTTCAATCCTCAGGCCAGCCACAGGTATGTGTTATTTTCATTTTTTTTTCTCCATAGGGGTGGCTGGATATTTTAACCCTTTGACTCCCGCACCCTGTCCACCAGCATCCTGCATTGTCAGCCATGCTAGCAAAGCAAAAACTTGACACTTTGACTCTCTCGCCCTATCCACCAGCTTCCTGCATAGAGTGCAGGAGTCAAAGGGTTAATAAAGTCTTGGACTAAAGATCTGATGTTTAAGTTCACTCCCAGCCAGCGATATAAAACAGCTTGTTTATTGCCCACCTTAACCCTTTGACTTCCGCAACCTGTCCGCCAACTGCAAAACTGAACCCTTCGACTCCTTCACCCTATCCACCAGCTTCTTCCAGGAAGTTGGTGAACAGGGTGAGGGAGTCAAAGGGTTAAGTTTTTGCTTTGCTGGCATGGTTGACAATGCAGGATGCTGGTGGACAGGGTGCGGGAGTCAAAGGGTTAAGTTTTTGCTTTGTGGCATGGTTGACAATGCAGGATGCTGGTGGACAGGGTGCGGGAGTCAAAGGGTTAAGTTTTTGCTTTGCTGGCATGGTTGACAATGCAGGATGCTGGTGGACAGTGTGCGGGAGTCAAAGGCTTAATGCTCTAATCATTCTGGTGGCTGTCACTTAAGTTTTTTTTAATGGGTCCTGTTCTTCTTTTCCATTTCAAGACCTTGAAGAGCATAGAGCCTTCCACAGGCTCAAGGTATAATCTGCCTGGTGCTTACAGGCAGTTCTGGGTGGAGCACAAATGGAATCTGAGTGTGACGAATCCCTTTCGACCAAACTCCAAACCCTATCATGCAACATGTGATGCATGCACACACAAACACACACACACATGCACACACACACACACATGCACGCACACATGCACACACACACACCACATGCACGCACGCACACACACACATACACACACACACACACACACACACACACACACACACACGTAACACAGAACCTCTCTTAATATTGGAATTTCATACAAATGGCCGTCAACTGAAAAAAAAATACTGTCATCCACATGGTAAAAAAAACAACAACAAATAATCAAGAACTAGATTTCCAAACATATACACACAAAAACCTAACAAAAAAGAAACAATCCCAAAAGTCAGTGACAATAACGATAAGTGCAACAGTTAACTGGCTAAGATGTTGGTCAGAATTCATATCAGAAGATCTGAGTTCAATCCTGCATGCATGGACTCAAGATCTGATATCTTGAATTTAAATCCCAGCCCGTAACATTAAAAACTAGCCTGTTCGCTGCCCATCTTAACCCTTTGACTCCCACACCCTCTCCGCCAACTCCAAAAACTTAACCCTTTGACTCCCTCACCCTTTCCACCAGCTTCCTGCAGGAAGCTGGTGGAAAGGGTGAGGGAGTCAAAGGGTTAAGTTTTTGCTTTGCTAGCATCGTTGACAATGCAGGATGCTGGTGGACAAGGTGTGGGGGTCAAAGGGTTAATGTTTCCATCATTCCGATGGTGCCAGTGTTTGATAGGTCCCTTCTCTCCTCTCTTCGTTTCAAGACCTTGCCAGCGCATAGGGTCTTATGCGAGCTCAGGAAGTCTGTTAGATAAGTGCTAGCCACGGCTGTTCCCGAGCAAGATTTTACTAGTTTGAGAGCAGGAGTGGCGGAGGGGAGGGGGATGGGAGGGGAGAGATAAACGATAACCAGATGTGGACTGTCAAGTGGCAGCTGGTCAGTTGAGCGCTCTGCACAGAGCAGTGTGTGAGTGCAACGCGCTGAGCTGTCAAAAGGGAACCGCAGGTGTCAGTGATACGAGACTCGTAGCAAGGCCAGTTAACTTTTTATAGCGTTGTAGTACATGGGTAGGTTGCAAAAATATTAAATTACAAAGTCTGAGTTTCACCAAGAGAAATATGAACAATATAACCAAACGCAGGAATGACTCATGTAGAAACTGATATCAGGCATGCAGAAAAAAATTAGATATAACAGCTATTTTGCTTGCAAAGATCAGATGACTGACAGAAGAAAACCACATATGTAAAATAAAAAATCCAATTTAAATGACAAACTGTTCATGCACCTGCACTTTTACAACATTCATATTTTCAGAGATGTTAGCTGCATGTGTGTGGACAACGCCAAACTTACCGAATAAGCATTTGGTTGTCCCCAAGGATCGTTATCAGTTTGTTTAGTAAGTATCCCATCACTTTGATATGGCACAGATTTCTCTCACAGTACAAGGCAGCAGCCTTCTTTCACACAATGCAGAGGCTGACTATACAGGCTTACGTAGCCTCGACACTAACTGTCTTTTAATACAGAACCAGCAGACATCCATTTGCCAGTTCTTATTTTCACTTCCGTCACAGATACACACGCACAACTACTAAAATACGGCAAATACAACACAACAACAACAAACAACAACAACAACAACGAATAACAGGAAAAAAAACAGTTTCAGTATAAAAAAAAAATCGAAATAAAACGACGAAACTGAGTCATACACACAACACACACACACACACACACACACACACAACACAACACAACACAAACAACACACACACACACTCTCTCTCTCTCTCTCTCTCTCTCTCTCACACACACACACACACACACACACACACACACACACACACACACATACATACAACACAAAAAAAAACAAAAAAAGCAAACATACACAAAAAACAAACAAAAAAGCAAACAAAACAAAACAAAACAAAACTAAAACACAATGAGACAAAAGTGACAAAAGAAATTAAACAAAACAGCAACAAAAACAAAAGAGACAACAACAGGAAAACAACAACTTAAAAATATTTTCACTCACGTACTGTCTCCCGTTTCACATGAAATAATTCCAGTATAAAAGGCAGATGAAATACACCAAAACACACACACACACACACACACACACACACAAACACAACCAACACAACACCCACAGTGAGAAATGATGACACTCACTTACACTCTATAAGTGAAGCACAAACTCAAACTACATAACCAAATGAATAATTTATAGCTGCACTCGGTCAAATGATAAATAAACACTAAGGATTCCAAAAAATGAATTGACAAAGTGTGCACAATTTCGTTCTACACAACGCCAAAGTTGATGATAAAATGGCTTAATCACTGTACAGCGCAGTATTAACCCTCTGTTTCCCTTGCCACTAGACTAAGGAATGCGGAAACATAGCTACGGGGTAAGGGCGGACGTTTGATATCTGACATCTGGTGCCATGTTGGCTCGACCAAACTAAAAGGCGAAAAAGGGGGATACTGAAACAGCCGTGGCCAACACAATGTGGGAAAAAGAATGTACATATAACCATCAGAGCTATACTGGAACACCAAAGAAAAATATTTGAAAAAAAACAACAAAACCCCTACAATATTACTGAATCAAACAGTGGCAACAAAATCAACTACAAAATGTTCAAATTATATACACACAGGGATCACTCACAGACATGTCCCCAAAACAAGTATCACATACCATGTTTCACAGATCATCACAAACAATCTTTCAAGGTCATGTGTGCCCAGAATCACAAAGCATCCAACTCATCACAAATATGCAAGCCACAGAACCGTCGGATCTTGCGCAATAATCATCGTGCTTCAAACACGGGTTGCCCATGATTCGCCTCACAGCCTCAAACACAGCCCCTGCTTGTTGGTGATCATACAAAACTAATCTGTCAGAATCAATAATTGAACAACAAGAAAATTACAGGTATGTAACAACATGGGACAGGACAGTGACATCAGACTGGAGGCCTGAGTGTTGAGTGTTTTCTTATTTGTGAGTCATGTGACTATACTTTAAAACAAAGCTAAACAAACAAAAATCAACAACAAATTACTAAACAAACAAAAATCAACAACAAATTACTAACAAAAAAAATCAACAGCAAATTTGAAAATAAAACAAAGAGAGCAAGGGAGTTAAAAGCTGGTAGCTTAAATTGTAGAGTTATCAAAGGAGATACTTTTATCAATGCTACAAATATGCCATTTTCAGTTGCTGTATTAGTTAGTAATACTGGTTGTACATGCTGCAAGTACAATAGTTGTCCAGAATGCCCCAAACTGCTCTGTTTTATCACACACACACACACACACACACACACACACACACACACACACACACACACACCACACACACACACACACACACACACACTCACACACACACACCAGTACTTACATACTGCTGAAAGGAACATTAGTGTACTCATTTATGTGAGTACAAATCAACAATACTTTATACTTTATTTAATGCCAATGTCAGGACTGATTGGTGTGGAGGAGAGCACTCAACTTCCAATCTGCATGCATGAGTGTGCACAGGTACAAGTCACACCCATGGAACTTTACATATGCATGCAGTCTCCAGTCTAGCCAGCTATTAATGGATACTTGACTTTTTTCAAAGGGAAAGGTAAAGCAGTAAGGGAGAGGAGGTGGACACTGCCTTTATAATACTAGCCCTAGGAACAGTTGAGGTCTCTCATCACCTCACTCCCCTATGACCTCATGGTTATGGAACAATCCTTTTTCACCAAAAGGCATCTACAGTCATAGATCATAGAAACCAATAACCCTGAAAAGGAATCTAAATCAAAGTGACTGCCAACATTCAAGAAAATAAGAACCAGAAATACACAAAAAATGGAATCAGAATGTGGACTTGATATGACAAACCATGACAGGTGCAAATTTTCTGCTGACCGGTATTTGTTAAGCATACATAACCAATAACCCTGATAAAGGGATCTAAATCAAAGTGACTGCCAACATTCAAGAAAATAAGAACCAGAAATATACAACACAAAATGGAATAAGAACATGAACTTGATATGACAAAACATGACAGGTGCAAATTCCCTGCCGGTTGGCATATGTCAAGCATATATACAAAAGACAGTATAGAATAAATGCACAAAATTTAGTGGGAAAAAAACTCTGCCATTTTTAGTCCTGTTCAACGCAACATCAGGGAAGTTATTAAGTTTTTCTAATAAAGTTTTGTGCATTTATTCTTTGCTGTCTTTTGTAAAACTTGACAAAGGCCAGTTAGCTGTACATTAGCGCCTGTATTCTCATGTTATATTAAATACGCATTAACGCAACATCAAGGAAGTCATCTACTGTTTTTCTTATCAACTTGTGTGCATTTATGCTTTGCAGTCTTTTGTAAGTCTGACAAAGGCCAGTTGGCCGAAAATTAGCGCCTGTGTTGTTACGTTAAATTAAATATGCATTCTGATTCTACTTTCGTGTAGTTCTGGTTCCTGATAATGGAGTTACAGCAAGCACCAATGTACACTGGTAAATGTTGTTGACAAAACTACAGACAAGTCGCACCCACCTGTATAAGTGTGTACTCATACTGACAAAATTCCTCACAAATCCCATGTTTTCTCATCCATACCACATTTCAAGACCAGCTTCCCTTGACCAGTACTTGGTATAGCGTCATGTTTTCTTTCTTCAAAGACTCTGGTCAAATTGACGGGCATAATAGTCACACATGGAAAAGACATCCGACTTCTAATTAGAAGATCTGGGTTCAATCCCAGCCTGGATATCACCACCTGGTCAGTAAAAGTTGGGGGATTTTTCTGATCTCCCAGGTGAACAAATGTGCAGATCTGTTAGATCTGAACCCCTTCATCATGTGCATATGCATGTAGAAAATCAAATACATACATGAAGAACAACAAATACGCATAATAAAGATCCCTTAAATCATGTCATTGGAATATACAGACTGCACCAATACACCACTCACACATGACACAATGTGGGCAAAACAATGTCAGAACACTAAAAACACCACCACCAACAATAACAAAAGGTCAATTTATGTGGAAGAGAGAAAACAAAAAAAAACAAAAAGTAAAACAAAAGAAAACCAAAAAACACAATTGAACGATGAAAACAAACTCAAAACACACTGAACTAATACAACAGTGTCTTTGTGACAAAACAATTGTCTGCTTATTATGAAAAAGCACCTTGACACACATCTCTTTCAAATATATCTCCAAAATTCATAATTTAATGCTCATGGCTCTTTAGGCGCAATCACGTTGCAGTCTGTCTATACATACATGTATATATATGTGTGTGTGTATGCAGAGGAGAAAAGGTGAGTTTTGAGAGCGGACTTGAAGGAGACAAAAGTAGGTTGCTGACGGACTGAGAGAGGAAGTTTGTTCCAGGAGAGTGGACCAGAAACAGAGAAGGCTCGTGGACCATAGGTATTGAGCTTAGTGCGTGGAAAGCGAAAAGTCAGAGGATCGGAGGCACCAGCCTTAGTCCTGCACATAAACCCATGGGCTGGCCAGGCCCTGAAACCCATAGGCTAGGTAGGACCTCCAGTTCTTGCCAAGGCACCAGCTTATGTTCATATAGGGCAAACAGACCATGTCAGAATGTAAGAACAAGACAAGTTGCATAAGTAGTGCAGGCAGTGTCAGCGGGAACAGGGTTAATGACATTTTCACCGACCAAAGTGACAGGGCTTGATTCCCTCGAGACAAGTTTGTGCTGGTTTTGACTTCAATGGGTTTGTTTATTTTTGTTGTATTTTGTTTTGGAAAAGAAATGTTGCAACTCCAAAAACTATGTACAAGTTTTCAAAATAAGTACAATCTACACAAAACTTCAACCATACAACTGCTTAAACCTTTCCATTCCCTCAATCTATCTACCAGCTTCCTCTATTGGTTTTTCTTTTCTTACATTCTCAGTCCCTAACCCAATCTACCAGCTTCTAGTGATATGGCCAGGAAGTAAAAAGTAAAATAAAAAGCCTGTCACATATACAGCCATGCTCTACCGCCAGCACCATCCACGTCAGGGTGTTTGTCAATGTTGAAAAAATTCTGCGACACCTGGTCAAAGCCAATGTAAATGTCACCTTCACTGGTCACCTTGACTGGATACACAATTGCTGATTGCTTGCGACCTTTATGTTCCCCAACCTTGCCGGTTTCCAGCAAGATTTTCCATTGGTGCCAAGGGCAGCGTACACACACTCCTTCTCCAGGTAGTTCTTCTATGTCTCCCATAGATAACGGGCCTCCTGGAACATCAACCAAATGTAAGAACACATCATTATGCAACAAAATGCAAAATGACAATACTTTGTTTTTTATTAATTTTTTGTTTTGTTTCCAGCAATCCAGCCTTCATATGGGGATATACTTCCCCACATTTCACAAGTCGCCTTGGTGTAGTGGTTAATGCAACGGACTACCGACTGGAAGGTTGTGGGTTTGAATCCCATCAATCCCTTCAAAAATTTGTGGGATTTTTCGGATCTAACTGGCTCCTACCCAGAGTTGGGAGTGCTATGGGCTCAGTGGAAAGACTGGGACCACACAGTTGAGTCTCATCCACTTCATGGATGTGTCATTGAGGGTGTTGCTTAAATCTTCTGACCAGTTTTGCAAGTGTCTGTATCTCTTGGGCCTGGTTGACACCAGGATACATTATGATAGTAAGCGCAGAGTACAGCCTTTGTCATGCAGTCTCAATCCTAGATGGAACACACAGCTCATGAATATCATCCTCATCAACGTCATTATCATCACATTGTAAAAAATTGTGCTAGCTTCCGTGGCCATTAACATGGCATAGAAAATGGGACGAAAAAAAAGGTGAACACAAAAAACAAACAAAAAACAAACAAACAAACAAAACAGATTTGCCAACACCATTATGTTTAAAAACTTCATGCCATGAACAATCATAGATTCTAATTAAAAAACAAAAATTTACTGTAAAATAAGCAAGACTCAGAACACTTAAAAAAAAAAAAGGCAACCAAATAAAATCACTTAATCATGATTTTGATATGTCTCTGTTAGTGTTATATACATAACAAAAAAAAACAAACAAACAAACCAAAAATGTCTGAGAATTTATCCAATGATACTACTGATCCAAGTTGACGGGGGGGGGGGGGGGAACAAAAACACACAAACCAACCAATAATCAAAAATGCCAAAACCAATGCTGTCTACAAACCAATAATAAATCATGCGTTGTACGGTGCACACACACAACACACACACATTTCGCAGTACTTGAACTGAATTTTCTTGTTTATTGTATGCGTGCAGTGGGAGTGTGTGTGGGTGCGCGTGGTTTTGTGTGGTGTTTTGTTGTGCGCTGTTGTCGCATTCGTGCGCAACGCGTGCATGCTGCATGTATGTGTTTATGGTATTCTTGTATATGTATTGTGAATGTGTTCCCTCCATTTCACCACTTATCCTCTTTTCAAATTGTGAAGCGCTTTGAGTCATAGAAAGCCTATAAAAATCTCCATACTTACTTACTTACTTACTACACACACACACACACACACACACACACACCCACCGTATGACAGAAAAGAAAATGACAGAATAACAACTACATTAAAAAAAAAAGAACAGGGAAAAAACAAAGAAAAGAAGACAAAACTATAAAATGCTTGTGCACACAACATACATGCTTACATACAAAGACACATATCTGACACAACACAACCCATTTACCTGCATGAGGACAGCTATCATTCACAGCATACAGCTTGCCCTGAACTTTGAAGAGGGCAATGAGCTCATCATTGACACATACCAGGAAACCTTTTTTCGTCCGTTGGCCCACCATCTCCTCTGATGACATACTGGGCTTGGATGCTGTAGACACCCAACATCTCTTGCCTTCTCCATCTTCTTCAAGACTGCCACACAGTGCTGGTGGCCGAGTCCAGTTGTGTATATCTAGTAACACATGTATGCACAGACCAGTGACCGTGTTGTAGTGGTTAATGCAACAGACTACTGACTGGAAGGTTGTGGGTTCGAATCCCCATCAGTCCCTTCAAAAATCATTGTGGAATATTTCAGATCTAAACGCCTCCTACCCAGAGTTTGGGCGTGCTATAGGCTCAGTGGGTAGACTGGGACCACACAGTTGAGTCTCACCCACTTCACGGATACGTTATTGAGGGTGTTGCTCAAATTGCCTGACCAGCACCGCAGATGTCTGTATCTGTCAGGCCTGGTTGATGCCAGGATATATTATGACAGTAAGCATACAGTACAGCCCTGTCACAGTCTTAATTCAAGATGGAACTCCACAGCATCATCCTCATTAACATCATCATCATCATAATCATCATCAATATTGGGGGGAAAAAAAGAAAAAAAAAAAAACCACTGTGCCAGCTTATGCGGCCATTAAGGTGGCATAGAAAATCAGACGAAAATAAAAAAGGTGAGCACAAAGCTAATCTCCCTGAGAGCGATGATCCTTCAGAAAACAAACAAACAAACAAACAAAAAAGAAACACATGTATGACGCCCACTGTTTTATTCACATGGGAAGAAAAAATGTATCTGGGTTTGATCTTAATCCCTTCCGTAGGCATAGTAAAAACCTGGTGGCACCTGTTTCCTTTTCAAGCTCATAATTTGTAATATATTAAATTTGATTCTGTGTGTGTCTATCTGGACCACCAATGAAGGTCCCTTGCAGAATGGGGGTGGGGGTGGGAGGGGAAAGAAATACCTTATCACTTTTTCTTTAGAACAAAAAAAATCATTTATTCATGAATTATTAGGATTTACTCCAGGGTGTTTTGAAGTTCTCGCTTCCTAGACAGGTGAATCATCTATTATAACACACTTCCTCCTCTCCCTCCCACGCCAATAAATGTACTGGAAAGCTACAACTGTTCATACATGGATTACTCTCCCCCCCCTCCCCCTTTCTGCTGTCAATAAATGTATTAGAAAGCTACTACTGTTCATACATGGATTACTCCCCCCTCCACTACCAACAGTTGAAACATTGACAAGATACGGCTGGAAGTCAGCATTGAGGAGACCAACCAAACCGATGGCCAATCACAGCACTACCAACGCTACTGATATAAATAATCATCCATGGACTGAAGCTAGGAACTGTTCAACAACTCAATCACCTGGGATCATTTATCACCAGCATTGATGGCTCCATGCCAGAAATCCTCTTAAGGATAGAAAGGCAATAAACAGTATTGTCCAGGCTGAAACATGTATGGAAGGACAAGAACATTTCCACGAAACACAAGATCAGGTTCTTGCATGCACTGGTAAAAAAACAAAAACATGGTATATTCCATCTTCTTACATGCAGAGACATGGACACTCACAACACATTTGGAACTATACACAAATCCAAGCCACGAAAATGAAATGTTATCGCAAGATTCAAAACATTTTACATACCAGTGCACCGCTCATATCACCTATGAACAAATGCATCAGATTATCAAACAGCACACTGGGCCAATATGAAAGTCTGCTGACATCAGGCAAGAACAGAAAACTGCACTGGTACAACCATGTAAATTATCCAATAACCTTGCTTAGTTAATCCTCCATGGAACTGTTGAGGAAGAGAGACAAAAGGAAAGACAGAAAAAAAAAACCCAATGGACTGACAACATTGTGAAATGTACAGAAAAATTATTTGCAGAGACCCAGGCTTTGGC
>JAPXFY010000024.1:21538297-21563297 GCA_030674185.1 Monoplex corrugatus
TTTTTAATTGTGATGAGACAGGTCTTTTTTGGAAAAAAATGCCTAAGAGGACATACATCACGGCAGAGGAGAAATCTTTGCCTGGCCACAAGCCAATGAAGGATAGGCTTACACTCTTGCTCTGCGCCAATGCAAGTGGAGATTGCAAGATCAAGCCGTTGCTCGTCTACCACTCAGAGAATCCACGAGTTTTCAAGAGGTGTAAGGTTCAGAAGAAGCAACTGAATGTGATGTGGAGGGCCAATAGCAAAGCCTGGGTCACACGGCAATTTTTCATTGAGTGGGTCAATGAAGTTTTTGGCCCCTCAGTGAAGAAATATCTTCAAGAGAAGAAGTTGCCACTCAGGGCCTTGCTTGTGTTAGATAATGCTCCTGCGCATCCTCCAGGGCTTGAAGATGATTTGTTGGAGGAATTTCAATTCATCAAATTCAAGTTTCTTCGTCCCAATACAACTCCACTCCTCCAACCCATGGACCAGCAAGTCATTGCCAATTTTAAGAAGCTGTATACGAAGGCCTTGTTTCAGTGGTGTTTTGAGGTGACTGAAAATACAAGCGTGACTCTCAGAGAATTCTGGAAGGATCACTTCAATATCCTAAATTGTTTAAATCTTATTGATAAGGCCTGGGAAGGAGTCACAGTGAGGACCCTGAATTCTGCATGGCAAAAACTGTGGCCTGAGAGTGTCCCTGACCGAGACTTTGAAGGTTTTCGTCCTGAACCTGTGGACCCGACAGTGCAGCTAGTCAATGAAATTGTCTCTCTGGGGCAAACTTTGGGTCTGGCGATGGATGGTGCTGATGTGGAGGAGTTAGTACAGGAGCACAACGAAGAACTTACAACCCACGAACTTCTGGAATTCACAAGGAGCAGCAGCAAAAGGTGGTAGAAGAAGAGCTTTCATCAGGGGAGGAGGAGGTAGGGGAGGATGCCCTCTCTTCCAATGAGATTAAAAACGTGTTGATAATGTGGGAAAAAGTGCAAAATTTTGTTGAAAAACACCACCCTAATAAAGCAGTGTCTGCGCGGTGCATGAACTTATTTAATGACAATGCAATGTCTCATTTCAGGGGCATCCTAAAACGAAGACAGAAGCAAGTGTCATTAGATAAGTTCTTGGTGAAGCTACCCAAAAGACAGTCAGGTGATCCTGAACCACAACCTGGTCCCAGTTGGGTAAAATTCCCAAGAAGGGAGAGCCCGCCTGAATCAGAGGGGGATTCTCCTTCCCTACAGTAACCCCTCTCCTCCTTCCCATCGTCTCCCTCAAGCCAGCCACGACTCTTCATAAAGGTAAAGACTAAAGTACAGTATATTATTTATCATTGTTAAATGTTAGAAAAATTACTTTAATTCTGCATAAAATACCATGTTAATTGATTTTTATATTGATATTTTTGGGGTGTTGAACGGATTAATTGGATTTTTATTATTTTAAATGGGGAAATTTATTTCGAGATACAAGTTTTTCACGATATGAGCAATGTTATGGAACGAATTAAATTCGTAACCCGAGACGCGACTGTATATAGTGTATATTGTTTTGCTTGCATTTGCTTTGTTCAAGACCATTTTTGGCCTAATACAGTAATGATAGGATCTAGTTAATGCAAAATTCAAGGATGCAAACTATTGCATAATAGTATTAGGCCATAGGCCTAACCTTTTTTTCAGAAAGGGAAATGACCAACCATTTATGAGAGTTTAAAGTTTGACAGTTTGGTTTGTGAACAGTGGCCAGTAAAATTGACATACACACATTTTATGTGATTTCACATGCACACATTTTACACAATTTCCACTATTTCTTGTTATGCATTTAGCATTATGGATTAGTAATAGGACAAATTACATATATGTATCCCTAGAATTAGTAGAAAGCATATATATAGAAAAGTAATGGAAATGTACCTCCTTAGGCCTACCATACACATGATAAATTACTAAAGAGTCCTAATACACATATCATGCACACACACACACACACACACACACACACACACACACACACACACACACACACACACACACACACACACACCACACACACACAACACAACACAGATTTTGTTTTCATTTTCAGTTAATCAAGATGTTGCTGCATGAAGACAAGTCCATGCATTAACACCGCAGTACTATTACTAAGCCATGGAAAAATTACAAATGCATGCATACGCATGTGATGTATGCACACACATGCACACCACACACACACACCACACACACACACACACACACACACACACACACACACACACACACCACACACATCACACACACACTCACACACACACTACTCTGTCATGTACCCCTGCCTTGCCCATCTCTTCATTTTCTTACCCAAAGTTTTCTGACAGAAACAGTTACACTCTACAGCACTGTGAGTCCAATCTCCCTTTTTACACTGAACCCTTGTGCTCATGCTGTGCTACAAAAACATGCAGGCCATGGACATCAGTCTTGCTCATTGTCCAGTAACTGACTGATATCAGCAGTACATCCTCCTCCTTCTAACTCTTCACCCTCTGTGGTAGACCCAGTAGATTATAAGTACTTACCTGGTTCAAAGTCTAGATCAGTTAAGATTTGTTAAACTCGTCTGGCAGCATCTGTTGTGATGAAATGGCTAAAATCTTCAGTAGCCGGCTGCCTTTCCACAGCACTGGGACTGGGAGTGGGACAGTGGGAGAAAGGAATCTTCCTGACATGACATGGACCTATCAGTATGTCGTTGATCAGTTAATGTTGAGGAGGTTAACATTGTTATTAAGAATCTATATTCACAGATTGTTCAAACAGTTAACTTAATTCACTGAACAACTTTGGGCATAACATATAATAACATACTAGGTTACTTACTTAGTAGGCCTGTTCTTTCCAAATTTATTTTTGTTAAATGACACATGATCACACTCACACACAGTTGACACACACACATACACACACATTGACACACACACAACACACACACACACACACACACACACACACACACACACACACACACACACACACACACACAACACACACACACACACACACAAGACACACACACTCACATACACTCATGTGACTCATACACACACGCATACACACACACACACACTCTCTCTCTCTCTCTCTCTCTCTTAGTCTCTGTTTTTCTCTCACATACACACACACACTCTCTCTCTCTTTCTCTTTCTGTCTGTCTGTCTCTCTGTCTGTCTCTGTCTCTGTCTCTCCTCTCTCTCTCTCTCTCACACACACACACACACACACACACACACACACACACACACACACACACATACGCATGCGCACTCATTCACAATTTTCCTTGCCCCTCATCTTCTCATTGTCCTGTGTCTGTTGCTGAAAAATGGTGTTTTTATTTTCCAGATTTTTTTTTGGCTAGAGATAGTCACTGAAGGTGTTGGTGAAGATGGAGAAACTTGTTTTGCTGCAAAGAGCTGTGTCTGCTTCAGTGTCCCATCACCATGCCTTAACAGTAACTCGGAGAACATTTGGGGTCTTGAGATGGTTTCACAAACAGTTGTACAGTTGTGTGGGAAATGATACACTAAGCACAGCCTCCTTTCATTCTGATATCTTACAGACTTGTCACAAATCAAGAGTTGAAGTACACGTTAGAAGTACTTTTGGTTGTAAATCATGTAGAATGATGAAACACGCTGTGTGTGGATTGAGAGGTGGTAATATCTGTCATGTATTAGCAAGTAGATCCACCTGCTGTTTACAGCATAAGAGGTATTGTTTGCCTGCAACAGATCAGAACTTTAGTACTGATGTGGATACTTTCAGTAGTATATCTGATGGTGTAAGCACTCATCTGGCTGCAGTAAAATGCAAGTTTTATAAGCTGTCAAACACCAGAAATAGCAGTCTTGATGATATGAATCTGCTGAGTACTGGATCTCATGTGAATGCTAGTCTTTTACCCTGTACCAACACAGATCCATCATACAGGGTTTCAGTGTATAATCTAGGTAAAAGCTTTTCATCACATTCAAGTGGGTTTGTACATCGCAAACCAAACACTTCTTGCCTGTCAAGCAAATGCAGCCTTCATATGCTTTCGCAAAACTTGCGTCAGTCAACAGAATCATCTTCAAGGAGGCCTTTATTCAAAAGGCCTCTTCATAGTCAGCCGCCTGATCACTTCACCATGGAGAATAAAAACTATCGTGAGTACCTGGAGAGCCTGGTTTCAGAGCACAACAGTTTGTCTGAAATGCATTTGAAGGGAGAAAATGTCGACCATAGTCACCTGATGTTTCTGGAGTCAATTGCCGTGACAGTGAAGGAGCTGCAGGCAGCATCAGCTGAAGTGTCAGAATTACAGGACATTCTTTCAGGTAAGGCTTTACGCACTAATACAGATATTTGGGGTTGCATTCCAACTGTACACACTAATGCAAATATTTGGGTTTGTTTTCTTAACCTTGGTATACCTCACCCTATTTCCCGGCTGTAAAAGGTTACCTTACCTTAGGCCACACAGCTGTAAGAGTATACCTTACCATGGAACACCCAACGGTAAAAGGGTACCTCACCCTTGACCACCCAGCTGTTAAAGGATAGCTTGTCCTAGATCACCCAGCTGTAAAAGGGTATCTCATCCTAGGCCACCAGCTGTTGGGGAATGCCATACCCCAGATTATGCATGCTGTAAAAGGGCATTTCACTCCAGACCACCCAGGTGTAAAAGGATTCCGCACCCTAGATCACCCAGCTGAAAAAGGATACCTGTTCCTGTTTACATGTATGAGAGTAAAGCAGGAAAGGAGAAGTATGGGCATTGCCTTCATACTTCTAGCCTGAGAAAGTTCAGATGTCTTTAATAGTTTAAAACTCCTGAATACCTCACTCCACAACAACTGCTCAGTTTACAGGAAAACTGTTTACACTCTCAGGGCCAGTGGCTGCTTTTGTAGAATTTCTATATTTATCTTGGTTTCTGTGGTGCAGTGTTTAGGGCCTTGGACTAACAGCTGGAAGGTTGCGGGTTCTAATCCCCATCAGACCTGTAAAATCATTGTGCTATTTCTCAGCCTCCCCATCAGACCTGTCAAAATCATTGTGCTATTTTTCAGCCTCCCCATCAGACCTGTCAAAATCATTGTGCTATTTCTCAGCCTCTCCCCATCAGACCTGTCAAAATCATTGTGCTATTTCTCAGCCTCCCCATCAAACCTGTCAAAAATCATTGTGCTATTTCTCAGCCTCCCCATCAGACCTGTCAAAATCATTGTGCTATTTCTCAGCCTCCCCATCAGACCTGTCAAAATCATTGTGCTATTTCTCAGCCTCAACCAGTTCTGCGTGCTATGGGCTCATTGGCGAAACTACGACCACACAGTCAAGTCTCATCCACTTCAAGTATGCGTCATTGAGGGTGTTTCTTAAATGTCCTAGCCAACACCACAGGTATCTGTTTCTGTGGGGCCTGGTTGACGCCAGGATATATTATAGTAAGTGTAAAGCACTGCCTTGTCAAGCAGTCTCGTCCTAGTCAGAACTCTGTAGCATCATGATTAAAATTCCTATTGTCATCATTATAGCATGAAGGGGTTGTAGGCGCTGGCAGATCTGTACACATGTACACATGTTGATTTGGGAGATCAGAAAAATTGCTGTATAGCAGTGAGGTGTGGACCACACATGCTCATCAGGAGAAAAGGCTCAATACCTTCCACCTGAAAAGCCTACGGCACATACTCGGCATTTCCTGGCAAGACAAGGTGACCAACACCGAAGTCCTGACCCACGCTGGCCTCACAACCATGTATACCATGCTGAGACAGTGTCGGCTGCGCTGGCTGGGCCACGTTCGCCACATGGAAGATGGTCGCATCCCAAAAGACGTTCTTTATGGTGAGCTTGCCACAGGGCAGAGAAACACTGGCCACCCACAGCTGAGATACAAAGACGTTTGCAAACGTGACATGAAGGTGCTTGAAATCAACACTGAGTCCTGGGAGGACCTTGCGGATGACCGCAACAGCTGGAGAAGCATTCTCAAGAAACAGCTGCGGATTGGTGAGGACAAACTTTCAGCTGCTGCAACAGAAAAGCAAGCTCGCAGAAAAGGGACGACAGCCAACAGACCAGCATCAGCATACACATGCGACCTTGCAACAGACACTGCCTCTCTCGCATTGGTCTCTACAGTCACAGGCGACGCTGCTTGGACCAAGCAGACAGCCCAACTAGACATTAGGTCGGATGTACTTTATCCATAGTCAGCCATGACAGAAGGAGGCCTACAAAAAAAGAACACTGCTGTGTCAAGCAGTCTCAGTCCTAGTCAGAACTCTGTAGCATCATGATTATCATCCCTATTGTCATTGTAGCATGAAGGGGTTGTTGGCACTGGCAGATCTGTACACATTGTATACATGTTGATTTGGGAGATCAGAAAAATCTACCCCCCCTGTATATAACCCAAAACCTTTCAATTAGAGGTATGATGTTTACCCTCTTGACAACCCCGCCCGTCTTGTCTGTTTGCTGTCCGTCTTAATGCTTCAGTCATTCTTGTGGTGTCAGCTTAAAGTTTCGTTGGTCCTGTTCTCATCCTCTCCATTTTTAAGGTCTTGCCAATGCATAGAGTTTTGTACAGGCTTGAGGATTTGGCCAGACAGTTCTTCTGTCAGTTTGTTGGTGTGTTGTGGAACTGTTGAGTGTGAAGAATCCCTCTTGAATCAATTCCAAACTCTTTGTGAAATGTGATCTGAAACCAATCTGAAACTGGAATTAGAATTTGCTAAAAATGCACTTTTGCGTGTGTGTGTGTGTGTGTGTGTGTGTGTGTGTGTGTGTGTGTGTGTGTGTGTGTGTGTGTGTGTGTGTGTGCGTGTGTGTGCACAGGAAATGAAGACAAAGAGCTACAGACACTAGCCAGAGTGGACGTGAAGAATGTGCAGCAGCATATGGAACACCTCCAGCAGAAGGTCTGTACTTTTCTCCTGAAGTGTTTTCCTCTATGGAAACAGGGAGGGTCAAACCAGTTTTATTACAAAAGAAAAACATGTGGTCTTCATGAAGATGAAAAGAAAACAGTTCATAAACAATGAGGAAAACATTATTCACAAATCAACAAAGGCCATTGTTCTCAAGAGATCAGTGGGGTTTTTTATTTTATTTTATTGTTAACTGTATGCTTTCAAGTTCAGTTCTGCCCTGCAGTATATAAGTTGGCTTGTTCTTTGTTCATCTTAATGCTCCCATCTTTCTGGTGTGTCATTGTTTTATAGGTTCTGTTTGGCTCCCCATTTCAAGGCCTTGTCAGCTTTTAGGAATTGGCATGGGCTTATGGAGTCTGACAGATTTGGGTGGAGCTCATATGGAATTGTCTGAGTGCAGTAGATACCTCTTGAGCAAACACAAGACACCTCAACACTAGTCAGCCTAGGGATAGAGTTTTCGTTTTTCTATCTGACTGCATGGGTTTGAATCTGATTCAAAGGAGAAAAATGTTTGTTTGTGGGGTCTCAGAGTCCACCCACCTTACCCTGTTCAAGATTGGGGAAGGTAAAGTTGCAAAGAAGAGCAGCTGGGCACCACCATCATTATGCTCATCCTGAGAAAAAATGGCATCTTTACCACCACTATTTTTCGATATCTGAATTATTGTGTGGCCTTCACATTTACATTCTATGCTTCCCTATAGCAAGACAACAGAAAGTGGAACCTCATTGAATTTAGGCAGGCATGTTGGTTCTTTGATAGAGCTGTGGACTCAGGATCTGATATCTCAAGTTCGATCGCAGCCCACAACATTACAAACTTTGGTGCCCATCTTAAATTTCAGTCATTCTGATAGTGTCAGCTGAGTGTTTCATGGTCTCTCCCCAATTCCCATTTCAAGACCAACACCTAGGGTTTTGTGCAGACAAAGGGAGTCTGCCAGATATTTGCGGGCAGATTTAGGTGGAGCACAATGGAATTGTCTGAGTGCGATGAATTCCTCTTCATCAAAACTCCAAACTTTAACACTGAATCACAACATACAGATCTGAACACTGTTTCTCAGGATCTGAAAATATGTGTGTGTGTGTGTGTGTGTGTGTGTGTGTGTGTGTGTGTGTGTGTGTGTGTGTGTGTGATTTTGTATGTGTGTATTGTATGTGTGTGCATGTGTGTGTGTGTGCGCGCATGCATGCACAATGTGAGCATGTGTATGAATGTATAGTATCTTAATGTGTGCTCGTACATGCATGCACATTCATGCGAAAGTTTTCTCATTCCAGTTGCTGGATTTGCTGGTTGGGCCAGAGCCAGCTGACAAAAACGACGTCATGTTGGAAGTGTCAGCAGGGGTCGGAGGCCAGGAAGCCATGCTCTTTACAGCAGAGATGTTTGACATGTATGCTGGTTATGCTGACTTCAAAGGATGGACATTTGGTGTAGTGGGACGGGAAAAAAGTGATCTTGGTATGTCTCATATTTTTTTCTGTTTTAGAGAAAGGAGATGATTTAATATGGCCTAGAAAGAAACTGAAAAAAATGAAATTGTTTCATATTGACTGAAAGGAGGCTGTATGTGGGAATGTGTGTTTGTGTGTATTTGTTGTGTGCATGCACGCATTTTGTGTGAACTTGTGTATATGTGTGTTGTCAGACTCAGATTCATGGTTTATTTGTTTATGCTACAGCCCCTTATGAAGGGATGTGAAATATGAAAACAGTTATGTTGATGTTTGTCTGTGTGTTGTGTGTGTTGTGTGTGTGGTGTGTGTGTGTGTGTGTGTGTGTGTGTGTGTGTGTGTGTGTGTGTGTGTGTGTGTGTGTGTGTGTGTGTGTGTGTATGCATTTCTTGCTTGTATATATGACATTGTGAAAGACAGTGTAATACAGGCATTTCCATCTTGACTCAGGCCATATTCATAGGAACAGATTATTAGATACAAATGGAAAATCCCATTTTTGCTATGGAGTGCAGGTTAGGAGACAAATTAGCTCCTTGGACTGTCTTGACAGGGTCAGACTTTGAATTTCATCCGCATATCAAGTTATTACTTCTGTTGCATTTAGGAGATAAATTTCATCCTTGTATTATGTTCTTACTCTTGTTGCATTCTGGAGGTCAGTTTAATTCTGTATTACTTAGGTTACATTCAGGAGATAAATTTCATTGTTGTATCACATTAGTACTTCTGTCACATTTTGGAGGTAGATTTCATCCTCGTATTGAGTTATTACTTTTGTTGCATTCATGAGGTGGATTTCATCCTCATATCACGTTATTACTTTGGTTGCATTCATGAGGTAGATTTTATCCTCATATCACGTTATTACTTTGGTTGCATTCATAAGGTAGATTTTATCCTCATATCATGTTATTACTTTGGTTGTATTCGTGAGGTAGATTTCATCCTCATATCATGTTATTACTTTGGTTGTATTCGTGAGGTAGATTTCATCCTCATATCACGTTATTACTTTGGTTGTATTCGTGAGGTAGATTTCATCCTCATATCATGTTATTACTTTGGTTGCATTCATGAGGTGGATTTCATCCTCATATCATGTTATTACTTTGGTTGCATTCATGAGGTGGATTTCATCCTCATATCATGTTATTACTTTGGTTGCATTCATGAGGTAGATTTCATCCTCATATCATGTTATTACTTTGGTTGCATTCATGAGGTAGATTTCATCCTCATATCATGTTATTACTTTGGTTGCATTCATGAGGTGGATTTCATCCTCATATCACATTACTTTTGTTGCATTCATGAGGTGGATTTCATCCTCATATCATGTTATTATTTTTGTTGCATTCATGAGGTAGATTTCATCCTCATATCAAGTTATTACTTTTGTTGCATTCATGAGGTAGATTTCATCCTCATATCATGTTATTACTTTTGTTGCATTCATGAGGTAGATTTCATCCTCATATCAAGTTATTACTTTTGTTGCATTCATGAGGTAGATTTCATCCTCATATCGAGTTATTACTTTTGTTGCATTCATGAGGTAGATTTCATCCTCATATCCAGTTATTACTTTTGTTGCATTCATGAGGTAGATTTCATCCTCATATCGAGTTATTACTTTTGTTGCATTCATGAGGTAGATTTCATCCTCATATCGAGTTATTACTTTTGTTGCATTCATGAGGTAGATTTCATCCTCATATCAAGTTATTACTTTTGTTGCATTCATGAGGTAGATTTCATCCTCATATCATGTTATTACTTTTGTTGCATTCATGAGGTAGATTTCATCCTCATATTGAGTTATTACTTTTGTTGCATTCATGAGGTAGATTTCATCCTCATATCAAGTTATTACTTTGGTTGCATTCATGAGGTAGATTTCATCCTCATATCACGTTATTACTTTTGTTGCATTCATGAGGTAGATTTCATCCTCATATCATGTTATTACTTTTGTTGCATTCATAAGGTAGATTTCATCCTCATATCACGTTATTACTTTTGTTGCGTTCTTAAGGTAGATTTTGTCCTCATATCATGTTATTACTTTTGTTGCGTTCTTAAGGTAAATTTCATACTCAGATGACATTATGACTTTTGTTGCATTCAGGAGATAAATTTCATCCTCATAGTATGTTATTATTCTTGTTGCATCCAGTAGATAGACTTCATGAGTTCATCCTTGTATCATGGTATTTGTCTTGTTTGTTTCATTCTGATATCACATTATCGCTCTTGTTGCATCCCCTTGTGGGGATGCCAGGGGATCCTTTTAGTACAAATAATATTCCCACCTTATGGAAATTCTGTGCTAGAAAATCCCTCCTTTCTGTCACTCTGTTTTTGCCTTGCTCCAATAATTTCTGTCTTCTCTTCCTGCCACTTTTTGCCTTGCTGGTCCATTCACCTGCATGTGTTCTGTGAAGCCTTATATGTTTTCTAGTAGGACTGGTACTTAGATGCTTGTATTAACTGCAGTTTTTGCTCAAATTAAATGTCATGTGTAGAAACGATTTTAGATAATGTAGGCCAGTTTTATGTTTGTACTTGGTAATGTTAATACATTAATATTCAGTTGTTTTTTTTTTTAGTCTCCTGGTGAAAAATTGAGCGGAATGGTCAATGCCAGGATATACCCTTGGATTATGGGCACAAATGCATTGATTGATAAGTGTATGTTTTCTTTTCCTTTTATTTTTTTCAAGATCTAAGAGGTGTTGTGTGTGTTTTTAAATGGTCATAGCCCTGACATGGCTCTGCACATTCAACTGGGCCTTAAACAGTAACATTGAGAAATGATGATAACTCTTGTTGCATTCAGGAGGTTTGCGTAAGGCATCAGCACTCATCACTGGACCGGATGTCTACAAACACCTCAAGTTTGAGGCAGGGGTGCACCGGGTCCAGCGGGTACCCAAGACGGAGAGATCTGGTCGAGTCCACACTAGTACCATGACTGTGGCTGTCCTGCCTCAACCTTCGCAGGTTGTGTGCTTTGTGTGTGTGTGTGTGTGTGTGTGTGTGTGTGTGTGTGTGTGTGTGCATTATTGTGTGGGTGGGTGGGAGGGTGGGTGGGTGGGTGCGTGCATGGTGTGTGTGTTTGTGTGTGTATGTATGTGTGTATGCGTGCATGGTGTGTGTGTTTGTGTGTGTGTGTGTGTGTGTGTGTGTATGTAAATGTGTTTGTGTATGTGTGTGTGTGTATGTGAATGTGTGTGTATGTGTACACTTGCATGCATGTGTGTGTGTGTGTGTGTGTGCGTGTGTGTGTGTGTGTGTGTGTGCGTGTGCGCACGCACTTGCATGCATATGTGTTTTGTGAGTTTGTGTGTGTGTTTGTGTATGCCTCTGTGTGTGTGTACGTGTATGTGTCTGGTGTGTGTGTATGTGCGCGCGCGCGCGTGTGTGTGTGTGTGTGTGTGTTTGTGTGTGTGTGTGTATGTGTGTGTGTGTATGTGTGCATTGTACATGTGTGTATATGTGCTTACTTTCACCTGCTCAGGGTTTGGAAAGATAAAGCACTGAGGGAGAGAAGATGTGTGCAACCTTAATAATACTGATCCTGTGAAAAGTTAATGTCTCTACCACCTCACTCCCCTATAACATCAGGGTTATGGAATAACTTTTATCTTTGTGCAGATTGACATCAGTGTGAACCCCAAAGATCTCCACATCGACCACGTTTCGAGCAGGAGGGGCGGGAGGTCAACATGTTAACAAGACAGAGAGTGCTGTTCGCATCACCCACAAGCCTTCAGGTCTGTATATGAGTGTGGGTCTATTAGTGGATGGATGTGTCCAGGGTGTTATGTACACAGTACTTAAGAGAGTTTGTTTCCAAAGCATTTTAGTGACACATTTGGACCAACTTATCATGTTTTTGTGTGTTTGGTTGTTTTTTTTAATCGGTGCTTGTATTTGAAAAAATCTGTACGAATAGGTTTTGTTTTCTTCTTGATGGAAGATTTAATTGGGGTCTGTCCATCTAATTTGTGTTTATCAATTTATCTAACACTGATAGAATACAACACCTAATCGTAATACTGCAATTACTAAACAATGTCAGCCTTATTCAATTCATGAGGTGGTCAAAGGTGGTCAGTTCATGAGGTGGTCCACTTGACAAGGCGGCAGGGAAGTTTTTAGCCCTCTTCTTATTATCCATTGTTTGGTGTTGTTTGTGGTCTGTTTGTGACAGTACATTCGCGCTTGACAAAGGCCGGTTGGCTGAAAATTTGCACTTGTCTTGTCTTGTTGTATTGAATACGCGTTCACTTTGGTTTACTTGTTCTTCTGGTTTCTGTTTGCTTGGGCGCGGGCAGTCCCACTTGTTTTGGATCAAGAAAATCAGTCAACTCCAACATGGAAAATCATGGAAGGAACAGGTAGAAAAATCCTTGTGGCACATATGTACACTGACAGAACTCAGATGAACAAAAGAATGGAGAAAATATCGAAACGGTCTCAAAAACCTGTACAAAACCATCATATCAAAAAATGTTGGGAGGCACTTTCATGAATAACCAGAAGGCAAGCTGATGCAGAAATTAGAACTACTCATTGAACAAATATGCTGTAGCCCCAAAGGTGTGATCATGTACATGAATCAGGCTGGGTAACTCTCAGCGGATCCACTAATTTCAGGTGATGAACTCCTAGTTTCAGAGGGAAAATTTTTTTTTTCAGAGGAAATATTACTGAATTATTGTATTTGCCATCAGGAAATGCATCCATAATGCCTCAAAATTACAGAAATTCTTCAGATTTCGCCCCCCAGACCCCCCAGCAGTGACATTGCCCCTGGACCCTGGCCAATTTTCAGACGAAACTATCTTCTTCTCTTACCCAGCCTGATGAATGGCTCGGTTACAAAAACAAGTCTGGATGGGACTTCATTGTCAGACAGAATGAAAACATCATACATGAAGAAACTGCTACCATGAGGGAATAATTGTCAGGCTCTTCAATAGATGATTGTGTGTAACAGCATGGGTTGGAACTAAAACTGAAATCACGATTCACAAGAGATAAAATTCTGGCCTCTGCTAGATGTGGACATGTACACATTACGCCGGAGCAGAACACAAAAATGAGAGCTAAGCTGTTACTCAGCTAGGCAAAACAGATGGAGAGTGTGAAGTTCATGAAAAAAGTTGGCATCAAACTTTCAAATGAAGGAGCACAGTGAGCATTTTAAAAGGAGTTGATGTGTGGAAAAGTTAAAGTTGATCGGAAAGCCCCTTATTTTTCTGACAAAATAACAATCAAAGGGACCAAGAGAAATACTCCAGTTGTCTCCATTGGATATTTTAACTAGTTTGGGTGTCAAATCTTCTGGATCAATACCAAGTCAAAACAAAAGCACCCTGGCATAACAAAATACTTCATGATGAAATCTGGATAAAGGTTTGGGGTGACCATGATGGTGGCAGTTTTAAACTTGTACTTCAAGTTGTCAACATGGAAAACCTGAATTCAAAAGAGATTTCCTTCTTAACCCTCTTGTATTTGCATTCTAGAGAGCTGAACTGCCCCTAGATTTCAAATTTTCTGAAACTTTTCCTCCCAAAATACGGTACTCTGTTCATGAGTACACTGTGAGCATGTCTGATCAGATATAAAGCTAGAAATTTGTCATGTGTAAGTAAACATGCTTTACTTCCATATCCAAGTGAGTATGTCTTTCTAATCACTGCTTGTCGTGTCATTGTCACCAAAGATGTCACCAAACATGAATAAATAAGTGACATATGTATGAAAACAAGAGAAGCACGCCTATACGTGACCACAACATATACAGATGAGTAATGAATTAGAGCATGGCCTAGCAAAAGTGTCTAGCAGCATTTCCATGTGATAGTACTCACAGTGGTCACCAAATGTCACCAAGTGCTCCTCAGGTATTTACACAGTTTGTTCAGGTAGTTTTTATCATTATTTTTCTTTCCACTACAAAACTTCATTCAATGTTCATAATACACTTTACTAATTGTCTGTACAAAAACAAAACGAAATAATCTAAAGGTTTGGCATCAGCTGGCAGTATACAAGTTGGTCCGACCCAGAGATCAAATTTCTTTACTGTCAGCAGAAACCAGAGATGGGTGCCACGTTCGCTGGAATGCGGTCAGCGGCGTGTTATCTTCTGTGTCGGTCTGCTCTAATAAATCACAGTTTTCATCATCTTCCCCTCACAAACCTCAATATCTGACTCAGCTACATCTTCTTCGTGTTTTCCTAATTTACAAACAGTAGTATTTAATTCCTCCTCTGAATAATCTGGAGAATTATCTGTATCCTGAAAACCGTCTGCTACAAAGGGCATCGCCATTTTTTCACATGCTACGAGGCATGAATGAAAATACCCCAACCACATTTCGCGCCCAAGCATAACTGAATGGATGTGTGTGTAGTGCTAATTTTCCCAAGATCATCTCATTGGATGATACCAAGAATGTTTGACCAATTGTCAGTCTCCCTGGGCCAGAAACATGTGATCAGTGTGTGATCAAAATAGCCCATGCTCGTGGCCGACTTTTACGGTCGGGTACGGCTGTAACGAAGTGCTAGGCAGTGCGGGCGGAACTGTCGGCTACGGTCGTAACGAAGCTAAGAGGGTTAATGTGCTTAATGGAATGCGCAGACACCATTGAAAATTTGAGGAGATTTTTGCACCCATTCGAAGACCAGTTTGCCGGTTTCCAGAGTATGATATGGAATGAAAAGAAAGTACATATTTTTCTCTGTGAAGATTATGAGTTCCTTCTGAAGAATGGAATTTCAGGAGCACAAAGTATGCATCCATGATTAAAGTGTAATGTTCTAAATTATCACATGCAAAAAAACAAAACAAAAAACAACAACAACAAAAAACAGCACAACAACCCACTGTTCTAGAAAGAACGCTTCAAAACTTCTGAAATAATTGCAACAGATACAAGAGAGCAGGCAGATCAAAAACGTGGGCCAAAGCATACAACAGTGTTGTAACAGCTCCCATTTGGGACTTCCAGACAAGTCATGTTGTCCCTCCTTACCTACATGTACATCTTGGGGTTGTGAAAAAAACATGATCTACTCAAGAAAAAATGCCAGAGTCTAGATGAACAGATAGCATAATCACTTGCTATTGACAACACACTGACTGGCAAAACCACCAGCACACATTTTTATCAAATATGTAAAGGCACAAAAGGCAGTGCAACAAAAACATGAAAGAAAAATGTCAGTTTGAAAGGCAAGGGACACAATCCATTTTCCAAGAACTGTGCAGGCACATGTCTCACAAAATGTGTGAAGAACAAGAGAACATGTATTTAACAGTTCATAAACTATTAAGAATGGTTGAACAGCTCAAAGATGATTCTGGGAGTTTGCCTTCTCTCTGTGGCCCTGTGGCAACCAACCTGGATTTTCTTGTATAAAAACATAGTAATTCAGGCTTATCATGGGTGTTCTTTTGTAGGAAACCATCGTAATAAATGTTTGAAAGAAGGGATGTACCACATCTATGCAGGTGGTTGGAGAAAAAAACATTTGAGGTGACTGACAACACCAACATTCACACAGAGGCTGGCATAGTGAGTGACAAGTGTGGGGAGGGGGTTAATGCCATTGTCAACATGCTGAAAAGGAGGGCCTGGGAAATAATGAGTGACAATTAAGAGACTGAATATTCTGATGAAGAAGTAAAGTTATGCTAGCATCTCCATCGCTACAAACAATTCCACGAAAAAGAAAATGAAAAACTGACATGTGGCTTGAGTTTACATGCTATAATGTAAATGATTAGATTTAACTACTTCTCATGTCATCCAAACTGTCTTTCATGGCCGTGTTTCGTGGTCTTGGTATCCTTGCTTCACCTCTCCACATAAAACACAGCTGTCTATGTAGTATCAGTTGTTCCATCTACTTGCATGGAAACAGATAAATAGATATAGATAAATACATAAATGAATGTTTGTCTGTGTGTGGTGTACAGGAACAGTGGCAGAGTGTCAACAGGAACGGTCCCAGATCAAGAACAGAGAACTGGCCATGAAGATCCTGTTGTCCAGGTCAGTTGCTGTCCTTGATAAGATCTCTTTCTCTCTCTTTGTCTTTGTATTTCTGTGTCTGTTTCTCTCTCTCTCTCTACCTTTCTCTCTGTGTCTCTCCTTGTCTTGATCTCTCTCTCTCTCTGTCTCTTTGTATTTTTCTCTCTCTGTCTTTCTCTCTCTGTCTGTCTGTTTGTCTGTCTGTCTCCTTGTCTTGGCCTGCCACTCTCTCTCCCTCTCTTGCTCTCGCTTTCTCTCTCACTCACTCATTCACAGCAGTAATGCAAAGTAAAAGAAAGAAACAGCCTGATCTTTACTTTATATTTGCTTCTTTTATTCATCTGCTTGTAGTGGGAGGTGCATGGAATAGGTGGATATGAGGAACCTGGGACAACATCATATAGTAGGTGTGGAGTGTGTCTGTACTCCATCTGTCCAGTGCTGTTATAATCTTCCTCTGGCTATGAAAGCTGAGCATCTCATGTTACATGTTTGAAGGGCTGGCTGGTTGACTTGGCATTCTCTTTGCTTGCTCATATTTTTATTTGATTGTTTGATTGCCTTTGTTTTTTATGAGTTTCCTTTTTATTTATTTTGTTTTGTTTAATTCAGTTTATTTTGTTTTGTTTAATTCAGTTTTTTTTTGTTGTTATTATCATTTTTACTTTATTTTATTTTGTGTTATCATTCTGACTTATCTGTCAACGTTAAAACCTTCTGGTCCAAAGTTGTAAATTGTCTTTCCTTTCTATTATATTCCTCTGATCTTGTAAGTCACTACAGTTCATTCTTGCACCAGCTTCTAGATGAGCATGCAACCCCAATCATCCATGTTGTACCTGGCTGCCTATCCACGCCCTGATACACAGATGATATAAGAGTAACTAAACATGCTCATACACCTGCAGAACGCCAGTGGCGGTTCTCTAAACTTGTAGTTCATGCACAGATTTTTTTTTTTTTAGAATACTTGAAAAAGAGTTATGAAAATAATCATGAGAACCAAAACTGACTATTTTTATGTCTGTTTCCGAAGTTTGATTGCCAGCATCCTGAGAGAAATGTTATTCTGGTCTTGTGAACTGCACCCTATCGGCCTATGCCTGCCTCTCTCCTCTCACAAACACTTCCATCTCGTCTTCTCTTAAAACCACCATTGTTTGACCTCTGTTGATAAAAAGTAATCTCAGTCTTAACACTCTCAAAAACTATCATCCTGTCCTCAATTTGGCATTCCTTTCTAAGTTCCTTGAGAAAGTGGTTTTGAAACAGCTGAATAATCATCTCTCAGCCAACAATCTGTATTATTCTTTCATTCTGTTTACTATTCTGACCATAATACTGAAATTAACTTTGTTCACATTGTGAATGAATTGTCGTTTGTAGCTGAACGGTGGACACATTTTCCTACTTCTTTTTTTGGGGTCTGTCTGCTGCTTTTGATACCATTGATCACCTGATCCTCCTCTCTTGATTTGAACACATGTAGTTCATTGAAAATAACAACAGATCATATCATGCTACTGTCCTAGGACCTGAGGGCTTTGAGACAGCTTACTTTGTTTCTCTGCATGCCGTAGTGAACCTTTCATTGCTGTTCTCACAGACTGTACCAAAAGCAGTTGGAAAAGCAAGAGGCAGCTCTACGCAGGAAACGGAAACTGCAGGTGGGCACAGCTGGCCGCTCGGAAAAGATTCGGACCTACAACTACAGCCAGGATCGTATCACAGACCACCGGGGCCCTGTCACCCTGTTCGGAGTGTCTTCATTTCTGTATGGGGAGGATTCCTTGGAGGACTTGCTTCAGACTTTGATGTTGCAGTCACGGCTGGAGGTTCTGGAAGACATGGTGGATCAGTTTGTAGAGAACAGGCAGAAAATGAATTGAAGGTGATAGGTCGTGGTGTGAAGAATTTTGAAGGAAGTGCAGGTTTGTTTCGTGAGTTTGTGTGTCGGAATATGTGGGTATGTGTATGTATGTGCACCTGCGTGTGAATGTTTTGGTTGTTTCAATACAGAAATCAATGTTTTTGATAAAATTCATATTACCAAATGATGAACATGATTTGGGTAAATCTAAACCTGGAGATGGAGCGAGGTTCATCATTACTGATCTTTCTTTGACAGCCATCTCACATCTGCTGTCAAGAATACCTTGAGAATGCTTTTTGCTGCAGAAGAACATTTTGCCTTCTTAAACAATACAGAATTTCATCTTCAGGGTCAGTTGTTTGATGCCACCACTATAATATTTTCTACCTCTTCAAGAGGACTTATTCAGATGTGGTGAGTAGTTTTTGGCTCCCATTAACAGTGTTTGTAGTCTGCTTCCCATGATACAAAGGTTGTTTGGTATATGCTGAATAGGTTCATATCCCACTTCTGTGTCAGAGGTTTGTGCTGTCCTTTTCATGACAGCAGGTTTTGTTTTCCTTTTGATAAATCTTGCTTGAAATCTTATTTCAATAACATATGGTTTCAGTGTTTCCTTATGATAAATCTTACCTAAATCTTATTCTAATAACATATGGTTTTAGTTTTTCTGCACTTTAAGCACTAAATCGTGATTGATATGTGTTTGTGATTTGTGTTTTACACCATCATGAAAATGAGATAGTGTGTGTGTTACGTTACAGGCCAAGTGTTTGCTCTTTGAAAGTCCAAAGTTGGAATTGTATTGTTTTGAAAAATGGTGTTGATTGTGGGGTGGAAGAAGGGTGGGGATTCTCTGTGTGCATCTACTCACTTGTTCTTTGGGTCTGTGTTTTTTGCATGTTCCTCATTGTTGTGGTCAGTGATGTCAGTGAACCATTTGTCTTCTTTTTCCATCAAACTTTATGAAAATGTCAGTCAGCACATTTATTCACAGAGCTGGTCATGCCGCATGTGCTGCCTCCTTGTTCTGGTGCAGGAGATGGAATGTGATAGTCACAACAGTTTGAGAGGAGATCTGTCAATCTGTAGACATAAATGTAGATCTTTGTGCTTCTCCTTTGGCACAAGAACTGCAGCATGTCAGAATATCCACTTGCCTTTTAGATATTGTCTAACAAATATTATATATCTTATATGTGCATGTCCTTCCAGTTTGTAAAATTGCTGGGACTTGTACGATGTGAGACATAAGCACTACATGGTGGACTTCTTAAAGAACCTCTTCCGAGACATTCCTCCTGATGCAATTTTCCAGTCTTTACAAGAGGTCATTAAATTTCGCCTGATACGATTTTATGTCTGAGTATGGTTTTCTTTAATTGCGTTTTAGACTTGTGACGTTAACGGTGAGCATGGATTTTAACTGTTGTCTTTTATCTTAACTCATTGAGTGCCAGAGGGTTTTCCACGTTTGTGCCAGACCATTTTCGCGTGACTGAAAATTGTTTAGGGTGTGTTTATATCTGAGGTCACTGTGCATGTGATTATTCACATAAGTTAGTCATGTTAGATATCAAAAGAAAGGTAAGAGGACAGGCAATAAGGATATGCATGGAAAACAACAATATTGGAGTTGTAAATTAGGATTATATGGGTTATAAAATGAGGACAAATAAAAAAAATTAAAAAAGTCATGCACATTATACATACCAATCAGACTGCCTATCGTCTGTGCAGATTCCCTTACAAAATCAGATGAATACTCCAAAAGGCACATCCAGTTGTGATATGAATGCTTTTTACAGCTTGAAAATATTCCAATTAGTCACTGTTCTGTGCACATTTTTGTCTAAAACGTTCACTGGCAACGCCCGACGTACCTGGAGTGGGTGTGTCCATTGTTTTGTTGAAAAAGATCCGAAAAACACGGTCAAAACAAACGTAAACACACAAGAACTGCTCAGGGCAGAAGCGACGGAAACTACAAGATTTATCGGTCGGTGGCTACAGTAAAAAGTCAGATCGGCTATCATCGGAAACTAAATGAGCTACAAAGTTATATCAACGATATATCGTTGCCTGGCACAACTGCAGCCACTATTGGCACGGAAAGAGTTAACCTGGTCATCATTTTTGACGTGATGTTAGCCCTGATATGGCTCTAGTGGTCAGCTTGGCTATAACTGTATAAACTGAACTGAGCTTCTAAGCAGGTAACTAGATACATGTCCATTGGATCTCCTGGAGCGTTTCACAGCATCTCTCAATAGAAAGTTTCTTGCTGGGCCACCTGAATGCCAATAATGTTTGAGATTTGTTTCAAATTCTTTCTGCTGGGCTACTCACTTGTGATTTCTGATGTCTGTCTCCATTCTATTCTTTGTGCTATAGAAATTGAAACTGCTTAATTGACCCCTTTTATCACAGCGACCTGTAAGCAGAGTACTGCAGAATTATCTGGGGTTTTTTTTTCAGTCAGCTATTAGAGTGGCTATTCTCTGGTCTTTTCACTATCTGACTAAGACTGTGAGGTCTGTTCTGTGAGCAGTGTAGTGTTCGCACAGGGGGTTGTAGTGTGGGCCATTTTAATCTTTCTCAGGGTACTCGGGCATTAAGTGTGTCATTGTCTCATCTTTGTGTGTGTCTGTGTGTATGCATGTGTGCGTTCATGCTTTCATGAGTTTGTAGTTTCTATTTTCTCAGTGTGTATTTGTGTGTGTCTTTTCAATTCTGTCATGTAGCATGCACACATGTGTATGTAGCATGCATGTGTGCATGAATGTTAGTATATAATCGGTATGTGTAAAAAATACATGGATGCGTAGTTTTTATTGTGTGTTTGTGTGAGAATGTTTTTGTCTGATGATTTAAATTGTAAATTTTAGGATGAACAACATTTGCTTTGCTTTGATCATTTCAGGGGACAAATCATGAATTGTTTTATGTAATTGATGAAAATATATCTTATTTTTATAATTCTGGTTGTGCACTTCTTTGTTCTGCTGTTGCATTTCTTTGATCTGAACTACCCATCCTGCAGTGTTATTGGACACTCTGGTTTCTTCATGTTTAACCCTTTGACTCCCGCACTCAGTCCACCAACTGCAAAAACTTAACCCTTTGACTCCCTCACCCTATCCACCGGCTTCCTGCAGGAAGGTGGTGGATAGGATGAGAGAGTCAAAGGGTTAAGTTTTTGTTTTGCTAGCATGTTTGGCAAAGCAGGATGCTGATGGACAGTGTGCGGGAGTCAAATGGTTAATTGTATCGTAGTTTCCTTTTTATTTGATGGTTTAGAAAGAATATGGTGAGCACATATACATACAAACAGGAAAGATTGAGCAGATGAGTATGCTGTACAAATTTTCACTGAAGTTCTATTGTTATGCATATCAAATACTAATGTAACATTTGACATGTTATACTGATAGATTATTAATGTCAATCATGTCAGTCAAAATGAAAAAAAAATATTGCAAACAAGCTTGCTTGAAGTTTTAAGTGATGCTCAGTGCTGTGTTACTAAATTGTGATAAAACAAAAAGCATGATTGTAAAAACCCAATAAAAGCGTCAGCGTAAACTGCCTCAGCTAGAAGTATTTTATGAATAACAAGTTACTGTTCAGTTTTCAGAACATCTTGATCGTGTTATTATAACTAATAGCCAACTGAAATCAGAAAGCTCACGTAACTATCTCTTCAGTGTACATAGCTGACCGTACTGCTGAATCAGACACAGAAGTGGCATGTGTATCCTTATTGACACATGCGAATGCACTGCCATCAAAGTACTACCATGTTTATGTTCTCCTGACCTGGAATTTTTTTTTTACTGTACATTGCAGGTCTTTTTAACCCTTTGACTCGCGCAGATTTCCAACCACTGCAAAACCTTGACCCTGTTAATCCCTCACCCTGTCCACCAGCTTCCTGCAGTAAGCTGGTGGGTAGGGTGAGGGAATCAAAGGGTTAAGTTTGCTTGTGCATGGGTGGGCAATGCAGGATTTGGTGGATAGAGTGTGGGAGTCAAAGGGTTAACCTTCCACATGAACTTTGATCTCTGACTCTCATATCTATGTACATCCATCCCAAAGCGAACATCTCCACTGCATGGGTGCCACTCTTCTGTCTGGGTGACGGAAATCTGTTTTCTTGGCAAGGCCCCAGACGGAAATTCCGTTTTTTCATTTTCGTTATTCAAAAAAATAAATGTTTGGGGGAAAAAAACAGTTGAATCGGCGGTATTATGACCGAAGCAGCACTGTAGCAGACAACCGGAAATGAGGAAGCGCTCTCTGTCGTTGAAGACAACACAGGTCCAGCAATCTTTGTTAGGCTACACACATCACTTACGTCGCACCATTGTGCTGCTAGTCACTAGTGCCTTCCAGTTAGCCTGATTTTCATTTTTTTCAGATTTTCAAAGTGTCACCCTTGCCACTGCGCTGCATCAGCTAGCAGACCAAATTAACATTTGTGAAACAGATTATCTTGACTCTGCTATCATTGTTCAGGTGACTAGTAACAATGCAAATTTTACAAAAAGAAATGCCCAAATACTATCAACAGATACCATGCTCAACACGTAAAGACAACATTTTAGATCACTGCTACTTTTCAATTAAGAATTCATACCATATGATCTGCCCTGCTTCTCTGAGACAATCTGACCACAATATGATCTGTCTTGGGCCTGTGTGCAAACAGAAACTTAAGACAGAAAAACCATTGATTAAGCCAGTGAAGCGGTGGACTGTGCCTGCATTAGTGATCTTGTGTGGGATGTTTTGAACCTACTGACAGGGATATATTCAAAGCTTCTGCTAGTGACTTAAAATTAGTGTAATGATAGTGTGTGTGCATGTTTCTTTTTGTGAAGATCAGTGCAATGGCACTGGGAAACCAAAGCTCAAAGAAAAACAGAAAGCATTTGAAACTTAAGACAAGTCATTGTGATAAAAAAGAATTCAGAGAAATGTATCAAAATGGCGAAGCTCCATTACAGGACAAGACTAGAAGAAAATCAGACTGCGAATAAGACCACAAATGTGTGGAGAGGACTGAAGAGAATTAGTGATATAAAGTGATTGTTTATTCTGTTGATACTACTGACAAAACACTATGAGACTGGCTGAACACATTTTATTCTAGGTTTGATAAAGTCTTCTACTAGTTCTAGTATCCTGAATCTAGACTGCCAAGAGTTGCCTCCCCTCCACTATTCCAAGAACAAGATCAGTCGGACGTAATTTCAGCTGTCTGTAAGAGAAAAAAACTACTTGTCTGTAAGAGAAAAAAACTACGAGTCCTGACTATATTTCACCACACATGCTGCATAATTGTGCAGCTCAGCTTTCTTGTGTCTTTACCAACATCATTAATCTGTCCCTTCAGTTCTGTGAGGTGCCACTTTACATTAAAAAACAACAACCGTCATTCCCCTTTAGTTCTGAGTAGTAGGCTTACCACTTTACTGAAAAAAATAAACCGTCATTCCCCTTTAGTTCTGAGTAGTAGGCCTACCACTTTGCTGAAAAAAATCAACCGTCATTCTCCTTTAGTTCTGAGTAGTAGGCCTACCACTTTGCTGAAAAAAAACAACCATCATTCCCCTTTAGTTCTGACTAGTAGGCTTACACTTTGCTGAAAAAAATCAACCATCATTCCCCTTTAGTTCTGAGTAGTAGGCCTACCACTTTGCTGAAAAAAATCAACCGTCATTCCCCTTTAGTTCTGAGTAGTAGGCCTTCCACTTTGCTGAAAAAAATCAACCGTCATTCCCCTTTAGTTCTGAGTAGTAGGCTTACCACTTTGCTGGAAAAAAACAACCATCAATTCCCTTTAGTTCTGAGTAGTAGGCTTACCACTTTGCTGAAAAAAAAATCAACCATCATTCCCCTTTAGTTCTGTGTAGTACCACTTTGCTGAAAAAAATCAACCATCATTCCCCTTTAGTTCTGAGTAGTGCCACTTTGCTGAAAAAAATCAACCATCATTCCCCTTTAGTTCTGTGTAGTGTCACTTTGCTGAAAAAAATCAACCATCATTCCCCTTTAGTTCTGTGTAGTGCCACTGTGCTTTATAAAAAATCAACCATCATTCCCCTTTAGTTCTGTGTAGTGCCACTGTGCTTTATAAAAATCAACCATCATTCCCCTTTAGTTCTGTGTAGTGCCACTGTGCTTTATAAAAATCAACCATCATTCCCCTTTAGTTCTGTGTAGTGTCACTGTGCTTTATAAAAAATCAACCATCATTCCCCTTTAGTTCTGTGTAGTGCCACTTTGCTTTATAAAAATCAACAGTCATTCCCCTTTAGTTCTGTGTAGTGTCACTGCTTTATAAAAATCAACCATCATTCCCCTTTAGTTCTGTGTTGTGTCACTTTGCTTTAAAAAAATCAACCATCATTCCCCTTTAGTTCTGTGTAGTGTCACTTTGCTTTATAAAAATCAACCATCATTCCCCTTTAGTTCTGTGTAGTGCCACTGTGCTTTATAAAACACCATCATTCCCCTTTAGTTCTGTGTAGTGCCACTTTGCTTTATAAAAATCAACAGTCATTCCCCTTTAGTTCTGTGTAGTGCCACTGTGCTTTATAAAAATCAACAGTCATTCCCCTTTAGTTCT
>JAPXFY010000024.1:21573297-21603297 GCA_030674185.1 Monoplex corrugatus
TTTAACAGATACACACACACACACACACATATACATATTAAATCAAAATATAATATATATATATATATATATATATATATATATATATATATTATATATGGTGTGTGTGTGTGTATATATATAGTGTGTATACATACACATACACACACACAACACACACACACACACACACACACACACACACACACACACATATATATATATATATACACACACATATATATAATGTTTATAAATATATTATACACACACACACACACACACACACACAAAGACTCACACAGACACAATTCACACACACACACACAACACACACACACACACACACACACACACACACACACACACACACACACACACACACACACACACACATGGACAGACACACACACACACGGACAAACAGACAGACAGACAGACAGACACACACACACACACACACACACACACACTCATACACATCAAATACGTACAAAACCCTGTATGGATGATAAAGCCTGATTGTAGGCCTACTGAAGCTCTAATTGCTCTTCTTTTGTTCATTTTCTTGTTCGATTTACATTTCTACCTGAATATGATAAAGTGCCTTTTTACACTTCCACACATAATCAACCCCACATACTTCTTTTTATATTTTTTACTTATTTATATATTTATGGATCTCTCTCTGTCTGTCTCTGTTGTCTGTCTGTCTGTCTGTCTGTCTCTCTCTCTCTTCTCTCTTGTCTCCTGTCTTCTCTCTTTCTCTCTCTCTCTTTCTCTCTATTTCTATCTGTCTATTTTTCTCTCTCTGTTTTCTCTTTCTCTCTGTCTGTATGTCTCTCTGTCTCTGTCTGTCTGTCTCTTTCTCTCCCCTCTCTCTCTCTGTTAAATAGATTATGTAAATAGACATAAAAAATAGATAGCTAAATAAATAAATAAATAAAGAACGTACGGCTAATATCGACCCATACATGAAACCCTACAGAAAAGTCAGCCGTTCTAGTGTCATTATAACATACTTCAATCCTCGTTCTATGCATATGCGCCGACGAACGCGGCTGACTACTGCCAGCTGTTGCAAACGTTGCTGTGTGTTGAAGCTCAGCTCATGTTTCGCCTTTCTATTGATAATTATAGTCGTGACTGTTGTAGTGTAGGGCGAAAATGTACAGGCCTATAATGTAATCCCTTTGGTTGTGCCTGTGCCTGTGCCTGTGCCTGTGAGTTTCTATTATCCTGTTCTTAACTGTCACATAGCAGAAGCATATAGCTGGAAGAAATAACCAGGAATAATAAACCTCTGTATATAAATGATATTGCATATGCATACAGATTCAATTTTTCTCGTATTTTGGTTTATTTTCAAGTTCGAGGCTGTGAGGGGAAAATAATTTTTCCATTCGTTCAGCGGACGTCCATTTTTTTTTTTTACGAGACTGAAGTTCAGAGTGAAAATGTGCAATGTAGCTACTTAGAGCCTTTTCATAATCAGTGTTCATAAAGTTTGATGCAGGCTTTCCCTAAAACCACAGGCCTCCCTAAAACCACACTATACAAAACCACAATGTACAGTGTATGAAATGTACGAAGGAGAGGGTGATGTTTAAAGGCAAAGTGTACGCTCCTATTGGCTTATACAATTAAATAGACCCAAAGTTGGCTATCGTTAGAATCAGAGAATGTAGCCAATAACTGGCGTGAATATCTTACGTAAATTGTGATCTTTCTTTCTCTTTTTTTTTTTTCCCAAAGATCTGTAAACTGTATACATACATGTATTGAAGCCGTGCCCAAAGAAGTCACTACAACTAGACTGTTTATAATGTTCAATAACATAGCCATCACACTATCAATACCACCACTACCGCTTTTACTAACACTGCTGTTTCTATTACTACTATAATAATGATGACCATGATGACTATGATGATGTTGATGATGATGACCATCATCATTATCGTCATCATCATCAACACTACTACCACCACCACCATGATCATCATCACCACCACCACCACCAACACCACATCATCAAGCACCACCACCATCATCGTTATCATCATCATAACAATACAAACAAATTTCATACCTTCACTCCTGTATGAAACTTGCAGCCTTCTGAAAGGGAACAACATACTACCAATGAGTAAGCGATCATTCACGCGTAAAGAACAACATGCCCTTCGAATATCCTGAAGAAAAAAAAAAAAGGATTTAAAAAAATCCTCAAAGTTAACTGACTGCACGTTAAAAAACAAAAACAAAAACAAAAACAAAAAAACAACCTTTAGTTTCCCTGAAACCAGATAGTCACTAGATAGCAAGTTGTTACATACCTCGACAACTCTCATCAAAGGCAGAGCAAATGTTATGAGGGAGAAGCCCATAGGCTCTAGACGTGCTGTCTCGAGTTTGACCCGACACACAGCGGTAAAGACTTGCCTGTTGATCAGTCGCCGTGGTGTAGTGGTTAACGCAACGAACTACAGACTGGAAGGTTGTGGTGTGGTTCAAATCCCCATCAGTCCCTTCAAAAATCATTGTGGGATATTTCGGCTCTAACCGGCTCCTACACAGAGTTGGGCGTGCTTATAGGCTCAGTGGAAAGACTGGGACCACACAGTGGAGTCTCATCCACTTCACGGATGCGTCATTGACAGAGTTGCTTAAATTTTCTGACCAACACCGCAGGTGTCTGTATCTCTCGGGCCTGGTTGACGCCAGGATATGTTATGATAGTAAACATAGAGTGCAGCCCCGTCACGCAGTCTCAATCCTATATGGAACTCCATAGCATCATGATTATCATCCTCGTCGACATCATCATCATCGCATTGTAAAAACTGTTCCAGCTTCTGTGGCCATTAAAATGGCGTAGAAAATGGGGGGAAAATGAGCACAAAGATAACCTCCATGAATGCAATGTTCCTAACAACAACAACAACAAAACAACAAACAAAACACACACACACACACACACACACGCTCACACACACACACACGTGCGCGCGCGACACACACACACAACACACACATACACACACACACACACACACACACACACACACACACACACACAACACAACACAACACAACACAACACACACACACACACACACACACACACACACACACACACACACACACACACACACACACACACACACACACACACACACACACACACACACCGTCTATACACTTATAGTGAAAGACGTTAAACAGAACGAACGAACACACACACATGAAGTTTGAAGTTAGCAAAATACTTAAGCAGTTTCCTGCCAGCAGAATTATACAATCCCTTATGTATAGATGGAAACTTGATGCATTCAAAACAAAATACACCAAGAACATAGTGTGTCTGTGTGGAAAGAAGATAACACAGTCATATTCTTTCTTGCGTTAAGGTAAAACGACATATTCCTACACTATCTATGAAGACAATTTCTGACATATTTACATCATCATCATTAACTTATGAATTTTTTTTTAGCCTGTCAAAAAGTCCTATAGCGAAGTACCTTTAAGATGCTATTTCACTTGTTCACTGTTATGGTTAGTCAATTCTTAGTTTTATTTTTATTCGTTTCTTCTAGATATTTATTAATTTTGTTTGTTAGTTTTAAATCGTTAATCATAGTAACGTTATGTGTAAGTTTAACCTTCCCCTCCTCGAAACAGTTGTTTTCTGGATCATCTTTTCTCAAGATCAACGTTGACAATTTTCAAATATCCTCTTCACTCCTTCTCTATCACCCCCCCTCCCTTATTCATTTATTTATTTATTTGTTTATTTAGCCTATTTACTTATTTTCTTTTTTTTTTAAAAATGTTTTTCATTTTTATTTAAAAAATTTTTTTGGGTCTAAAATCACTTTAGTGAATAGACATTAAACCAAAGACCACCACACACACACACACACACACACACACACACACACACACACACACACACACACACACACACACACACACACACACACACACACACACCACGCACGCACGCACGCACGCACCACGCACACACACACACACACACACACACACACACACTCGCTTTCAGACCAATAGCAAGTGTGAACTTCAGACTTACCAAACCGTTAAACCGTTTCCATAAAGGCGTAAGCTCCTAATATGTCCTTTTCAGACACAAGATACCTAAAAAAATAAATCACCATCCATTACGGCGGTTAGCACCCGTCAAATCCAAACCACGAGAGATATGATGTTGATAGTATGTTCAAATCACACCGTGTGTTAATAATTCAAAATACACTTCTGTCCGTTTATAATTCAAAACACATACTTTTGGAGTTTGATTGCTTGTTCAAAACACAAAACACACTTCTGTAAGTTTGATTAAATCAAAATCCAGTTATTTTAGTTAATGATTCAAAACACACACTTTCGATGGTTTATTGGTTGTTGTTTGTTTGTTTGTTTGTTTTTCAAAACACACTTGTCTATTCAGTTGCAGGACAACCTACTGCCCTGGGCGTATTTACGAATTTAGCTCGCGGTCGAAACTTCACAGAATCGATGGTAAGTCATAAGTTTGTCCAGCCTACTGCTTTTCGTAATTTCAGCAGCAGCTGCAGTAACATCAGCAGCAATATCAGTAGTAACAGTAACAATATTCGTTGTAAAAATAACAACGCAGCAACTTCAACAACAGGGAAAGCAGTAGTTGGTATACTTGGCGGGTGCGGTAGACAGGGTGGTAAACGTCAGGCTTCCTATCAGAAATCACAAGGGTCTGGTTTCGAATCTCCTAAATACTTCAGCCTTCCGGATAAAAGATAGGAGATTTTTCCGATCTCCCGCAACAGTGTGTGCAGAACCACCAGTGCCTATTACATCCCTGTTGTGTGAATACACACACAGATCAAACACGCATGTTAAAACTCCTGTAAGTCATGTCGGCGTCCGGTGGCTTATCATCATCATCATCATCATCATCATCATGCGCCCTGCCGCACAGCGTTGGCGATCAATGCCCTCCGTATGCATCTATCCCTTGTCGCCGCAAGCACATCCCCCGCCCTCTCCGTCCTCAGCCACCCAGTGACTTATGGAAACGTGAAAACGCCCGGCACACACGCCCTCCGAAGAAACAAGACTGTGCAATAACTTTGTGGAATGTGAGTCAGTTTGCCTTTGCCTAACAGCTTGAGTTTTCCGTGCTCCACTAAACGGTCTGATTATAATTATATAATACACAGTGGGTCCAAATGGAGTCTGCATCATAACGCTGTACAAGAACGATTAATTGTAATGATAACTATTATGTCAACAACATGATCAACATTTGGTGTAATTATTTCCTACGCAACAGCTGGTCCTTCTTCCGTTCAGCAGTACTAGTGGTATAAAGGGGAGTTATATACAGTCGGTTCATTTTTCTGTTCCGAGTTGCTCCAAACGGACTCATCATAATCGGACAAATCCATATGCGCTCCACTCAAATTTGTCCCCAATCGCATGAGGCGCGATTGCCTGGGTACCTTCCCCCTGATGGATAAAGGTTGGATGTTCTGGTCTCCTAGGTTAACATGAATGCAAACCTCTTAAACCTTTGACTCCCTCACCCTATCAACCAGTTTCCTGCAGGAAGCTGGAGAATAGGGTGTGGGAATCAAAGGGTTAAGTTTTTGATTTGCTAGCATGGTTGACAATGCAGGATGCTGGTGGACAGGGTGCGAGAGTCAAATGGTTAATAATGTCTTTCGTGAGTCAAATGGTTAATAATGTCTTTCGTGTGTATACGTACGGAGACCAACATACATGCACCTCAAAGATCCTGTTAGTATGTCAATGCCCTACGGCTCACATAAATATGAAAACACCCGGCATTCACTCCCATTGAATAAGAACCATGCAGACTGTATACAGCAACACACCACTGTACAGTAAGGACAAAAATAACACGCTTGCACGAATCAGAGAATCAAAGAAAAATCGGAACACTAGAAGAAGCAGGAGTGCGGGTGGTGAGTCTTCTTGAGCGTGTGAAAAACCCTCTGGCTGGCTGGGTCGGCTCTTTTGTTAGAGCCGTGGACGCAAGATCTGGTATCTTGAGTTCAATCCCAGCCTACAACATTAAAAACTGACCTGTTCGCTGCCCATCTAAATGTTTCCATCGTTCTGGTCGTGTCAGCTTAAATTAGAGTTTCATAAGTCTCTTCTCTCCCTTCCATATTTTCCTTGTCAGTGCCGGCTCAAGGCGTCTGCCAGATAATTACTGGCAGATTTGGGTGGAGCACATGTGGAATTGTCTAAGTGTAATGAATCCCGCTTACAAAACTCCAAACTCCAAACTCCAAACACTGGACAGGTCTTGAAATGATCAGGAGAAGCAAAGAGGGAAGGAAAGGGGCAGGGAAACAGAATCTGTGGAACACCAAGCCAACACCATCAGAATGGCTGGATTATTAAAATGGGCAGAGAAATACCTACATCATCATCATCATCATCATGTGTCCTGTCGCATGGCGTTGGCGACCATGGCCCTCCACATGAATCTATCTCCTGTCGCTGCAAGTACATCTCCCACCTTCTCTGTCTTCAGCCACCCTGCAAGTCCGTCCAATATTTTCTCCCTGGGTCTACCTGGTGTTCTTTTTTCCCTCCAGCTTTCTTGTAAATATACACATACAGGAACGAAAACAAAAAATAATAACCAAATAAAAAGAAAAAAAATTAGGATCATCGCACTCAAGGAGGTTACCTTTGTGCTAACCTTTTCTCTCCGTCCCATTTTCTACGCCACTTTAATGGCCACAGAAGCTGGCACAGTTTTTACAATGCGATGATAATGATGTCGATGAGGATGATAATCATGATTTGCTATGGAGTTCCATCTAGGATTGAGACTGCGTGACAGGGCTGTGTTCTACGCTTACTATCATAATTTTACATATCCCAGCGTCAACAAGGCCCGAGCGATACAGACATCTGCAGTGCTGGTCAGAAGATTTGAGCAACTCACTCACTGACGCATCCGTGAAGTGGATGAGACACGACTGTGTGGTCCCAGTCTTCCCACTGAGCCCATAGCATGCCCATAGCACGCCCATAGCACGCCCAGCTCTGGGTAGGAGGCTGTTAGGGCCGAAAAATCCCACAATGAGTTTTGAAGGGACTGATGGGGATTCGAACCCACAACTTTCCAGTCGGAAGTCCGTTGCGTTAACCACTAAAGTCTACACCACGGCGACTGGTTTATAAAAGAAAAAAAAATGGTGGTGCCATACAATGTTAACGTACTTTACTCGGAGGAGAAAGCCGCCTACATTTCATACGGACAAATTCATTGCCCCCTCCATCCTTACTCTCTCACCTTACACCTTTCTGTTCACAGTTCGATTTGGTACTTCCACACACATTCTCTCTCACCCCCCCCCTCTCTCTCTCTCCCTAGCCACCCATCTCGTTGTGTTTTCCTTCAGTATGGATAAATATTTTAAACTATATCATGATAGGTTTAGACTTGGTGTTTCTGAAATTTCTGTTCATTTTTACCATTGTAGACAACACAGTAACAGAGATTCGATTTGCCTATTTATATAAAGGGGCTCGAGAACAGAAGCTTTTCATTGAAGGGTTCTTCGATGTCATCAGTAGCCTGTTGTTCATCATTGCTGGGGCATAAGCACTGATGACTGTAGTGAAGCAGTCTTTTTCAAGCCGAAAAGTCAAGGTCATCAAGCGATCATTGATAACACGTGGCAAGCTTCATGTATATCGCAAATCCGATACCAGAGGTTCTTTGATTAAGCCGAAGAGGCAAGGTCATCCAGCTATCATTGATACCACGTGCACGCGTGGCAAGCTTCATGTATATCACGAATCTGATAACAGCGGTTCTTTAAGCTTTCCATTGCAATAGAGGGTTTGGCCTCCTCCAGCTTCGTCGAACTGGGTTTGCCCACAAATCTGGTCTCACGCAGTGAAACTATGTAGGCCTTGCTTGTGATCCAACATCCTGGCGGTTAAAACTGTGCGCCGATTTGGTTAATCATCTTTAATGTACATGTAGCAGTATACGGACATTCCATGCACCAAAGTTTAGAAATCTTCGGGCAAACTGCTGTAATAACTGTCAGGCTTGCACTCTCCCTCAATCTGCTCGCCGGGATCCAAATCTATATACTTTCAAACAGCTTGCATTCTCTCTTTCCTGGTTGTTCTTCATTTAATGTGTGGGTGTTGCCCACGTAGCTACGTGATGGTAGCGTGGAATCGTTCGACCCATCCGCTGGTCTATTTATCTCTCTGACATCACCTGATAGGTATGCATGCCCACCTGTCAGTCAGGAGTTTCTCTCTAATCAGTACTTTCTCTAAGACTCACGTACTAATAAAAATGGCTAACTAACACACGATTTAGTTGACTTTGTCATGTGGAGAGGGCGTGAAATCCTCTCCGCACACTCTCGCCTGCTTCAAGGATTATAGTTATACAAATGCAGTGACTGCCACATGGAGGACAGCCGCCTCAGTAAGTGCAGCTATGTTGTTTTAGAGTATCTGCCTCCGAGCCTTTAGCTTAAGAACCTTCTTCGGCGGCATAGGAGCACTTACCCGAGGCTGGGAGATTTCGTGGGTTTAAGATCAGAGTTGTCCCTCTTCTAGACGTACTGCCCTGATAGGGTTAACAAGCTTCATCCACCAGGATTTGAAATGAAATCCTTTCAGTAGCCTAAGTCACGGCTGTGCAAAATGACCAGAAACAGCATCTTTAGTTGCTCGAGAGGCGTGGCACCTAGCCTGGCCCTTGACCCCCCTGATCACACGCTGTGATAGACATTCCAGTGTCAGCAAGCTACTGACGCGGGTCTTTCCCTTCTTTACATTTGTTAAAAAGTGGCGATTTTTCGCTCTTTTTGAAAGCGACTTACAAATGAGTCGAGGTTTTGTCGGCCTCCACGTTTTGTCAAGTAAAAGTTCTCTCTTGACTCTGTCTAGACGAAAATTGAAAAATTCAACCCTAATCGTTTGTGATTTATTTGCCCTTAATTTGAAGATACCGTCAGCATTGCTCAGTGAGATTAACATGAAGTAGACGATGTTGAGAGTGGGGCACATAGAGTAATAGAGTGAAGTGGAATTAAGTGCCCCACTGTTGAAATGACAGTGTTTCTCTCTCTCTCTCTCTCTCTCTCGCTCTCTCTCACCCCTTCACACTGAGAAAGCGGAAAATCACAAAGCTAAACACAAAGGACACTTATTCACTGTGTTGGTAATACGAACTTATCAATAGGAAACAAGTCTTTTCGTTATACTGTGTTTCTTCCTGTAACAAGGAAACGAACTTATCAACAGGAAACAGGTCTTTTTGTTTTACTGTGTTTTTTCCTGTACCAAGGAAACAACAGCTGCGCTATGAACTTGTCATGGCATTGTTTCCAGCATCTGATATTTCAGATGGTGATACACTTTCCGACAGTTTCGTAACCTGTATAACTGGCCTGCGAAAATATTTCCTTCTTTCTCTTCCGGCCTGCAGCTGGGATGCCAATCATGCTAACGGAAAATCCATCCATGTCTGATCAGTTACCCTGGAGACATCAGTTTATTCCCGTGTCGGATTATCCTTGACTAGACTGTGGTACTGTTAACAAAAGGAAGCAGCACTGTCCAAGATAGGACCCTGCTACTGTTAATGAAGCGGCACAGTCTCAGATCAAGCCATAGATAGTGTTGAGGAATGAAACATCTGCTTGACATCTTGTTTGTCATTAGAAGCCATTACAGACTCCTGGAAAGTATACATACTTGTGAAGAGAGAAAGAGAGAGAGCGAGGAGAGAGAGAGAGAGAGAGAGAGAGAGAGAGAGAGAGAGAGAGAGAGAGAGAGAGAGAGAGAGGCTTAAGTGTCAACTTGGTGGCCACTGCTGTACAGCCAGGCGATAAAGAGTGCTCTTTAGATGCTAGCCCGCCACCAGGTGTTATCTCTCCCAGTGCCAGACATTCCTCCCCCTCCCCTGCAGGCGATTAGGCTTCGCGCGCCGTAGGCACGGTACCCCTCTTTGTTCTCTGTTAGCAGTGGTGGAGTGTTAGTGTGTTTACATGTTTATAATGTGCTTTTATGAGCGTGTTTCATTTCCTGTGACTTTCAACTTCTGCTGTGATAACTTGCAATGCTTATTCAGACCATTGGTGGAGGTGATGCTGAGACAGTTTTTTTTGTTCCTTTGATATTTGACTTTGGAATGGTGATGTGCTGCAACCGTGAGCAAGTGGTTCAGTGAAGTGTATGTGACCAAAGACTTTAGGAATGTGTACTCTGTGATGTGACTGTAAGGCGGCTTTGTGTTCTTTATCTAACTTACTTGGTTACCCTTTTAGACTACTGTTAGCAACTGACATTTGTGTTTGTCTAGCATTTATAGTCATACTGGCACTTCAGCTCTGATGATGGAGGAACACAGTGAAAGACTACATAGTGACAGACTAAACTCGCTTTGTAGAGTGTGTGGTGGAAGATCAAAAAAACGCAACTCTGATAAAGCAGTTCATCTGTGTAAATATGTTCAGTCAGAGCTACAGCAGTTTCATGATATTGATATTATGCAAGACAAATGTGATGTTCACTCGACCACGCTGTGCCGACCCTGTTACACAAGACTGAAGAGTTTAAAGAAAGAAGTGGAATCACCCTCTGCCACAACGCTACAAAATGCCAAGATTGACATTGAAGGTGCATCCCATTTGTGGACTGATTTCAATTCATCCATATTACAAAGTGAATGCAGCGTCTGTTCACATTTTGCCTCGCAGTTCACGGCAGGCAGGCCAGTGAGAAAAAAGAGAGGTCGGCCAAAGCAAGAAAGTGCCCCCGAGTCAATTAGTGAAGGGCCAGTCTTTCTGCCACCAAATCCAAGTAAACACATCTCACCATACGACCAGAAAAAAGGCCTCGCATGATTGACACGCATACATCACCCATTAGGCAGGAAATGTACACACCAGAAAAAGAACAGATCATAAACGAAAGGGCCAATCACAGACATTATGAGACAGCAGGTTACAGACGCAGCAACATCTCCTATTGCCCAAAAGCAAAGCTTGCGTTCTATTCAGGACATGACTCTTCCACTCACTGCAGAAGAAACAGAATACCACACACAAATCACCAAAATGATAATGAATAAGTCACAGGACAAATCCACTGTTGCCTGCAAAACGAAAGGTCAGCCTCTCGTTCTCAAAAAGATAGTGATGCCAAGAAAGAGATTATTAGAAGCTTCTTCTCCTCTGAGAAAAAAGAGAGCCAGAACAGTGGAAAAGTTTAGACATGATGTATCAGGCAAAACCCAAGAAGATTCGGTAAAACAACACAGCAGTGAACTGAAAAAGTCCAGCACAAAACAGAGGGAGGAGGTGTTACATCAGGCAGGCATTAAGAGACCAACCATCTCCTCTAAACATGGGTCAGCTCTTAGGACAACTTTAGGACTTAGCTGGTGCAGGCAGAGAGCACAGAGACGGTTTCTCAAAGGCATAGGAGTAGTCATGGAGAGTGAACGAGCAGAGAGGCAGTTTCAACGTGAAACAGTCTGTGGAGACATAGTGGTAGAACACAAATTAGTTGACAATGACACTGGCTCAGAGAGAATTGAAGTGCCTGTTGGCTATGTGGGACACACTGACCTTACTCAGTTTGTCTCTTCTCTGTTAGACCAGTACGAGGAAGAACATCTGCTCTCTTGGCATGATGATACAATTCCCAGAAATGAAGTATGGATAAAGATCGGCGGAGACCATGGTGGAGGTAGTTTTAAGTTTATGCTGCAGGTTGCAAATGTTAGTGAACCTAACTCAAAGCGCAATACTTGCCTCATATCTGTGGTCAATTGCAAAGATTCACAGGTAAACCTAAAAACTATCCTCTATCCATACAAACAGCAAATCGCCAACTTAGAGAAGATGGTATGGAAAGGCAAGCAGATCCGTTTTTTTTCTTTGGTGATTATGACTATTTACTTAAAATATATGGCATTTCAGGAGCGCAGTCAGTACACCCTTGTTTGTGGTGCAAGACTTCAAAGAAACAGATGCAAAACGCGCACATTCAGCAAACAAACATTCCCAAAAGAACGCTGCAAAACATTAAGCATGATCACAGACAGTTCTGTCACCATGGTGCAGACAAGAAAACAGCAAAAGCATACAATAATGTTATCCACAAACCCCTCTTCAATGTATCCTTGTCACAAATCGCTCCTCCCTACCTTCACATTTTGTTAGGCATAGTAAAAAAACACCATGATCTGTTGGAACAGGAGTGTCACATGCTAGACACACACATAGCTAGGGCACTAGCGGAAGAAATTAACACGGGACATGAAAACATCACAGTGTTCGAACAGCATGTTAACACACTACAAGACATAGAGAAAGATGAAAAAGAGAAGATGTCATACGAGACAAGGCTCTCAGAAATACAGCAGTTAGAACGGGAAAATGAGCAAATGAAGCACACACTACAGGAGGAGAAGAAGCAGGTGCAGGACTGCATTGACGAACTTTATGACAGAATAGAAGAAAAGAATGAGGCACTGACAGACCTGCCTTTCCGTGAAGGCCCTGTCACATCAAATTTAGATAGTGAACTGAAAGCAAATAAAATCACTGTGCAAGCATACCACGGCCGTTCCTTTGTAGGCAATCACTGCCACAAATATCTGCAACCTCAAGTCACAAAAAACATCTGTCAAAGCATAGTCAGAAAAACATTTCAAGTGACAGACAGCCTCACACTTCACCAGCGTGCACATGACATCGCAGAGAAATTTGAACAGCTTAACTCACACTTCTCAGCTGTACATAAACACATCTCACATACACGACCCATGACAGAAGAAGACATACAAACGGTAGAAGAAAACATTTCACAATACATGCATTTCTACAGAATCAAGTTTCCGCATATAAACATCACACCAAAACAACACATGCTAGAGTGCCACTGTGTTCAATTCCTGAAAGACTGGAAATTTGGATTGGGACTGCTGGGGGAGCAAGGAGGTGAAGAGACTCATGCTTTTGTTAATGGTCTTAAGGCTCGGGTGCGTGGAATTCGTGCAGAAGACCAGCAAATCCGAGTCTTAATGCAAGAACAGTTGACAACTGTGTCACCTCGGTTGCGGTGTGTGCTTCCTGTCGCCTCAAAGCCGCGAAAATAACTCTTGACAAGTCTTCTTTTATTCTCATCATTTTCTCATATCCATGGATTTACATTTTGCTGATTGCGTTTTAACTACGTGAGCAGAAACTGATTTTTATTTGCGGAAGAGAACTTGTTCCAGGTCGCTTTCAATATGTCGAGCAGTTTTATTATTATCATAATTCAGCGGTATAAACAGTAAGTTGTCTCCGGCAGAGACAGTTAAAGTAAAGAATTGAACTCCCAAAACACTGATGCCAGGGACTGATGTGTAGCCCCACACCTGATAAACAATAATTAGGCCTGTGTCAGGCGTGAACTATAAGCTGGTTGCCAAGCCAACATACCCCCACCACTCCACCTCGCGCCTGCCACTGGTAAACCCACAGCAGCGTGTTAATTACCCCCCTGCTCCTGGCCCACAGAAAAATACTGCCCACAGACAGATACGTGGGTGTGAATGCTAAATGGTTGTACTTTCTGTTGCTGTTCGTGGAAGTGCTGTCATAAGTGCATGTTTTAAGTTAATTAGGGTGTTGGAACACGACCCATTCATTGTAGTAATATGTTTTTTGAAGTTGTTTTGTTTGTGTGGATGAAACTTTGAACTGCTGCAGTAACTAAAGCAGTAACCCTATCTATGTTGTGTTTGGTGTTGGTTTCAAGCTCATTCTTTTCCCTTTCTATTGCAAGTCATTACAGAATGTTGGAGTTTTGCGATGGTACACAAATTACGAACATAGCGTTATTCCCGCTGAGTGAGCCAAGCAAGCCGAGCAGCACTGTGTGTCTGCTGCCCGCTTGGCAGCTGGCATCAGCTGCGCGCCACGGGCCGAGGTCATGACCTATGGTTGGGCGGCTAAAAGGCACAGTGTGTGAGGTTGTGGCCATGGCGCCTATCTTTTTGCTCAAGTACTTTAACCCTTTGACTCCCACACCCTATCCACCAGCATCCTGCCTTGTCAGCCATGCTACCAAAGCAAACGCTTAACCCTTAGACTCCCTCATCCTTTCCACCAACTTCCTGCAGGAAGCTGGTGGAGAGGGTGGGGGAGTCAAAGGGTTAAGATTCTGCAGTTGGTGGATAGGGTGTGAGTGTCAAAGGGTTAAATTGCACCCAATCATCGCCGAAGGTTCCATGGAGGGAGTTGGGGGCGGGGGAGAAGAAAAATCTGATCAGTCTAGATCTATTTACTTACTCTTTTCCCCAAGGACTGAATGGGACTCGAACGTAGGCGTTCTGAGCTCCTCACTGCCTAGAATGGGTGCTTTATCCACTATACCACAGTCTCCTGTTTAAAGGTAGGTTACACACCTGTTACAGACAATCTCGCAAACACCCCTGTCAGATGAAGGATCCTGTTCATAGACTAACATGTCATTACCGAGTGGATCGATGGAAGAGCAAAGTGCACACGTGTCCACTTTAAACAATATGATGCTTTTTTTTTGCTTTTTTTTTTTTTAGACACTTGCCAGATTTCTGTATCGTTATGTTCTGTTTGTTTTGTTTTGCTTCGCTTTAATTTAGCAAACCCAAAACAAGTGTGACTGCCTGCGTTCAAACAAACAGGAACCAGAAAAAAAAAAACAACAAAAAAACACGAAAAAAGAATCAGAACGCGTATTTAATACAACCAGACAAGACAGGCGCAAATTTTCGGCCAACTGACCTTTGTCAAATAAGATCGCAAACAAACACAAATACAAAAATTAGCAGAAAAGACTGAAACTTCCCTGCTGCTTCGTTCAGTGTGAGAAAAGGACTAAACTGACTAAAATGACATGATAATGTGTTTGTGAGTAAATGTGATGTCAGAGCGGAAATGAGATGAATTCTGCAATTTGAAAAGTGGTCATGCTGCATATTAGGCTAATTAACATTGTTTTATCCTGAAGACGGTCCATGGCTACCGCATATAAAATGAAGTGAAAAAAATTGAGTTAAAAAAAAAGGCAATGGGAGAAAAGAAATACTCCCTCTCTCCCAGGAAAAAAAAATTCAGTGGCCCACATGGGGTCGAACCCACGACCTCCGCGTTATCAGCACGGCGCTCTAACCAACTGAGCTAATGGGCCATCTTGCCGACAGCTTGAATTTATAGCTATTATATACGCTTAAAAAGTCGCTTTGAAACTTGACAGCCACGCAGCGAGCACATGAAAGAATCATGATTGGTATTACCTGGAAAGATTGCAGAACGGCTCAGTGGATCAGAGAAAGAACAAAAGTGCGAGACATTCGTGAAACCATCAACAAACTGAAATGGAACTGGGCAGGACATCTCACATGGAGAATGGGCATTCGTTGGACAACAAAAACCACGTTCTGCTTGCCAAGGGATGGCACTCGCAATAGAGGAAGAAAATATTAGGTGGAAAGACGACGACTTAGATGGATATGGCAAGAACTGGAGAGTAAACACGCTGGAACGAAGTGAATGGAAGCAGCTGGGGAAGGCCCACGTCCAACAACGGACTTTCGATGGCTGAAACAAGTATAGCTCCTTGCTTGCTCCTTCTTTGCTATGCCTTCCACCGGAAAAGGGACGACGGCTGTACACAGCGTGACAGCGAGAAAACTTTGTGAGCGACTCCTGTACTCTACCAGCTGTGAATGGATTTGGATAAGCCTACCAGATCATCATCATGTCCATGGTTGGGGACAGTGAGGTGGCAGTAAAGGAGAAGAGACTTCTTTTTGAGAAAAGTGAATGTGATTGTTTCATTGATCCATTTCTCAATTTCTGACCTCACACAGGTTCTTCTTATTCTTCCCCCGAGCCATCCGTGAGTGGGATGAACTCCCAGAACACATTCATTGTGGAGGCAGACTCCCCCGACAGTTTCAAAAACAGAGTCACCTCCCACCTCCTCTCTCTCTCGAGATGGCGGAATGTGATACACGTCCGTATTTTGTGTCGGTAAAGAAAGGTTTACTGTAACAATAACTAACATGTTGAAGTGCTACATGCAGCTGTGATTAGTGTTGGTGTTTACCCCGTGTGTTGTGCTAACAGATGTGTGGACTGCTTCGTGATCAGAGGTGGGATTTGTTCTTGTGAAGACCTTTTATTTTATTTTTTTTTCCGTCAGCAGTGATGGTCAGTTAATTTTAAATTCAACCGCTGCCTGGTGAGCCCTGCTGTACGCTGTGGTGTGTGGTGGGGATTAGTGCTGTCCCGCTAATTGTGTGTAGCGGGCTGAGTGTGTGTGACCAGCGTGAGTCATGTATAGATCTTTAAACAATGGACATACACCCAGCGTGGTGTGCCTAGGATGGCACACTACACAGCAGACTTTATATTTTATCTTTTTTATTTCCTTTCCATTTTATTTTTCTCAATGTCTGACAATGTGGCGATATACACACTCTATGAGCGCAAAGAATAGTTTCAAAAGTGAAATGCACTACACAAAAGACCCATACCAGGTCATGTTTGATTCTCCGCTCACCAAGTTGCCACTCTGGAGATACGTTGTGTTAGAATGATACTGTGGAGCCTACAGACCCCTAAACACAACTTTCACTCTTAAGGAAAGAACAAAAAACAACAAATCAAATCTAAACAACATTCCAAAAACTATTCTTACAAACATACCTCAGGAACTCTGGCATACATACATACAATTATACCAAGGTGACAGTTGTAAAATACTAACTCTGCACATCTATTACAAAACAGGAAAAAACTTATACAAGGAAATGTGTGCTGTGAGTGGGTGGACATGGAATTCAACAAACTGCAGTGTATAGTGGGCAACGTTGCAGCATGTGATAGTCCTGTGTTAGCTGAGGAGATTTCAGCTAACATCAACGAGCTGTCCACCATCTGTCTACCCCCTACATCTCCAGCCATCACGGACAGTCCTAATCAGCTACCCACCCCCTCCTGAACCCCCTCTACATCTGCAATTAATCATCAGGAGGCACCCCGCCATCCCTTCTCCCTCCATCCCCACCACCACCAATTCCATGCCAACCAATGTGACAAATGTGACACAATGTCCCCCCTGCCCCATCCAACCCTTCCCCTCCCTCACCTACTGTCACCCAACCTGAAGCCAACACACTCTGTTCACCTTCCCTCCCCACTCCCCCACTGTCAATTGAGAACCAGTGTGTCAGCACCACTCCTCACTGCCCACCTTCACCATCCACTGAGAATCAGACTGAATCAGCCAGTACTACTCTTCCCCATGCTTTCCCTCCCTCCAGTGACACTCAGCTTAAGACAGCCACCACCACCCTTCCCCTACTCTCCCACCTTCCTTAGAGACCACCACAGAACCAATCCAGTTTCACTGTTCCCCTATAGCTGACGACAATGTCCCATCAACCACTACATGTGATCCAGCAGCAAACATTGCCATCCCCAAAGCATGTAGCCTACACCAATTCTTGTTCAGAAACAATCAAACATCTTCAGGAACAATTGAATACTGCCACACTCACCATCGCCACAATGCAAACACAAATTCAGACACTCACAAACCAACTGTCCAGCATAGCCAAGCAGACTGAAAACAACACTCAGTCAGTGTGTAAATGACGCAGAAGTAAGGCTGAAAAACACAGTGAAAGTAGTAAAAGAAGAACTTATGAGTCAAATAAATACAAGACAGTAACTCTAGCCACCAGAGTATACTTGCCAAACTTGATGATCACACCAACAAACTGAAATACATCAAGGACAGTCAGCAAAACTTTACTTGTGACATCAAGAAACAAACTTCAAACAATCAACACTTGCCAACACCTACAACAGACAGAGACATCAGTACAACAAACAGACAAACCACTAATCAAACAAAACCCCAGCCCACCACTACATGTGAGTCTACCACCACAAAGGACATGTATAACATAAATACAGCCAACAAGTTTGATGTCCTCTCTGACACTGATAGTTCTGAACAACCTCACGCCACTGTCCTCAGTCCCTCACAGCCATCATCAACCACTGTCACCAAGAAAACCGGCTGACCCGCCATCCCCTCTCACTTGTCTCAGGCAGAAAGCCATTCCCCCTAACTGTAATACTCGCCTGTTGGGTGACTCAGTGTTGGAGAGAGTGGATGAAAAGAAGATGTCAACAGTGGTAACATTGTCAGGAACCTCTCGGCATCTGGCCTGACAGTCCATCACCTTAGCCAGTGGCTGTCCTCTCGCCCACCATCCCACGACATAACACACGTCACCTTCCACGTCGGCATCAACAGCTGCCATGATGGACCTGTATCAGGAGAGCAATGGGGAAGATTACTTCATCTCCTGAGAAAATCTTTCCCCAGTGCTACACTTGCAGCGTCTTCTATTGTCCCTCCCTTTGGCCAACACCCCTTGAAAGAAGCTGCATCACGGTCCACAGCCTCACTTTGGTGCTCCTGTGAACAAGAAGGAATACTGTTCATCAACAACACCCCTTCCTTCCTAACCAAATCAGGTGCACAAAGAAAAGATATGTACCGTGATTCAGTTCACCCAAGTGCTAAAGGATCTAAATCCCTTGCACTAAACATCCGTTCCTATGATGTTCAAAACCCCTGTTATGGCCCCAATTCTCCATTACGCCCACCTCTTATCCCAACCCCCCCCAACAGCCCCCAAACCCCTGCATTACCAACAACCATCTCCAATCTCTAACGATCTACAACACCCACCTGCAGTCTCCAGCCATCGACAACACCAATCTCCAGTCTACAAGTACAATCGCCTACAACATCCATCTCCAAACTCCAAAAATCTACAACACCTGTCTCCAGTCTACAGCCATCTACAAAACCCATCTGCAGTCCCCAGCTGTCTACAGCACCCATCTCCAATCTCCAGCCACCCACAACACCCACCTGCAGTCCCCGCTGGTGTCAATGTAGAGCAGGACAGCACACAGTATCATGCTGAATTCCCCTGCATATCTACAACTTACAAGACACCCCAAATCACCTGCAGTTCAACAAATACTGGGACAAAGTACTACAGCAATAACTTCCCAACAGAATTGTGTAGACCCTGCATCTATTATCAGTGCATTAGTGCAAGTGTTAAAACCTTTTATGAATTAATCTTTTTTTTTTATTTCTCAACCTATTTGTTTATTCATTTATTCACTTATTTATTTAGCTATTTAGCTACTTAGTTTTCTTTCTTACTTTTAAATATCTTTCTATACCTCTTCTCCACGTTTTTGATATTCATTTGCTTCTGCTGTGTTATGACCCAGGGAGAGAATGCTGGATGGACTTGCAGAGTGGCTGGGGACGAAGGGGGTGGGGGAGATACTGGGGGCAACGAGAGATAGAGATGGTTAGAAGTCCATGGTCACCAACGCCATGTGGCAGGGCACCTGATGATGATGTGTTATGACCTGCTGCCATCTCCACCTTGTTGGTGTCGCATATTACCTGGAAACAACTTATTTTCATTGATACTCTGTTCTGCTATAACTGTGAATGAGACTGACACTGAGATTTACAGACATATTATTTGATTGACTTGGTCAGTTCAACCGACGGTTAAAACTGACTTTAATTACACATACTATACCGTGGCTCACAAATGCAATAAGCGGCAGCGGTTTGCCAATTCTGCCTCGTAACAATAAAGTCCGAAGGGACAGTAACTCTGAGAGTGTCTACGTCTTGCGCATGCGCAGGTGCTCTTCCTCTTTTCTCGGCAGCCATCTTCCAGCTCGCCTCGTACGCTCTGAGCAGCTAAGTATTTTTCGATTTCGCTACGCGATCGATCGATTGTCGTTGTTGTTTTTGTGTCTTGCCTATGTTTTCGTTTAAGGGAGAAACTTATGTGAAGCGATTGGGTGGCAAAGCGAGGGTTAAGAAGATTTCGTCCGCCGAATTCTCAAACCCACAAAGGGGTGGTTCCACCGGTGCACAAACCGCTCTCCCTTCAACTTCGTCTCTCCCTTTTACGTCTTCTTTCTTTCACACTATCGACAAGTCATCGCAACCCAGCTACGGTTCGGTTGCGGTGACCACGAGCCCTCAACTCAGCTCCGGCTCAGTTGAATTTTCGGCATTTTACGGCCCTCACACTGCCCGGCACGGTGATCGACTCAACTCCGGTTCTGTCGATTCTGTGCTCGCCCCCTTCGTACAGCTTAACTCCGGTTCTGCTGGTACTGTTTCAGCCTCCATGGCTGATGGGCGCATTGGGCATGGGTCTCCTTCGGGAGGCAAGATGGACCGTAATGTGAGCGGAACCGGCTCACCCCCTGGTTCGCCAGGCGGGACACCCCCTGGTTCGCCAGGTGGGCCAAGGGAGACAACCCCACCCTTACGGGCGTCAGATCGTCGATCCGCCCCGGTTGTCTCCCTTCCTCCCCCACAGCCTGCTGCTGCACCCGCCACAACCTCTCTGTCCCATTCCGGACAGAGCACTTGGGCGCCTTGGCAACTACCAAGCGACCCATGGCGGGCTGCCACATCTCTGTCCCATTCCGGACAGAGCACTTGGGCGCCTTGGCACATGCCTAGCCGCCCCCAGCAGGCTGGCCCTTTGGGCACTGGGGACCGGGCCAGGCCCTACCCTTCATGGGGTCAGGGTCCTGATGCCCCTTGGGCTCAGCCCATGCCGCATCCCATGGCACCGCACATGGTACCGTGGCACCCATCCTTGGGATTTCCCCCGGCCTCGGCCACGGGATGCACGTGGTGGCCCGGCTTTATGCCCGGCGCCCCACCAGCGCAGGACTCACCCTGCCCAGCCCCCCCGGCACCACCCGTGTTGGACACAACACCGGGGCTGCCTCCTGGGGGCTCTGACCCGGGTCCCACAACCGTGGCACCCCGGTCAGACTCTCCGCAGACTCTCGCCCCCTCCATAGGCGGGCCAGAGGACTCGGACTCGGCCTCAGAGGATGAGGCCCCTGCCCACATGGCATTCTGCTTCCAGGATGCCATGGACCGGCTGGCACAACTCACACCGGAGGCGGTGTCCACTGTGCCAGAGCCCAAGGCTCCCAAGCTTGGCTCGGCCGAGCGCCTTTTCAGCGCTCACCCTACCTCAGCCCCACGGGCCTCCTTGCTAAAACAGTCCGACATGGTGGCTGACTGCCTCAGGCAAGCCCAGGACACCGCCAGGGGGAAAGAGGCACAAGATTTCGTTCCAGGATCTGTGCCTGACTTCCCGGGAGCCTTGCCCTTCAGGAAATTCCTGAAGCCGGCACCGCTCCCCTTCCAGCGGAAGCCCTTCATGGCCCATGGGCCTATCCCTGACGCTCCCCTCTCGCTCACACAGGAGAACCTCCTCCTTGTGAACGATCGCTCTCGGGCCCAGCCGCAGCATATCTCCATCACGGAGAAATGCTTGACGGAATGGGAGGAGAACGCGAGACGGGGGCTGGCGGCAACCTCCGCCCTAGACTCATTCTTGGGCGGCCTAGGGGAAGCCCTGAAGGACCCCAACCAGCAGTCCTTTACGCTCCGCCAGGCGCCTGACCAGGCAACCATCGTGGCCTTTATCCAGGCCATGGCGCAGGGGCTCAGATCCGTGGCCGAATCGCAAGCACGCACGTATCTGAACGCCGTCATGGCGAGGCGGGATGCCATTCTCGCGGCATCCTCGGTTGCCACCTCACCGTCGGCAAGGGCCTCCTTGCGCGCGGTGCCCATCCAGCCGGGCTCCCTCTTCGGGAACCATGTTCAGGCCGTCCTGAAGCACCAGGCGGACATAAAAAGGGACCTCGCCCTCCATTCGAGGCCCTCTCGCCCTGCCGTGAAGCGCCCGGCTCCAGCGGCCTACCCGCCAAACAGGCCCACCCACACCAAGTTTCGGGCCGATCCCAGGCCCCAAGGGCACAGGAGACCGCAACAGCATTCGGGCAGGCCGGTGGCCCGGCCTAAGGCCCGCAGGCCGGCTCCCTCTCAGCCGGCCAACCCCCAATGACTCACCCCCGGCCTGAGGCCATCACCCCCCACGGGCGATCCTGTGGGCAGTCTCTCCAGACACATCGACGCGTGGGAGAGGCTGCCCGCCAGCCCGTGGGCCCTGCGGGTGATCAGGTCGGGGTTCCGCCTTCCTTGGGGCCCAAGGAAGGCTCCTCTCACGCTCTCTCCCCCTGCTTTCGCACTTCCTCAAGATCGCTCGGCCTCGCAGGCCCTGGATCAGGAGGTTCTTTCGATGTTAGCCAAGGGGGCTACGGAGGAAGTTTCCTTCGCTGCGTCCCCGGGATTCTATGGACGCATCTTTGTGGTCCCCAAAACTTCGGGGGGCTGGAGGCCCGTCCTGGACCTCTCCTCCCTAAACCGGTTCCTCCGCGTCCTCCATTTCCGTATGGAGACCCCTATGTCCATCCGCGAGGCCTTGCACCCGGGCGACTGGGGGATATCCATCGACCTCAAGGATGCATACTTCCATCTCCTCATTCACCCCAGGGACAGGAAGTACCTCAGATTCGTCTGGAGGAACCGGATCTTCCAATTCAGGGCACTGCCCTTCGGTCTGGCACCCGCCCCTTGGCTCTTCACGAAGGTGGCGAGGGAACTCTGCATGCATGTTCGGGAGAAGGGCATCCGCCTCAAGGCCTATCTAGACGATTGGCTTCTACTCGCCTCCTCCAAAGAACAGTGTGCGCAACAAGCATCCCAGGTCCTGCAACTCTGTCACAACCTGGGCTTTGTCTGCAACGAGGAGAAGTCGGACCTAACTCCCTCCAAACAATTCCAGTTCCTGGGCATGTCCTTCGACACCTCCAAGTGGAGGGTCACCCCGTCTCCCCAGCGCTTACTGCGCCTTCAGGGCCTCTTAGCCCAACTGCTCCCCCAACTCCAAGCGCCAGCAAGGAAGCTGGCCTCCCTACTGGGCCTTATGGAGTCGCTGGCACCCCTAGTGCCACTGGGTCGTCTTCTCAAGCGGCAATTCCAACGCGGCTTCAGGAAGCGTTGGTCACAGTCGCTTCAGCCATGGGACCTCCCGGTCCACCTGGGCCCTTGGTTCATATCAGCAGTGACCAAATGGCGCTCCCAGTCACGCCTGGCCCAGGGAGTCCCCATCACACTGCCCCCTCCTCAGGAGCACTTGTTCACGGACGCGTCCACCTCCGGGTGGGGAGCCCATGTCGGCACGCTGACAGCCGCAGGTCGGTGGTCGACCGACCTCATGCCCTGCCACATAAACATGTTGGAACTGGAGGCAGTTTGCCTGGCACTCGGGAGTTTCTCCCCTTTCTGAAGGGAAAACATGTCCGCATCAACACCACAGTAGCTTGTTACATCAACAAGCAAGGGGGCGCCCGCTCCCACTCCTTGTCTCGGAGAGCGGAACAGCTCCTCATCTGGTGCGAGGAACACTCGATTCAGCTCTCAGCAAAGCATGTCCCGGGGAAGATCAACATACTTGCGGACTCTCTCAGCAGATCCCACATGATTCTTCCATCGGAATGGACACTGGTCCATGCAGTCCTGGAGCCAGTATGGGCAGCATGGTTCAAACCACACGTGGACCTCTTTGCCACCAGGTTCAATCACCGCCTCCCTTTGTACGTCTCTCCAGTTCCGGACCCAGCGGCCTGGGCTGTAGATGCCCTATCCATTCCATGGTCGAACCTCATCGGCTATGCCTTTCCCCCGTTCCCCATTATGGGGAAAGTGCTGAGGAAAGCCAGGGAGGACGCAGCGACATTAATCCTTGTCGCACCCAAATGGCCAGCACAGGCATGGTACCCAGAACTTCTGCACCTGTCCCATGTGCCGCCGCTAAAACTCGCGGTATCGAGCCGCTCCATCCTCCAACCCAGGTCAGGCATTCCGCACGGCAATCCAGACGTTCTAAACCTTCACGCCTGGATGCTGTGCGGGACTCGATGTCTTCATTAGGCCTGTCCCCGGCCGTAATCGGCCTTGTGCAGCAAGCTCACAGGCCGGGCACACAGGGGGTGTACAATGCCCACTGGAATGGCTGGGTCTCTTGGTGCACCTCAAATGAGGTGTCACCCCATTCACCCTCTCGCTTGCAGTTGGCCAACTACCTCGGCTTTCTGTCCACAGAGAAAAAGCTTTCCGCATCCTCAGTGAAGGTCCACAGGGCGGCCATCTGCACCACCATCCGTCAGTTGGGTGGTCCGTCCTTTGAGCACGATCCTCTATTGCGGAATCTCGTCAGAGGGGCTTCTCTCCAGGAAGCCAGGAACCCCCGCCGAACCCCGGCGTGGGATCTCTTTCTCGTCCTCTCATCCCTTAGACTCCCCCCTTACGAACCCATCAGGGAGTGTTCCCTGAAGTTCCTCTCTTTCAAGACGGCCTTTCTCGTCTCTCTCGCATCGGGGAGGCGCTGCAGCGAAGTGCACGCCCTTAGTGGTCTCCCCGGAGATGTTGCTCTCGAACCTGATGGCTCGATGTCTCTCCGCCTACTCCCGGAATTCTTGGCCAAGAACCAGTCTCCAGGTTCTCCTTCGCCGGCCATCCACATCCATCCCCTCACGTCTATCCTCGCTCCGGACGACGAGGATCGCACTCTCTGCCCGGTTCGCGCACTGCGAGCGTACAGAAAGCGGACGAAATCTTCTCGCCAGCAGCGGCGCCACCTTTTTCTCTCTTACAACGAAAACTATAGAAAGGACATTAGACGCACGTCCATCTCTCGATGGCTGAGGGAAGTCATCAAGGCTGCGTATGCCAGGTCGAGCGCCGAGCTAGCTGTCTTCTCCCCAAGGCCCCATGAGATCAGAGCATGGGCTTCTTCGCTGGCAGTCATCCACAATGCCAGCATCCAAAACGTCCTAGACGCCGCGTACTGGCGTTCCCCGGGCACTTTCATCCAGTTCTACCTGCGCGACGTCTCCCGTCTGCGCGAAGATGGGTCCAGGGGTATCGCTTCCGCTGTGGTGGCCCAACACCCCATCTCAGCCACACGCCCTGACTCCTGCCATTCCTCCAGGCGTTAACCAGGTAAGCCCTCCATCCGGGTAGTGCTATTCTGCATTTGTGAGCCACGGTATAGTATGTGTAATTAAAAGGAAATTTTCCTTCTAAAATTACGTTTAATCTAACATACTTACCGTGGCTCACGCAGAGTCCCTCCCGACCTCCCCGCCTTCCTGGTTCCTTCTAGCCACAGTCAGGGTCAAGGTCAAGGTCTCCTCGAAAAGAGGAAGAGCACCTGCGCATGCGCAAGACGTAGACACTCTCAGAGTTACTGTCCCTTCGGACTTTATTGTTACGAGGCAGAATTGGCAAACCGCTGCCGCTTATTGCATTTGTGAGCCACGGTAAGTATGTTAGATTAAACGTAATTTTAGAAGGAAAATTTCCTTTGTTTTGGGTGGGGTTAATTACTGCTGTATTTTCTACTGCTGTGTCTGCCTGTGTCCAGTGTTAGGTGGATACAAATATTGCACTTTGAGAGACGCTCAGCATGGCTTTTATTTCATTTCATTTTACTTATCTTTTTTTTCTGAGTTTTTTTTTTTTTTCCTGAAGACTGACAGTGTGTATACCTGTAGTCAGTCTTGGCCGAACTGTTGAGAAAAAACACTCTCTGCACTGTTACATTTTGTTTTCATCAGTGTATAATATTATCATTGTTCACACTTTGTATTAGGTGTAGACCAATTTTTCTATCCTCTCTTTATATATTTCACTTCTGCGTGCAGACGCAGTGTTGAAATCACCAATGACCACATTCATTTGAAAAAAACAGGATCTGCGTGTTGGTCATGTTAATGTCTATCATCTCCAAAACAAAGTACCAGACCTGTGCGTGTTCCTACACAAACAAAATTATTTCCATTTGTACGGTGTGACCGACACACGACTAACATCTCACATTACAGATGAAGCTATAGCAATCCCAGACTACTCAGTAATCAGGCGAGATCCCTCATGCCATGGAGCAACTGGAGTTGCGCTTTACATCCACCGAGATATTCAACAAATGACCAACAGACGTTATGACTTAGAAACCAAAGAAGTTGAAGGTATCTAGGTGGAACTAAAGCCTTCTGCAACAACTCCACCTTTACTTATTTTATATAGAAATCCCAGGAGCACATACAAATGGCATGACCACTTTCTAAAGATGATGGACAAACTGTGTCAACGACATACAGACATTCTAATATTAGGTGACTTTAATTTTGACCTACTCACTCCACAACCTGCATGGCAGTCAACGACCACCCTGGTTGGCCTAAAACAATTAATCAAAGATCCAACAAGAATCACAGCAACATCAGAAACACTCTTAGATCATATCTATACAAACACACCAGAGGCAATAATTAATGCAGCTGTAGATGATTTAAGCATAAGTGATCATCAACCTGTAAACTGCACCTGGTCAGCCAAAGTCCAAAAAATAAAAAAGAGTAATCATACATGTATAACATATAGATCATTGAAACACTTTGATGAAGACACATTCCTCTCTGATCTTGGTAGAGTAGAGTTCAGTAGTGTGTTTAGTACTAGTGATCCTAACGAAGCCTTAGACATTTGGTACAACTTGTTCACGATTGTCCTAAATAAACATGCCCCACTATGACGGAAAAGAGTAAAGCATCCAACAATGCCCCCATGGCTGTCAACAGACATTATCAATGTGATGTCATTACGAGATAAACTCAAGAAAGAAAAACGCTTCATTGAATACAAAACGATGCGTAATAAGGTCAAATCAATGGTCCGTCAAACCAAGAAGTCTTTCTTTGATCGACTGGTAAAAAAAAGTAAAGATGTATCATCGCTATGGAGAGCAATGAACTTAGTTATTAAGGGAAGTGGGAAAAAGCTCCCAGGGACATCTCTCAGTTTCACAGCAAACAAATTCAATGATCATTTTCTGTCAGTATCAGAATAACTAACCCGTCCTATTTCTAACTGTGATCAATATGTCCCTTCTGAAAATCTTATTAACTTTTGCAAAGAGAGGTATATACAAGTTCATTTAGTATTCCCAGTATAGCAGTCCATGAAACTGGAATGTATATAAGTAAAATGAATAATAAAAAGTCATCAGGACCAGATGAAATCAGTCCCAAAATACTAAAACTGTCTCTGCCCTACATCACGGAACCACTTACATATATTTACCACATCAGCATAAAAAATAACGTATTCCCCAGAGCTCTAAAACAGGCCAAAGTTGTACCCTTACCAAAAACAAAAGATCTTTCACAAATAACTAATTAGAGGCCAATTTCTCTTCTCTCTGTCCTGTCAAAGCCTTTAGAAAAACATATCCACAAACATCTTTCAGACTACCTTGAAACCAAATGTCTTCTTCACCCACTGCAATCTGGTTTCCGTCAAAACCACTCTTGTCATACAGCCCTAACATGGCTTGCTGACACCTGGTTATTAGCCATGAATGACTGCAAATTAACTGGAGCAGTATTTCTAGACTTTAAAAAGGCTTTTGATCTCGTTGATCATGATATCTTACTAACTAAATTACGAACGTACCTTGCCAATGACTCAATAGTTTCATTTTTCAATTCTTACTTTCATGAACGTAAACAAAAAGTACATCTTAATGGATCATGTTCATCCGAGGGTCATGTGAAATGTGGCGTTCCTCAAGGATCAATCTTAGGACCCATTCTGTTTTCTTTATTCATAAATGACTTACCCAAGTATAGCGACTGTAAACACACGTTTACAAAAGAGCCTAAATGAAATCTCTAATTGGTGTGCTAAAAACGCCATGGCTTTGAACCCTACGAAAACTGAATGTATGGTTATAATTTATATGCACACGCCAAAAACAGCAGCTTGGCCCTCTCTCACTCAATCTGTCGTTGAGAGGTAATTCTATTGCACAAGTACCTGAACACCGTCTACTAGGAGTTCTCATTGATCATAATCTTACCTGGCAGAACCACATTGATCATTTATGTAAGATTATCTCCAAGAACTTATTTATTCTGTCCAAAATAAGATATCTAACAGATACAAACACACGCCAATTATTTTGCAATGCTCATATTAAGTCGCACATAGATTATGCCTAGACTACATTGTGGGATAGCTCATGTGAAGTTCATCTAAAAAAATTGAACACCTTACATAGGAGGGCAGCAAAACTTAACATGCCAGATCCCATTTTAACAACAGATGAAAAACTTAAACAATTAGGAATCTTTCCTCTAAAGTCACATTTAATGTTCAATAAAGGAATCACAATGTATAAAGTATCAAAAAGGAGTGTTCCGCAATATCTTTAAATACAAAATCAATTCAAAATTATCCGTCCAAGAATTGACATATATATATATAAAAGTAGTTTATCGTTTTCTGGTGCACAACTATGGAACACCCTCCCCCCAAATATCACAAACACTCAATCACTCTCTTCCTTCAAAGTTACTTTATTTAAATACCTGACGTCAGTGTCATAGATTACCTCAGTTAGCAACAATAACGTCAGCTGCCTTTCAACCTATGACATCTAATCTAGTCAATGTGTGTGTGTGTGTGTGTGTGTGTGTGTGTGTGTGTATGTGTGTGTGTGTGGTGTGTGTGTGTGTGTGTGTGTGTGTGCACAATGATAATTCGTGTTTTTTTTTTTGTTTTTTTAACCATTATTGATATTTTAACAGTTCAAACAGCCAACCAGTATTTCTTTCTGTATTATATGCGATGATTTGTTGATGACTCTATGACGTGCTTGTTCTCTCTTGCTGCTTCTTTATTTCTCATTGCTTTTGTTCATTTTTGTTTGTTTGTTTTTTGTTTTGTTTGCTTGCCCATCTATCTGTTAGCCATTTTGTTTCTTTGTTTTGTTGGTTCTTATCTGCTGTCTGTATTTGTCACTTTTCTCCAATTGTTATCCATATTATGCTTGTATCTCTCTTCTCCTATCAAGAAAAACGACGCTTAATTATGGTTACTATTCTTGATTTATTTATGTCTTATTACATGAATTATTGATTTGTTTACACATGTATGATATTTCTATTATACATTTGCGTTTATCATTACTGTAATTTCCTATTGTCGAAAGTAAAATTTACTTTATTTATTTATCTATGCATTTGTCTATTTGACTTCAATCATCTGTTGATTTTCTGTCTCCTACAGAATTTTATGTATTTATGCCTTCAATCGACCCAATGTTTGCTACCTCCCCCCCTCCCCCCTATTTTTTTTCTCCTAATCATCCTTCTGAACTGCCATTTTTTTTACCTCCATTTATTATTTTTGGGTTTAATAGTAGTAGTAGTAGTAGTGGTAGTAGTGGTAATTGTTGTAGCAGTGTTAATATTTTTTGTGTAATCAGAATAGCCGCAGTAAAAATAGTGACAGCAAGTTGATTTCATCTTCTTTGATTTGATTGTAAGAACATTAGTCTGTTTGACGCTTGATTTATCTTCTATAATTCTTTCACATGTAATATTTCTTCTCCCTCTATTTCATTTTATTTTGTTTTATCTTATTCTATTTTGTTTACTTTGTTTTCTCTTCTCCTCCTCCGCTCTCCTTCTTCTTCGTCTTATTTTTATTTTATCACTATAACATTATCTTTCTTTCTTTTTTACTTACTTATTCATTAATTTATCTACCTGCTTATCTGTCTATCTATCTATCTATACTATCTACCTCTCTCTCTATCTATCTATAGAACTATTATCTCTAACTCAAGTGCTGACTGTGTACGTTTCTTGATGTCATTGTAATGTATCTTAATTTTAGTATTCAACGTGTATTTTCCTTAAGCTGTACTTGTTACTGTAAACGAATATCAGTGTATAGAATAGCAACGGCAATTTGAAAATGGCTTCTAGCCAATAACTCTTCGTTGGAAAATAAAGCATCATTGTCATTGTCATTGTCATTGTCAATGCTGACACTCTTGACAGTCTCGCTGCTGCTGCGAAACTTCAGGAGTAA
>JAPXFY010000024.1:21608297-21643297 GCA_030674185.1 Monoplex corrugatus
TTAAGTAGATAATATTCGTGGCGGGACTTGGTCTTTGATGACTCACTGGCAGCCTTGATCTCTTCAATTGTCTTGTAGTAAACATCCTTTGGAATAAGATTCTTTGGACATTTATTGTACTTCTCAAGCAAGTCATTACGAAATCTCAACTCTATACTGTCTGACATTTTTATTGTCGTGACTCACAATAACACCAAGAATGTTTCGCTTAACAGTCGCATGTGCACGAGAGCAGGAAGCGTGCTAATTCCTGACAGGAAAGCTCGCGCTCAAGGTGTGAAAGCCACGAGCTAGCAAACAAGCCGGCACGAGCAGCGGCGTGGTGGGCACTCAACAACTGCTGACAGCGAATGCAAGTTACACAAGTTGACTGAAATCAGTCAGACTGTGAATAAAATGTATCTAAATTTTAGTCATTTCACGAAATGACTAGGAATTTTAGTCATTTCGTGAAACGACTGACCCTCACAGTCATTTCGTGAAATGACTGAAAATTTTAGTCATTTCACGAAATGACTGATTTCACAGTCTGACTGTAACATATATATATATATATATATATATATATATATATATATAAAAAAAAAAATCAATGAAAGATCCTGGGAATTAAAAAGGTAGAGATGGTAAACAATTGTTGTGTGAAGGATGTCACAACAAACAGTCGAGAAAAGGACAAAACTACAGATCATGATTAGGGCAATGTGTGAACGAAGTGAAAAGATGTGGAGGGGGCTGAATGGCAGAGATGGAAAAAGAATGGCTGGTAGTTTCAGCTCAAAGGCCTTATATTTGATTCAAACACGGCTTACAAATTTATCTGTTCTGACCACTTTGAAAATAGTGTGTTACCATGAATACTACAGATCTATTCATTTGTTTTTGATGCATGAATGATCTTGAGAGAGATCTACTATCGCTTTTACACACACTCAGATGCACACACATACTCTCACTCTTTCTTCTCCCCCCCCCCCCCCCCACTCCGTCCTTCCGTCTGGTTCATCTGTCATAAACGGCAGCGGGCATAGCGTTTGAGATGTGGGTGTATTTGTGTATTCAAGTTACATCTTATTTTCAGTTACTGATAGGGGAACAGGGCATGTACATCACTGATGTAAACAAATAATTATTTTCATCAACGGACGTAAGCTTCCTTTCATGCTTTCAGTTTGTACGAACAGATACTCTCTTACAAAGAACACTGAACTGCTTTGTTTTCATTTCAAGTATATATCTGTGCCCGGGTATGTGTGTGCGTGCGTGCGTGTGTGTGCGTGCGTGCGTGTGTGTGCGTGCGTGCGTACGTGCGTGTGTGTGTGTGTGTGTGTGTGCATGCGCATATGCACAATACCTTATAACATACACAAATACACACCTTGCTTTTTGAATTATGTTAATAATTTATATATTACACTGGATGCCAGGTTTATTTAAATGCCCGTGAATATTAGTCATTCAAACACTTTGAATTATGGAACTTGTTTATGATAGTATATTCTACACACACACTCAGTTTTAATTTTGTTAATAATGTCTTATAACTGTCCATATGAGTGAAGGCCTGGATATCACTAATCCCAGCTAGAAGTCTGCTCTGAAGCCTGGACAGAAAGAAGTGAAAGGAAATAGGTATTAAAAGAATAAAAACAGAAATGATAACAGGAAAAAAAAATCAGCCTGAGCTGGTGATGAACTCACTGATGTGGAAGGTGATGTACATCTTGGAACACGTATTCAGTCTGATGATGGAACTGAGACAAGCTGAAATAACTGACAGCCTCAGATTACATGGCCCTTCCTCAGGAAATCCCTATCTCGTTTTTTTTTTTTTCAAAGCAGAGTTGGCTATGTAAAGACTATAACAGTAAAAATGCAGACATTCCCTGTCTCTTGCGTTTGTCGGCACTAACTACCGGACATACACGCTAACACGGTGGTTTTAATGATAGTAGGCCTGGCAATAACACATGGCTGAATTTTTCATGATGCTTGTGAATGACCAAATGGATGGGATGCCTCCAGCGCGCGATGTGGCGGCCATCTTGCTTCCATATGCACTAACGGCACAGGTGCCATGTTATGGTGATCATGGCACATGCCTTAATAAAGCCTGCACATAAACCAGCGAGCTGGCCAGGTCCTGAGGTCCTGCCTAGCCTCTATTTCCTAGCCTACATTTTTTTTTACTAGTAACTTGGATGTCTGTGGAGCCTATCCACAGACCTCTTACAGTGTAAGAGGTCTGTGGGCCTAGCCATGGTCAAGAGCCAGGAGGTAGGGCCAGGGGCCCCGGGGGAAGCACTTGGGGCAAAATGTTCACATCATTCATTAAATGTGTTGGTTCTCTTCATTAGAAACTGGACAGCGGTTGTAGTGGCAGATCATTTTATATTGAACTGAGTGATGTGTATGTGTTGTGTGTGTGTGTGTGTGTGTGTGTGTGTGTGTGTGTGTTGTGTGTGTGTGTGTGTGTATGTGTGTGTGTGTGTGTGATGTGTATGTGTGTGGGGTGTGTGTGTGTGTGTGAGTGTGTGGCGCGCATGTATGTAGGCCTAGAAAACTTTTCAGCAGTTAAGATTAATTTTCAGATGAACTAAATTATCTTGAAGTATGATTCATCGTCTCATATCCTCAATCCATACTCCATCCCCGATATATAAATAAACAAATAAATAATAAATGAAAAAACAAATAAACAAAAACAAACAAATAAATAAATAAAAAAAAAAAAAGCAAAGAGAAAATCCCATATTCTGCCCACCATACTCCTTCATAAATAGAAAGTCCGGTAACTGCGTGATCATTGTCTGGCTTCATTTACAAGAAGTCAGTCTGAGCATACCAATATACCATCGGAGCTAAAAAAATCTTAGTTTCGTTTGCGTTGTCCTGAGCCCTCTACAGCACTATGATAGGCTGAGAATTGCCACAGTAAGTCGGAGATACGCACATACTGTGTGCCACTCGGTAAGTTAACTTACTTAAGTTTACCAAGTGAGAGACACACAGCCAACATGCCACAAAGAAATTTTTTTGTTTTTTTTTATCAACATTTTTTATTTGTCTATTTTTCACTTTCTTTGTTTGTCTCTTTTGTATGTATGTATGTGATGTGTGTGTGTGTGTGTGTGTATGTGTGTATGTGCATTCATTCTCTTTTTTTCCCCTCTGCCTCCTGCCCTCACAAACACCCAGCAAGCAAGCAGCAGCGTGTATCAATTAAAAAGAACCAGCTAATGATTTCTTCTTTCGGAAAATAAAGTAACATTATTCATTATACTATTCTCTCGTTTTTTTTTCTGCTACTTCTTCCACATCCCTCTTCATTTTTCAAGATTTGTTACCACATATTCCACGCTTATGCAGAAGCATGTGCTGCTAGCTCGCTCAACTTGGTTCCTCTACACCCTTCCACACCCTAGTTCATTCAGCCAAACTCCTTGTGTAAAAAAAAAAAAAAAATAGACGTAGAACGCGTACTTAATGTAACAAAACAAGACAGGCACAAATTTTCGGCCATCTGACTTTTGTCAAGCGTATACAAAACAACACACACACACACACACACAAATACACAACACTTATAGCACAACACACACACAACCACACACACACAAAACCAGTAGACAACTTCCCCGAGATAGCGTCCTGGCAGGAGAAAAATGGCAAGCTGTGTAACTGCTCCTTCATGGAGCCAAACTAAGTTACTGACTCTCTGGAAAGAAGACCGCCATCACATCCCTCCATTGACTGCCCCCCCCTCCCCTCCCTAAGAGAGTGAACCACCAACATCACCAAGAACGAATCACCCCTTCACATCCCAGTCCATTCAGCAGAAAGCGGCTGCCAGCGATCTTCTTCATCACATGGTATCAGCCACGTCAGTGCATATGGAATATACATGTACATGTATTCCGAGACTGTAGACGTCATTTTGAAATACTGAAACTGAAAATCTACTCGGGCCTCAGTAGCTCAGTTGGTTTGAGCGTCGGATTCATATTATGCTAATCGAAGTGGGTTCGAATCCTGGGGATACGCTACATTAAAACTGGCCTTCTCACTGTCCCATCTTAACGTCGTTGTTGTTTTGGTGGTGTCAGTATAGGATTAGATAAGTTGTCGTTGTTGTTTTGGTGGTTTCAGTATAGGATTAGATAAGTTGTCGTTGTTGTTTTGGTGGTTTCAGTATAGGATTAGATAAGTTGTCGTCGTTGTTGTTTTGGTGGTTTCAGTATAGGATTAGATAAGTTGTGTTGTTGTTTTGGTGGTGTCAGTATAGGATTAGATAAGTTGTCGTTGTTGTTTTGGTGGTGTCAGTATAGGATTAGATAAGTTGTCGTTGTTGTTTTGGTGGTGTCAGTATAGGATTAGATAAGTCCCCCTTCCCCTTATTTCCCTGGGATGGTTATCCCCGTCGGCCATATCACCTGAAGTGGGTGCCGACGTAAAAAATGAACCCAATCAATCAAAAATCCATTCGTGTCTCTTATGGGAAGGAGAGATCAGGGGTGCAAATAGGGACAGGGTTTTTTTCTTAGTCAAACTTAGAAACACCAAAACAGCAACATGGAACATCAGAACACTGTTGCAGAAGGAAAAATTAGACAACATCAAAATGGAGATGGAAAGGCTTAACATCAGTATTTTAGGACTAGGGGAAGTGAGATGGAAGGGGGCAGGCATGATAACATCAGGAGAATACACAGTGATATACTCTGGTGGTAATTCACATGAAAGAGGAGTAGGCATCATAATGGACAAAGACAAATCAAAGGCAGTTAAGGGATACTGGGCTGTGTCCGACAGAGTTTTGCTGGTCAAATTGGGAGGCCAAACTCAACAGATCCACACAGTCCTCAGGAAGACATCGACACTTCTACGAAGTATTAGAGATGGCCAAGGTCCAATGTAAATCACAAGAAGTTACAGTCATAATGGGAGATTTTAATGCTAAAGTGGGACAGGATAGGGTGGAGGATATAGTTGGACCTCATGGCCTTGGTACACAAAATGAAAGAGGGGGGAAACTTGTAGAATGGGCACAGATGAATGAGTTCATAGTAGGAAACACCTGGTTTGAGCAGCCTAACAGAAGAAAATGGACTTGGATGAGTCCAGGAGATAATATCAAAAATCAGACTGACTACATCCTGATCAACAAAAGATTTAGAAAAATTCTTTACTGTCAGCAAAAACACTACCAGGCGCAGACTGCAACAGTGACCACAATCCTGTAGTGGGAAGGTTTAGGCTGAAATTGAGGAAAAGGAAACAGACCAAAAGCAACATCAAACTAAACCTTGGACTCTTAAAGACTTTAATGTACATGTTCAAAACAAATTCAGTGCTCTGGAAGATGTTGGTGACACTGAGGAACAATGGACAAAGTTGAGAAATTCGATAAATGAAGCTTGAGAAGAAATCCCTAGGGCAGATAGAAAAGCAAAAAAGAGCTGGAAGACTAATGAAATTTTGGGCTTGATGGAGGAAAGTAGGAGGGCAAAGAGAAACGAGGAGATATACAGTAAGATAAACAAAGAAATCAGGTATAGGTGCAATGAAGCTAAGGAAGCTTGGCTGAACACAAAATGCAAAGAGACAGAAGACCGACACAAAATGGATCCTCAGGGTATGTACAGACGAATTGAAGAAATTGTCCACAGGAAAAATACATGCACATCAAGTGGTTGCTTAAAATCGAAAGATGGCACGCTTATCATGGAAAAAGACAAAATATTAGACAGATGGGGAGAGTACATTAAAGACCTTTTTGAGGATGACAGAAACGAAGAACACATCATAAGAAAGAACTTTGCAGGACCACCCATAATGAAAGATGAAGTTAGAGCAGCACTGAAAAAGATGAAACCAGGAAAAGCCCCAGGACCAGACAACATTACCACAGAGATGATTGAAGCCCTGGAGGAATTTGGCATAGAAAAAATAACAGTCCTTCTAAATGAAATTTACGACACTGGAAAAATCCTCAAAGATATGTCAAAATCAATTTTCATTGCACTTCCAAAGAAGACAGGGGCTATAGAATGCGACCTCCATCGCACAAACAGTTTGATGAGTCATGTAACAAAAATCCTGTTAAGAATAATCATGATGAGGACAAGGAATAGAATCAAAAGAGAAATAGCAGAAGAACAGTGTGGATTTATGGAAGGGAAGGGAACTATTAATGCCATATACATCCTAAGAACTATCATAGAGAGGTCAATTGAGATGAATAAGGTTTGTATTTATGCTTTGTTGACTGTACCAAGGTTTTCGATCGGGTACGGCATGAAGAATTGATCAACCAACTGGAAAGACTCAATGTTGATGGAAAAGATCTACGAATAATCAAGAATATGTACTGGGAACAAACAGCTGCAATGAGAATAGAAAACAATATAAGCTCCTTCCAAAACATCAAAAGAGGAGTCAGACAGGGTTGTGTTTTGTCACCAGATCTGTTTTCACTATATAGCGAAAACATCATGAGAAACCTAGAAGAAGACCCTGGATTAAAGGTTAGAGGGAAAATGATAAACAACATTCGATACGCAGATGACACCGTGCTAATTGCAGAAAATGAAAGAGACCTACAAAACCTTGTGAATATACTAGAAATAGAAAGCAGAGGTAAGGGGTTGGAACTAAACAGCAGGTAGACTGAAGTCATGGTGATCAGTAAAAAACATGAAATCCTCTCATGCAAAATAACAGCAAATGGTACAACCTTGACACAGGTTAAGAAGTTCAAATACCCGGGAACGGTCATTTCATCAGACGGCAGATACACATCGGAAATAGCCGGCAGAATCGGCCAAGCCAAAACAGCATTCAAGAAGATGACAAGCATTCTTACCAACAAATGCCTATCAATTAACATCAGGAAGAGAGTTCTTGAATGTTATATAGAACCGATACTGTTGTACGGATGTGAGGCGTGGACAGTCAGCAAGCAAAGCCAGAGCAAGATTGAGGCAGCCGAGATGTGGTTTCTAAGAAGAATGTTGAGAGTTTTATGGACAGCAAAGAAAACAAACGAGACAGTCTTGATGGAGGCAGACACAAGTAGATCACTCATAAGGAAGATTAGGAAAAGACAGGCAACAATTATAGGCTATTTTATGAGGAAGGGGGATTTGGAGCACCTGGTCACAATGGGAAAGCTGGAGGGAAAGAGAGCACCAGGTAGACCCAGGAAGAAAATGCTAGACGGACTTGCGGAGTGGCTGAAGACGAGGAGGGTGGAGGAGATGCTTGGGGCAACAAGAGATAGAGACAGATGGAAGTCCATGATCGCCAACGCCATGCGGCATGACACCTGATGATGATGATGATGACTTGCGGAGTGGCTGAAGACGAGGAGGGTGGGGTAGATGCTTGGGGCAACAAGAGATAGAGACAGATGGAAGTCCATGATCGCCAACGCCATACGGCAAGGAACCTGATGATGATGATGATGATGGGCTGCAGGTAGGGAGGGGCTGGAGGGTGACAGAGAGGAAATCTGGTGTGTGGTGGCTCCACCCAAATGTGCCAGCACTTTATACACACGTGCCATTTTCTCCCGCCAGGACTCTACTTTTGGGAAGCTGTCTACTGTTTTTTTTGCTAAGTGTTGTGGATTTTGTTTTGTCTTTTGCATAACTTGACAAAGGCCAGTCGGCCGAAAATTTTTTCGCCTTTCTTGTTTTGTTTATTAACCCTTTGACTCCCACATCCTGTCCACCAGCATCCTGCACTGCCAACTATGCTAGCAAAGCAAAAACATAACCCTTTCATTTCTCACCCTATCCACCAGCTTCCTGCAGAAAGCTGGTGGATAGGTGAGGGAATCAGAAGGCTAAGTTTTCGCAGTTGGTGAATAGGGTGCGGGAGTCAAAGGGTTAAATACGCGTTCTAGTTCTATTTTTGTGTTTTTCTGGTTCGTGTTTGCTTGAACGCCGGCAGTCGCTTTGATTCAGATTTCTGCAACAGTAAGTTACATATCTTTCTATTCATGTCTCTGTGCCCACCAACGGCCATAACCTCCCCTGATTGTAACGGTCCCTAAAAGTCTGGTGGCCGGTCGTCAGCTATTCCAGCCCCACGCTTCATTTGATACCATCCCCACACTTTGTTCCCTGCTCTGCAAGACAGATCACGATGTCAGGGGGTTAAAATTCGGCTCGAGTCCGTGTTACACGGCCCCATAATCCACAGGGTCTGTGCTCTGAAATACAACACCGCTTTTGAGTCCACGGGTATTGCTAATACTCTCGAGTGCGCCTTTACTCTGACACTCTAAGCCGCTCGTGAGTGCTCCTCCTGCATCTGAGGTCTCCAGACTACTCCTGGGATCACTCGCCCTGAAGGACCTGGCATCACTCTCTTGGGAGCCTGTGTTCTGGGACTTAGGATGGATGTCAAATTCGCCTGTAGTCTGGGACTGCAGACCACCGTCTGGTGCACACGCACTGTGGGATGTGGGACCTCTCTCCGTTCTGTCCTGTGTCTGGAAACTGCGGATGCTGCAGGTTTCTTCTTCTGCCAGATGCTGGAGAGTGGACTGCGTCGTGGTGACGGTGACGGAGACCCGGGGACTCCTGGAGCTGACGCTGCTCTCTCTGCGGGACTTTTCCGAGTTGGCCACACTGTTGCGGTGTCCACAGCAGGTGTCTGGCATGCATCACGGTACTTGTCCACACAGGGCAGCTTGCACTGTAACAGTTCTTCCTGACTCGCCGTCACCTGAGGACAATATTACGGAGGGTCAGCCAATGAGTAGCATGCATGTCCTGATAATATATGAGGCAAACTCGGATGTCGGTCGGATTTTACATCACCCAAAAATCGGTCGGTTTTTATATCAGTTTACCCTAATTGTTGCAGCTCTTATTAAACTTTACACCAGCACACCTACTTATTCCCTGATCTAATTACGAAATTTACGTGAAAAGTATTGTGACGTTATTGGTTATGACTTCACTATGGGTACTGCCATTCCAAGCATCATGTCCACAAGTAGCAGTAAAGAACAAGCGGACTTAAATTTTGTACATGAAGTTCTGGCATAGATTTAATGAAAACACTACAAAACGTATATGAGACACAATTTCTTTCTCAGGCTGCTGTTTATCGGTGGGTGTCAATCTTTACAGAGGACGAAATGACGTTAAATGTGAGCACTGTCTAGGGGGCCAGTGGAAACTACTGACTTGAAAAGTGTTAAAATATACAAACATTTTGAATGAAGACATGCGTACAACATGTGAAGAGATTACTCATGGTATTGGTATTAGTCATAGATCACTTAATGAAATTTTAACGAGTGAATCTGGAATAAGACGTATTGCAGCAAGACGGATCACTTGCACAGATCGTTAGGCAGATACGAAAGTGAGGGTGACAACGTTTTTTAAATCAGATAGTTGCTGTGGATGATACCTGAATTAAACTTTATGAGCCAGAATTTTTTGCTTTGGCTGGCCATGATTTAATGGAGGCAGACACAAGAAGATCACTGATAAGGAAGATTAGGAAAAGACAAGCAGCATTTATTGGACATTTTATCAGGAAAGGGAATTCGAGTACCTGGTCACAACAGGAAAGCTGGAGGGAAAGAGAACACCAGGTAGACCCAGGGAGAAAATATTGGACGGACATGCAGGGTGGCTGAGGACCGAGAGGGTGGAAGATGTGCTTGCGGCGACAAGGGATAGATGCATATGGAGGGCCATGATCGCCAACGCCATGCGGCTGGGCAAATGATGATGATGATGATGATGAGCCAGAACTAAAGAGACAAACATCAGAGTGGCAAACTCTCGCCTCTCAAAGGCCAACAAGTTCAGAAGAGAGCAAGGAAGTCTAAAGATGATGATGATGTGCGTCAATGATATCACGCGTGTGGCATCTGCGCATCATGCTCCAATCGGACAAATGTTAATCAAGATTGCTACGGGATATTTCTTACGAAACCACGAAGACCTGCAATTCCAAGGAAACGTTAAACGCTACTGAATGATTCGCCATTGGTCTTATATGACGACACGTCCTGCGACAAAGCAGACAGAGCAACGTCGCTCATGATTTATATAAACGGGACACTCAGCCACATCCGCCTGTTCTCGAAATATGAGTCCACCTGGATTTGATCATTCCCGAGGTTAAAGAACCCCTACCGTGGTGTGTGTTTCTACGACTCTGATGACTTGGAAGTGAAGGTGGCCAAGCTGGTACAACTATCAACGTTACATCCCCCCCCCATCCCCCGCCAACACACACATGTGCAGTGTATTGAAAGAAGCTGACAGTTAAAGGGAAACAACTTCTTTTTATTGTAGATAGAGTCACGGTGAACGCGGATTGAATGCCACTTCTATCGGTCGTATCCTATGAAATCAGAACACAGTTACCATTATCATTATCATCATCATCATTATTACATTTAGTGTTGTTGTTATTATCATCATCATTATTATCATTAGAGTTATTACTACTACTACTATAGTCATTATTATTGCTATCATCATCACCACCATCATTATTACTATTATTGTAGTTATTACATTATTATTATTGTTATTATTATCATTATTATTGTTGTTGCTATTATTATTATTATTGTTGTTGTTTTTGTTTAAAGTCCAGCCAACTGCGCAGAACCATATCACAGCCAGGACTAGACTGCCTGAAATGTTTTCATATTGTATACAGCAAGCACGCAACATTCGGTAGAAGCAACCACAACTTCACAACATAATTGTATAGGGTCTACCAGCGCCAACCTACACACGAACCTCGACAAATTCGGGCTGGATGGTGGTGGAGTGCACGCCTTGTTTGTGGAAGAGGTCCTTGACGACGGCAGCCACCTTCATGTACTCACGCAGGTTGTTGCACACGATGTGGGCGGACAGCACCACGCGCTTCCCTGTCAGCTGCCACACGTGGAACTCGTGCACGCCCAGCACACCTTCCACCTGACATACACACAGACACAATCACCTACACATAGAACTCGTGCACGCCTAGCACACATTCCACCTGACATACACACAGACACAATCACCTACACATAGAACTCGTGCACGCCTAGCAGACCTTCCACCTGACATACACGCAGACACGTCACCTACACATAGAACGTGCACAACCTTCCACCTTACAGACACATCATCTACACGTGGAACTCGTGCAACCCTAACACACCCTCCACTTGACAAAACACACAGATACATCATCTACACGTGGAACACGTGCACCCTAACACACCCTCCACTTGACAAAACACACAGATACATCATCTACACGTGGAACTCGTGCACCCCTAACACACCCTACACTTGACAAGACACACAGATACATCATCTACACGTGGAACTCGTGCACCCCTAACACACCCTACACTTGACAAGACACACAGATACATCATCTACACGTGGAATTCGTGCACCCCTAACACACCCTACACCTGACAGTCACATCATCTACACGTGGAACTCGTGCACCCCTAACACACCCTACACCTGACAGACACATCATCTACACGTGGAACACGTGCATCCCTAACACACCCATCACCTGACAGACACATCATCTACACGTGAACACGTGCACCCCTAACACACCCTACACCTGACAGACGCATCATCTACACGTGAACACGTGCACTCCTAGCACACCCTCCACCTGACAGACACATCATCTACAAGTGGAACTTGTGCACCCCTAGCACACCCTCCAACAGACACATCATCTACTCGTGGAACTCGTGCACCCTAGCTCACCCTCCACATGACAGACACATCATCTACACGTGGAACTCGTGCACCCCTAACACACCCTCCACCTGACAGACACATCATCTACACGTGGAACTCGTGCACCCCTAACACACCCTCCACCTGACAGACAAGAGACACGTTATCTACACGTGGAACACGTGCACCCCTAGCACACCCTCCACCTGACAGACATACAGATACATCATCTACACGTGGATCACGTGCACCCCTAACACACCCTCCACCTGACAGACACACAGACACATCATCTACACGTGGAACACGTGCACCCCTAGCACACCCTCCACCTGACAGACATATCATCTACACGTGGAACTTGTGCACCCCTAACACACCCTCCACCTGACAGACACATCATCTACACGTGGAACACGTGCACCCCTAACACACCCTCCACCTGACAGACATATCATCTACACGTGGAACTTGTGCACCCCTAACACACCCTCCACCTGACAGACATATCATCTACACGTGGAACACGTGCACCCTAACACACCCTCCACCTGACAGACACATCATCTACACGTGAAACACGTGCACCCCTAACACACCCTCCACCTGACAGACACATCATCTGCACGTGGAACACGTGCATCCTTAACACACCCTCCACCTGACAAGACACACAGATACAACATCTACACGTGGAACACGTGCACCCCTAACACACCCTACACCTGACAGACACAGAGACACATCATCTACACGTGAAACACGTGCACCCCCTCACACACCCTACACCTGACAGACACATCATCTACACGTGGAACACGTGCATCCCTAACACACCCTCCACCTGATGGATACACAGACACATCATCTACACGTGGAACACGTGCATCCCTAACACACCCTCCACCTGATGGATACACAGACACATCATCTACACGTGGAACTTGTGCACCCCTAACACACCCTCCACCTGACAGACACATCATCTACATGTGCACCCCTAACACACCCTACACCTGACAGACACAGAGACACATCATCTACACGTGAAACTCGTGCACCCCTAACACACCCTCACCTGACAGACACATCATCTACACGTGAAACTCGTGCACCCCTAACACACCCTCCTTCTGACAGACATATCATCTACACATGGAACTGTGCACCCCTAACACACCCTCCTTCTGACAGACATATCATCTACACATGGAACTTGTGCACCCCTAACACACCCTCCTTCTGACAGACACATTATCTACACGTGGAACTAATGCACCCCTGACAGACACAGAAACAGATCATCTATATGCATGTGGGTCGCATGCGCAGTTGCGGAGACCCACGCACGTGCACGTATACGAGACTCACGCGCGCACACATGCGTACCGCACATGCACCCCCCTACCCACACTGATCTAATGGAATAAACCTGCACACACACACACACACACACACATGTTCACACACGCACACCATACACATACACGCACACACACGCATCCACACACATACAAACAATACACATACGCGCACGCACAAGCACACACACAAACCATATACACACACGCGCACAGACAGACAGACAGACAGACAGACACATCTCTTTCTCTCTCTCTCTATCTATACACACACACACACACACACACACACACACACACACACACACACACATAATATATATATATACATACATTTATATATATATTATATATATATAGATAGATAGATAGATAGATAGATATCTCTGTGTGTGTGTGTGTGTGTGTGTGTGTGTGTGTGTGTGTGCCAGCTTGCGCGTGTGCACGTGTGTGAAAACGAATCAGCAGACCCACGTCGGTGAGCAGTTCCTGCAGTTTATCGTGATCAAGGAAGGGCGGAGCTGTCTGCAGAAGAATCAAGGACGACCGTTTTACTGCAACAGTTAGAACCATCACATTCACAATCCCACCTTCAGTTGAGGGCATGTGCACTAAAACCTGATATAGACCTATAGATATATGAGAGAGAGACATACATAGATAGAAAATTGACAATTTGGTGACTCAGTGTCTATTAAAACATTTAGCCCAAACAAAAGGGTCTGATTTCAAAATACACAACAATAACACAATTATTGCACAACAATCAACGTTATTATGTATACAACACACACACAACACACACACACACACACACACACACACACACACACACACACACACACACACACACACACACAAACACACACACAATCGTGTTGGGTCATACACAAATGTATATGTGACCTCCCACCACGAAATCAGTCTTAACTAGCATTTTGAGATATACATATCACTGGAAAGTATACATTCTGCTGATTGTTTTGGTACTTGAATAGGGCTTGTACTAAAAAAAAATGTAAAAGTTATGTATGTTTAAAGTCATTAAGTTGTATGACGGCCATTTTGAGAAAACGGCCTCTAAAGTTTTTGTGTGCTCTCCTTCACATTTTCCTTAAATTTCTTTATTTGGTGGCTTTGATCCAGTTTGTTTCTAATTTTCGCTGTCATTATCTGAAAGGTACACCAAAGAGCTTTCCGTCAGTATATTACATGTGCGGGTACTGCACAGGTTACAGTTTATAATAAGAGACAAAAATAGGTACTTTTGGTAGGAAATTGCGTTCTTTCTGCTGCGATCAGTGCATTAAAATACCATTTTAAATTGGTTAGTAATATTTTTTCAAGAAAAAAAAATTCTGTGGGAGATAGATTCTAGTCTATAGAAATCAATTTTGAGAAAAAGTCAAAACACCCCAGATAGACCCTCAGTCACCTTTTCAGCTCTTAGTGCTGTTCGACTGACTGCGAGTTAAGACTGATTTCGTGGTGGGAGGTCACATATGTGTATGTATATGTATATAGATGCGCATGTGTATACATATATACATTTTTATCACAATGGACTTACCATGCGAAATTCGGGCTGCACTTCACAGGGACAGAACGTCGCTACAATACAGCACAGCACATTTCTTTCCTTTTTTTCTTCTTCTTTTTCTTTTGACCCGGGTGTTTCTGTTTAGTCTGTGAAAATGTTTTCTTTTCTACAGAATGTTGCCAGGTAGGATACAATTCCAGTGTTGCTACAGTGTCTTTAATGTGTGCTGAGTGTGTGCTACGCGCGGGATCTCTCTTTTTTATCGTCTCATCGGAAAAAAAACAACTAACACCTGATCCCCCACCACTCAAGATCTTGTATGATGTGAGCTGGTTGGTTCTTTACATAAAACCATGGACTGCGGTTCTGATATCTCGACTTCAGTCTCAGCCCACAACACTAAAAACTGGCTTGTTTCGTCGCCCATCTTAACCCTTTGACTCCCGCATGTTATCCACCAAATGCAAAAACTTAACTCTTTTGACTTCTTCACTCTTTGACACCACCACCACACCACACACACCACACCACACCACACCACACTGTATCATGTCATACCTCACCATGCTTTGCTAGCATGGTTGACAGTGCATGATGCTGATAGACAGGGAGCGGGAGTCAAAGGGTTAATGTTTCCATCATGCTGGTGGTACCAGCGTAGTGTTTCAAATGTCTCCTCCCCTCCCTATTTCAACACCTTGCCAGCATACACGGTCTTACATCGGATCAAAGAGTCTGCCTTATAGAGCTACTGGCACATTTGGGTGGAGCGTGTGTGCATGTGAATGTATGTGTGTGTGTGTGCGTGTGTGTGTGTGTGCGTGCGTATGTGCGTTGTGTGTGTGTGTGTATTTGTGTGTGTATGTATGTATGTATGTATGTATGTATGTATGTATGTATGTATGTATGTATGTATGTATGTATGTATGTGTGTGTGTGTGTGTATGTGTGTGTGTGTGTTGTGTGTGTGTGTATCTTCGTTTCTCTTTCTCTCTCCCTCTGTATGTATGTGCACATGTGTATGTATTTTTATTTATGTTTGTCTCTCTATGTTTCGTGTCGGTGGTATATACAAGAATTTCCAAAAGTTATTAAATCTAACGATCGTTTTTTTTTTAAAGTTATTGCACAACAATCAACGTTATCTCTCTCTCTTTCTTTCTTTCTCTCTCTCTCTCTCTCTCACACACACACACACAACACAATCAACCTGTGTCACACACACAGACAGACAGAGGGACACCCGGTCAGACACACTCAAACACACACAGACACATACACACACACATACACCCAACACACATACATGTTTGCACGCAGTCACTCAAACACGGACACCCACACATGAACATCCACTTACACAATGGAATGGTGGTTGAGAATATCAGTATGACCATGGCAAAACTGCAAAAGAGAAAATGACAGTAGGTCCAGTATCATCAATTAATTGAGTACAGCAAAACTGCAACAGAGAAAATGACAATACCTCCGTTATTGAATATTTGACCCTGACACATGTCATTTACATGTAACCAAGATTATTCCAGTGATAGGCTGATAAAACACCAGTATAAAATATAGATTAGGCAAAACATAGTCTAGGTAAGGTCTCAGGACCTGGCCAGCTCATGGATTTATGTGCAGGCATAAGGCGTGTGCCATGATCACCATACGCGAGGCACCTGTGACGTTAGTGCACATGAAATTCGTTCCGAACGCGGAGATGTCATCTTGAGAAACTGAAACTGAAACTGACCATGACAAAACAGCAATAGAGAAAATATTGGTACGTCCAGTATCATCAGTTAAATGAGTACAGTAAAGATATGAGACAAAATGACATTACACCCTTTAAATCAGTTTTTGACTATGGTAAAACCACAACAGAGAAATTGATGACACGCCCAATATCAAATAAATGGTCGTGACAAAATTGCAGTGAAGAGTTTAGAGTTCGTCCTACAGTGATTCATCGTACTTGAACACCACCACATGCGCTCCACCCAAATCTGCCAGCAATTATCTGACAGAATCCCAAAGCCTGCTCAAAACCATTTGCACTGGCAGGGTTTTGCAATGGGGATGAGGTATAGGGACGTATGAAACACTAAACTGACACCACCGGAATGATGGAAACATTCATTAAGATGGGCAACCAACAGACCAGTTTTTAATGCTTCGGGCTGGGAGTGAACTGAAAGTATCAGATCTTGAATCCTTGGCTCTATCAAATGAACCAATCACCCCGTGTGACAAAAAACAAACAAAAAACAACTGATGGCAAGCCCAATATCAAATAGATGACCACAGCAAAACTACAGCAGACAAAATGACAGTACACCCTATGCTAAATAAATGTCCATTAAAACTACTACAGGAAAAAATGATGGTATTCCCAATATTAACTAAATGATATTGCAAAACTGCACAAGAGAAATTGAAGTAAGCCTAATGTTAAGTAAATGACATTACAAAACTGCACAAGAGAAATTGAAGTAAGCCTAATAAGTAAATGACATTACAATGCACAAGAGAAATTGAAGTAACTAATGTAAGTAATGACACGCAAAACTGCACAAGAGAAATTGAAGTAAGCCTAATGTTACTAAATGACATTACAAACTGCACAAGAAACTGAAGTACCCAATGTTAACTAATGACATTACAAAACTGCACAAGAGAAACTGAAGTACGCCCAAAAAGATTTAACGCTCGAGGCAAAACTGCAAAGGAGAAAATGACGGTACACCAAACGCCTAGTTTACTTAAGCTAATAGAGTCATTCCGATTTAGACACATTTTGCATATCTTTATTCACCTTGTTCCATTTTCAATGTAAAGTAATAAATCAACATACAACAACAACCACACACACACACACACACCACACACACCACACCACACCACACCACACCAAACCAAACCAGACTATACCATATCATACCAAACCACATCACACTACACTACACTCCATACCACACCACACTACGTCACACCACACCTCACCAAACCACACTATACCACACACAGACAGACACACACCACACCACACCACACCACACCACACCACACCACACCACACCACACCACACCACACAATCTATACTGCACCACTCCACCCACGCCATACCACACTACAATATATCATAGCACGGACCTCATGGCAGGATCGAGGTAGAATCGCCACGAGCCTTTAGCCAGCCAGATGATCAAGGAACTAATGATGACGACCACTGAGCCCAGCGCATCCCCCGCCACGTGCAGAAACACTCCCATCATGTTCATCTGCTGCGGTGACTCTGCTGGCATAGAATAGCAATTATCATGTATGAGAGCACCAGGTTAGGCCCAGGGAAAAAATACTGGACAGATTTGTAGAGTGGCTGAGGACAGAGAGGGTGGAAGATGTGCTTGCGGCAGCAAGAGATAGATGTATATGGAAAGCCATGATTGCAGGGCGCTTGATGATGATGATGATGTATGTATAGCCTAAGTCACAGAGAAAAACAGAAAGCTGGAAGACAGGTAAATGTGGGATTTTCTTAGTGGTATCTAGCAAATCTTAGAATCTCAGTTATTCCTGGGATTTTTTTTTTCATTCTCTTTTATTTTTTTGTTCGTTCAGTGCAATGCAAACTCCCACGCACACAGAAAATATACGAGTAGGCTCTTCAGTGACGGCCAGTTTTTAAAATTTTTTTTTATTTTCACCCCACTACAAAGGCGACATACTCTGTTTTCGGGGTGTTCACGCTGGGTGTTTTTGTATTTCGGCAAACCACCGAACATTGGCACGGCTTCCAGGATCTTTAACGTGCATGTTCAATGTTTTGGGATATCGGGAAAATCTTCACCCTTCACCCACCAAGTTCTACAGGCATGATTCTCACTTGTGTAAGCTCATGCTGGCAGTTTGGAAGACGAGCGCTCTAGCTTTGCGCCAACCCAGCCAGTCACGCGATTTAGGTCCGACGTGGAACCACATAGCATCATTCCCATCATCCCCATTCTCATCATCATCATATCATTGAAAAAAAATTATTCCAGATTCCGTGGCCATTGAAGTTCAGCGGGTGGGACAGCTAAGGGGAAAATTAACACCGTTCGGCGAACACACATACTGTGTCTGCAGTATTTTATCCTAAAAAAACAAATTTTTCATTGTCTGTCATGAGCAAAAGAGCAGACACTGCGTTACTGAGAGAAAATGATACCATCTTTACCAGGGCAAAGTAGAATGACACGTTGTGTCTGTGTCCCTGGCCTGGTTGACGCCAGGCTATATTATGAAAGTAATACATCTCAATCTACTTATAATTAGAAACGAATAGAAAATAGGATAGTACATAGAAAATAGGATAATATCATAGAAAATAGGATAGTACAATAAAAAATTAAAAATTCGATAATCGAAATGAGTGACAAAGTGGCAGTGACAAAAAAACCTCCTGCAGAAAATGAGCAGCCGGAAAATAAAAAGAACGAATGAATACACAATACATTCTTAAAAAGTACAATAACACGTCCCTGTTTACACAAAGAAGAAAATTCCATGATTTTCGACGTCAAACTAAAATTTTAATTACTGATATGATAATCTGAAAATTTCCTGGATTACAGTTTAGATACCTACCATGCATATAATTTACATACACGAGTATATACCTAACACAAGCACATGTGCGTAAGCACGTACACACATACGCACACTTACTCAGCCACCCACCCAACCCCAAGCGCAAGCACAAGCACAAGCACAACACACACACACACACACACACACACTCACGCACGCACGCACCTTACACAACTTACACATTTTTACGCTAACATGGACACAAAGTACAGTTCTTTGAGGCGAACTCTACGACAACCCTCAGTGACATCTTTCACCAAACCTACAGATTCCCATTCCTATCTACATAGCCTGTCCTGTCATCCTCAACACGTGATCAAAAACATTCCATAGAGCCAGTTTCTGAGACTTCGCCGCCTGTGTTCTGACCCTACCACCTTCAGTCGACGCTGTGCAGAAATGACACGCTATTTTGCCCGCCGAGGATACAATTCCAGGCTTGTACAGAATGCCAAACATCGTGCTGGCCTCATCCCCAGATCACAGATCCTTCAATACAAACCCAAACAGACAGCCACCAGAACACCCTTCATCGTCACCCACCATCCATCTAACCCACCCCTCTGTCAGTGGCTCAGGGAACTCCACTCCACAATCCTTCACACCAGCAGCAAAATGCAGAAGGCTGTTCCGGACCCACCCATCCTAGGGGAGAGATGTTGTCTCTCCCTGCGTAACCTCCTCATGCCATCCTGCCTTCCAATCCCTCCTGACCCTGATGCCGGCTGTTTCAAGTGTTCAGCTAAACAGTGCATCATTTGTGAACAACACTTGATTGAAGGTGTAACTTTCAGCAGTTTCAACACGAGTGAAACTTTCCAAATAAGGCACAAACTGACATGTACATCTACCAACGTAATGTATCTCCTCCACTGCGATATCTGCCCTAAAACTCAATACATAGGACAAACGAAAAATTCTCTCAAAACCAGATTCTACCAACACCGGTCAAACATCCAAAAAAATACAGGCACTCAGGTCACCAAACACTTCAACCAAACTGGCCATTCACTTCAAAACTTAAAATGTATCGCAGTGGAAAAGGTGCACTCTGAGAACCTGGACACCAGACTGAGGAGGGAGTCTTTTTGGATGAACAAAATGAAAACCATATTTCCTCTGGGCCTGAACTCTGTCAATTGACGCCACAACAATATCGAGTCAAAACTACGTAATGTAGCCTACGTAAAATATTCTGATGTGTTTGTGTAGCATATCGTAGTCAGTGACTAAAGTCCCCTTGAGGAAGGCGGGTGTACCGCCGAAAATTTGGGAAATTTTTACATTGATTTGTTGCCTTTTCTGTGCACATGCTGCTTGAATTATATATATATATTTGTATTATATATTATCATCATCATCTGCATCATCATCTGCATCATCATGTATCTTGCCGCGTGACGTTGGCGATCATGGTCCTCCACATGAATCTCTCTCTTGTCGCTGCAAATACTTCCCCCACCTTCTCTGTCTTCATCAGTGCGCAAGTCCGTCCAATATTTTCTCCCGGGGTCTGGCTGGTGCTCTTCTTCCCTCCAGCTTTCCTGTTGTGATAAGGTGCTCTAATTTCTCTTGGCTCATCAAATGTCCTATAAATGTTGCTTGTCTTTTCCTAGGCTCCTTCATGAATGTTCTTCTTGTGTCTGCCTCCTTCAAGACTGTCTCGTTTGTTTTCTTTGCTGTCCATGATGCTTTTAACGTTCTTCTTAGAAACATCTCGGCTGCCTCAATCTTGTTCTGACTTTGCGTGTTGACTGTCCACGCTTCACATCCGTACAACACAATCGATTCTATGTAGCACTGAAGAAATCTCTTCCTAATGTTAATTAATAGGTATTTGTTGGTCATCATCATCATCATCATGTGCCCTGCCGCATGGCGTTGGCGATCATGGCCCTCCATATGCATCTATCCCTTGTCGCCGCAAGCACATCTTCCGCCCTCTCCGTTTTCAGCCACCCTTCAAGTCCGTCCAATATTTTCTCCCCGGGTCTACCTGGTATTCTCTTTCCCTCCAGTTTTCCAGTTGTGACCAGATGCTTTAATTCCCCTTTTCTTATAAATGGCCTATAACTGTCGCTTGTCTTTTCGTAATCTTCCTTATTAATGATCTTCTTGTGTCTGCCTCCTCAAGACTGTTTCGTTTGTTTTCTTTGCTGTCCATGGAACTCTCAACATTCTTAGAAACCACATCTCGGCTACCTCAATCTTGTTCTGGCTTTGCGTGTTGACTGTCCACGCCTCACAACCGTAAAACATTATCGGTTCTGTATAACATTCAAGAACTCTCTTCCTGATGTTAACTGATAGGCATTTGTAGGTAAGAATGCTTTTCATCTTCTTGAATGCTGTTTTGGCCTGGCCGATTCTGTTGGCTATTTTTAATGTGCGTGTGTCGTTTGGTGAGATGACCGTTTCCAGATATTTAAACTTATCAACTTGATTCAATGTGGTACCACTTGCTGCCATTTTGCATGAGAGGATTTCATGTTTTTTTTTTTTTTACTGATTATCATGATTTCAGTCTACTTGCTATTTAGCTCCGGCCTTTTATTTTTGCTTTCTATTTCCATTATATTCACAAGATTTTGTAGGTCTTTTCCCTTTTCTGCAATTAGAAAGATGTCATCTGCATAACAAAGATTGTTTACCATTTTTCCTCCAACCTTTATCCCAGGGCTTTCTTCTAGGTTTCTGATAATGGTTTCGTTGTAAAATGAAAACAAATCTGGTGACAGAAAACATCCGCGCTTAATCCCTCTTTTGATATTTCGGAAACAGCTTATACCACTTTCTACTCTCATTGCTGCTGTTTATTCCATGTATATATGGTCGGATAGATGTATCCGCTACTGGTAACTTGGAACCCAGTACTACCTGTCACAGGGTCGAATTGCTGGCGACTAAACCAGCAACCCCACCAGTCCTCTCAGGAGGATGGTGAGGAGGGTGGCTAGAAACCTGGTGGAAATAAATTAGATCCATCAAAGGGCGCCAGCTCTGGAGAGCTACCCGCGGCCATCTAGCTAAGGGAGTAAACCCTGACAGTAAATCCGGTATGGGGCCCTTAAGGCGGTTGGATGGCAAACTTTGTCACTTTCCGGCAGCTCCTGCGGCCGCGTTGGCACCAAAACGTAACAGCCCTGCTGTTCCTTTGGATCTGTCAGCGAGGTGGAGAATGGGGACAAGTTGCATGGGCAACAGCCTGTCTTCCATATTACACTGCCCAGGCTTACATCCGTCCATTCATCCACAAACACTCTGCACCTACGACCTGGAGAGGACACTCCAGCCTCGCTACTAACACTAGTGTCGGCACAACACGGGAAGCAACAGATACCGGTGATAAGTCATTGCTCAACTGGCGTAGAGCTGACGCCAGGGGTTGCTTTTGACGGTGGGAGAGACCTTCGTGTCTTACTGGACAGCTACCGCCCACCTAAGCTGGGCAGCCCCCAGCCAGTTAGGTGCTGTCCCGCCACGACCTGCCTTCTTCATTGGGTGCATGAAGATTAGGAGAAAATCTGACAAGCAGGTCGTTAATTACCGCACCAAACAAAAAGAAAAATTCAAATTCAAGAAACGGATCAGGAAAAGGATCAGCAGTGAAACTGGGCTGTTGGAATGTCCGAACAATGATGCCTGGGCTTCCCAAGATCTGCAAGACATCAGCGACGCCAGAAAAACCGCCGTCATAAACAGCGAACTAAAGAGGCTCAATGTGGACATTGCCACTCTGCAGGAAAACGGCTGGCTGACTCAGGAACACTAAAGGAAAGGGACTACACCTTCTTCTGGCAAGGAAAGAGTTCTGATGCCCCAAGAGAGCACGGAGTAGGCTTTGCAGTAAGGAACAGCCTGCTGAACATGATTGAACCAGGCAGCGGCGGTTCAGAACGACTCTTGACTCTCCGCCTCAACACCACCGAAGGCTATGTCACTCTCATCAGCGTTTATGCCCCAACTCTGTCCGCCTCTCCAGACACCAAGGATGAGTTCTACGAAAATCTTGCATCAACCATAAGGAACATCCCCAGGACAGAACAACTTGTTCTCCTGGGCGACTTCAAAGCCAGAGTGGGTGCAGACAATGACTCATGGCCCTTCTGCCTGGTTCCTTTGGAGTGAGGAAAATGAATGAGAATGGACAGCGACTGCTTGAGTTTTGCGCCTGCCATGAACTGTGCATCGCCAACTCCTTCTTCAAGACGAAGCCTCAGCACAAAGTCTCCTGGAGGCATCCCCGCTCAAAACATTGGCACCAACTGGATTTGATCCTAGTAAGACGTGCCGCTATCAAAAACGTTCTCCACACTTGCTCTTATCACAGCGCAGACTGCGACACAGACCACTCTCTGGTATGTTGCAAGATCAGGCTACAACCAAAGAAGTTCCACTGCTCAAAGAAACAAGGGAACCCTCGCATTGACGTCAGCAAGATGTCTCAGCCAGATCTTGTAGAACAGTTCGCAGAGGCCTTTCAGAGAGAATACGATGCATTGCAGCCCAGAGACTCTGCCACTGAGAGATGGGAAACTACGAGACACCATACACCGCATTGCTATGGCCACCTTTGGGAAGAAAACTGTGAAGTCCCACGACTGGTTTGAGGCCAAATCATCAGAGATGACTCCCACTGTTAAGGCCAAGCGTGCCGCACTCACCAAGTATAAGCGGTCACCAGTGAGAAGAACCTGCAAATCCTTAGGGCTGCCAGAAGTAGGGTTCAGCTTAACGCCAGGCGCTGCGCAAACGAGTACTGGACAGAGCTCAGCGAAGAGATACAGAGTGCTGCTGAAAGAGGCAACATCCGAGGAATGTATGATGGCATCAAGAAGGCACTGGGACCAACACAGAGCAAGATCGCCCCCCTCAAATCCTCCACTGGGGAAGTAATCAGCAATCCTAGCCAACAGATGGAAAGATGGGCGGAACACTACTCCGACCTCTACTCCACACAGAACATGGTGTCCACCTTAGCCCTCGATGCCATCAAGTGCATGCCGGTAATGGAAGAACTTGACGCAGAGCCAACTGCGGACGAACTCAGCAAGGCCATTGATAGCCTGGCATCAGGGAAGGCACCTGGCAACGACGGAATTCCCCCAGACCTCATCAAGCACTGCAAGACTTCTCTTCTGCACCCTTTGCACGAAGTTCTCTGTCAGTGTTGGAATGAGGGAGCTGTACCACAGGACATGAGGGACGTCAAGATCGTCACCCTGTACAAAAACGAGGGCGAAAGGAGCGACTGCAACAACTACAGAGGTATCTCGCTCCTCAGCATTGTTGGCAAAGTCTATGCTCGGGTCCTCCTAATCCACCTGCAGAAACTGGCTGAACGCGTCTACCCGGAATCACAGTGTGGTTTTCGAGCAGAGAGATCCACGGTAGACATGGTCTTCTCCCTTCGCCAAATCCAGGAGAAGTGCAGAGAGCAGCGGATGCCCCTGTATGTGGCATTCATTGACCTCACCAAGGCCTTTGACCTAGTCAGCAGAGATGGCCTTTTCAGGGCTCTCCGAAAAATCGGCTGCCCCCCCAAACTGCACAGCATAATTGAGTCCTTCCACTCAAACATGAAAGGGATGGTGCAGTTCAACGGAAACCTCTCCAAGCCCTTCGACGTACGCAGCGGTGTGAAACAAGGCTCTCCTCCTGAGGCATGCGTACAGCACAGCGCAAGAAGGGATCCACCTGCGGACCAGATCAGATGGCAGGCTCTTCAACCTCGCCCGCCTCAGAGCAAGGACAAAGGTCCGTGAAGCCCTCATCAGAGACATGCTATTTGCCGACGATGCCGCAGTTGTGACCCATACTCAGCGGGACTTGCAGTCACTAATGGACCGCTTCTCCCAGGCCTGCAAAGATTTTGGTCTGACCATCAGTCTTAAGAAGACAAACGTCCTGGGCCAAGACACGCCATCTCCACCAGCCATCACCATTGATGACTACGAGCTTGAAGCCATCCATCAATTCACATATCTTGGGTCCACCATCACCGATAACCTCTCCCTTGACACAGAGGTCGACAAGAGGATCGGGAAGGCAGCCACAACACTAGCCCGCCTCACACAAAGGGTGTGGACAAATCCCAAGCTGACCACAAAGACAAAGATGGCTGTATACAACGCCTGTGTCCTCAGCACCTTGCTGTATGGCAGCGAGGCGTGGACCACGCATGCTCATCAGGAGAAAAGGCTCAATACCTTCCACCTGAGAAGCCTACGGCGCATACTTGGCATTTCCTGGCAAGACAAGGTGACCAACACCGAAGTCCTAACCTGCGCTGGCCTCCCAACCATGCATACCATGCTGAGACAGCGTCGGCTGCGCTGGTTGGGCCACGTTCGCCGCATGGAAGATGGTCGCATCCCAAAAGACATCCTTTATGGTGAGCTTGCTACAAGGCAGAGAAACATTGGCCGCCCAGCTGAGATACAAAGACGTTTGCAAGCGTGACATGAAGGCGCTTGAGATCAACACTGAGTCCTGGGAGGACCTCGCAGACGACCGCAACAGCTGGAGAACTACTCTCAAGAAACAGCTGCGGATTGGTGAGGACAAACTGTCAGCTGCTGCAGCAGAAAAGCGAGTTCGCAGAAAAGAGATGACAGCCAACAGACCAGCATCAGCATACACATGCGACCGCTGCGACAGAGACTGCCTCTCTCGCATTGGTCTGTACAGTCACAGGCGACGCTGCTTGGACCAAGCAGACAGCCCATCTAGACATTAGAACGGATGTACTTTGTCCATGGTCAGTCATGACCGATGGAGGCCTACTACTATATATATATATATATACATATGTGTGTGTGTGTGTGTGTTTGAGTGTGTGCGTGTGTGTATGTATATATTTATGTAAATATAATATATGTGTGTATATATATATATAGAGAGAGAGAGAGAGAATGAGTGAGAGAGAGAGAGAATGAGAGAGAGAGAGTGAGAGAGAGAGAAGAGAGAGAGAGAGAGAGAGAGAGAAGAGAGAGAGAGAAGAGAGAGAGAGAGAGAGAGAGAGAGAGAGAGAGAGAGGAGACAAGCACATAAATTTACAAACACACATACACACACACACATAGACACACACACACACATAGACACACACACACATAGACACACACACAAACACGCACGGACGCGCGCACAAACACACACATAGACACACACACACATAGACACACACACACACACACACACACACACACACACACACACACACACACACACACACACCAAATGTCTCTCTTACCTGTGTTGGATCTGAACTCGGTCACAACATCACCGTTGTACTCCAGGTTACTGTTAGTGTCCAGCGTCTCCATATCGAGGTTCACCAGGTTTTTATCTTCCTTAAGCTCTTGCGTCTCCTCGTGCTCCGACCCGTTGTGCTCCTTGTGCGAGTGACCTGCCATCAGTGGTACATTATTCATTTAACGATAATAATAACAACAAAGCATCAACAGCAAGGAAGTCACCAAACACACTAAACCAGGGCATATTATGAACAGGTGGGATGAATATAGAGCATCACTTTTTAGCGACAATAGCCCTCAAGACACTCTATGTCCTGATCCGAACTGTCCCAAATCAGAACCAGAGCCATTATTAAGTAATAATAATAATAATAATAATTACAATATTTATATAGCGCAAAATCTTGATAAAATCAAATCTAAGCGCTGAAGCAGACACACACGCACGCACGCACGCACGCACGCACGCACACACACACACACACAAACACACACACACACACACACACACACACACACACACACACACACACACACGCATGGCTATAAATGGGGAGAAAGAATAAAAGCAATAAAAGCAAGAATAAAAGCAATGGAAAATTATAGAGAGCATAGCATATACAATTATATATTATAACCATGTGGTTCCCCTCCGAGCGGAGACAGGCTGCAGAGGGGGGGGGGGGGGGGGGGGGGGGTTGAGTGAGGTTAGGATTTTATGTGGAGGAGAAAAAGAGCGGACTTGAAGGAGACAAAAGTAGGTTGCTGACGGACTGAGAGAGGAAGTTTGTTCCAGGAGAGTGGACCAGAAACAGAGAAGGCTCGTGGACCATAGGTATTGAGCTTAGTGCGTGGAAAGCGAAAAGTCAGAGGATCGGAGGCAGAGCGGAGGGTACGTGAGGGAAGATAGATCTCAAGTAGGCTTGACAGGTAATCGGGGGCTGCGTTATTGAGGCTTTTGTAGCACATGGTGTCTAGTTTGTACTGTATGCGCTTTGATACAGGGAGCCAGTGAAGTTGTGCCAGGAGAGGAGATATGTGGTCAGCTTTTTTCTTTTTGAGTACAAGGCGTACAGCATTGTTTTGAATGCGCTGTAGGAAGTGAATGGTGGAGGCAGGAAGACCAGACAGGAGTGAATTGCAATAGTCAATGCGAGACATTATGAAGGAGAGAACGAGTTTTGCAGTTGTTTCGACAGAGAGATACTTCCTGATCAGCCTTATACGATGGAGATGATAGTAGCAAGATCTGGCAGTTTGAGAAACAAAGTTGTTCATGGAGAGGGTAGAGTCAATGCAGACACCAAGGTTTTTAGCTGAATCAGAAATTGGGACTGATGTGTTACATAATGGGAGAGAAAGAGGAGGCAGCTGAGCAAGTTTCTGACGGGTGCCAATGAGGATAGCTTCTGTCTTGTCGTCATTAAGCTGAAGTTTGTTGAACGTCATCCAATTCTTAATGTCCGAGTAACACTCAGTGGTGCGAGTCAACAGGCGCTGTATATTATCAGGTGAGTCACTGTCTTGAAGTTGGGTGTCATCAGCATAGAAGTGGTTTTATAGAGTGGGAGTTGATGATGATGGACGGGGGGGGAGGTGTAAAGAGTGAAAAGAACAGGGCCAAGGACAGATCCTTGTGGAACACCACAGGTCAGGTATGCAGGTTGAGAGTAAGTGCCATTGATGAGAACAGTTTGTTTTCTGTTTGATAAATACGAAGTGAAAAAGGAGAGAGCAATGTCAGAGATGCCAAAAGTATGATGAAGTCTAGAAAGGAGAATACCATGGTCAATGGTATCGAAGGCTGCAGACAGATCAAGGAGTGTGAGGAGAGAGACTTTGCCAGTATCAGTTGCAAGGAGGAGATTGTTGAGAATGTTTAGTAGGGCAGTTTCAGTGCTATGGCACTGGCGGTAGGCTGACTGGAAAAGATTGAGGAGATTGTTGGCAGACAGGTGAGAGTTCAGCTGGTTGAGGACGACTTTTTCAAGGAGTTTTGACAAGAAAGAGAGATTAGAGATAGGCCAGTAATTTTTCAGTTCATTTGGGTCTAAATTGTGTTTCTTGAGGAGAGGGTGAACAATAGCAGACTTGAAAGAATCTGGGACAGTTCCAGTTTGAAGAGAAGTGTTGATGATGTCAGTGATGAATGGGAGGAGAGTAGGGAGACAGTCGGAGAAGAGAGAACCTCGAAGAGGATCCAGTTCGCAGGTTTTGAACGACATGAATGTGATTGTGTTGAAAATTTCTTCTTGTGAGACTGGGGTAAAAGTAGTAAGAGGTGTGTCAGAGAAGGAAGGGTCAGGTGGGCATGGTTGACAGGGTGTCCTGTCAAGCCTGTCACGAAGAGTTTGTATTTTGGTGGTGAAATACTTGGAGAATACAGATGGGAGTTTTTCATTTGTATGTTTTGTTGGGAGAGGTAAATCTTTTCGTGTGCCAAGGAGATGATTCATGGTTGTAAAGAGTTCTTTTGAAGAAGAGGCATTGAGGATTTTTTGGAAATAGCTTGTTTTTGCTGATGCAATGAGGGTGGATACTTTTGTTTTAGAGGCTTGGAAAAGTTGCCTGTGTACAGTGAGTTTGGATTTGCGCCAACGGCGCTCTGCTCTGCGGCGGGCACGTTTTGCACAGGCAATCTCATGAGTGAGCCAGGGGATAGGGGGGCGGTCAGGTAAAAGACGGGTTGTGGCTGGAGCATGAGTGTCCAGAAGATGGTGGAGAGTAGTATAGAAACTGAAGCAACCACCAAGCAGTTAAAAGCAAGAAAATCCCCAGAAATTCATAACATTCCAAGAGAACTGTTAAAACATGATGGAAAAGAAAGTCTAAAAGCAATGCACCATATTTGCTGTAAAATCTGGGATACTCATCAGTGGCCAACAGATTGGAAACTTCAAGAATTGTGATGTTTCACAAGAGTGGCAATGTCAAAGATAGCAACAACTACAGAACCACCGCCCTGATCAGCCACGCCAGTAAGATCCTGCTCATAATTATTCTCAACAGACTGAAACCCAAGATAGAAGACGAAATATATGACAGCCAGGCGCGCTACAGATCCAACAGAGGCACAACTGACCTGCGCTTTGTGCTACAAACACTCATAGAGAAAATAAAAAGCACTGAAAAAGAAGCTTTTGTCACCTTCAAAGACTAGAGCAAAGCATCTGACAGCGTTATTCATCTCCACCTGTTCAACACAATGGTCAAAATGGGCTTTCCCAAACACCTTAATGCATTAATTGCCTCATCATATAAAGACCAAAAGGCTACAGTTAGATGGAACAATGAGAAATGCGAATTCTTCAACATCCGCGCGGATGTCAGACAAGGTTGTATCGCACATACATAAATACGCACGCACACACACGCGCGCGCATGCACCCACAAACACAACACACACGCGCGCGCACACTCACACCTCCCACTCCCCCCAAAAAACAACAACAACAACAAGAAGAAACACACTTGTACTGACTTCCAAGAAACGGGAAGCAACAACAACAACAACAACAGCAACAGCAGCGACAACAGCAGCAACAACAACAAGAAAACAACAACAACAACAACAACAGGAACAACAGCAACAACAACAGCAGCAGCAACAACAAGGAAACAACAGCAACACCAACAGCAAAAATCCATATCATAGCACACAGCGCCACAATCAAACCTTTTAATCTCAACCCTCCCCCCCGCCCCCTCCTTTAAAAACTGACCATGGACGTGATGGTGGAAAAGGAAGAGGCCCAGGATGTTGAGGACCAGGCCCCCCAAACCCACACACAGCAGCAGGACAGGCCGCTCAATCTCCTCCAGGACCAACAGGCGCTTGAGCGACTCCACCAGGATGGAGAAACACAGAGCCAGCAGGAACACAGCGTTCACCAGAGCACCCAGGATCTCCGCCCGCACCCAGCCAAACGTGTTGGTGCGCGAAGGCCACTTGGCGATCTGCGATATAGCCATGTTTGGTCACACATCGGGAAAAAAAGCGGGCCCTGGTAGCTCAGTCGCTTTGAGCGTCGGATTCACATGCTAATGGTTGTGGGTTCGAATCCCGGGGTGCGCCACAATTAAAAATGGCCTTCTCACTGTCCCATCTTAACATTATTGTTGTTCTGGTGGTGTCAGTGTAAGATTAGATGAATCCCGGGGTGCGCCACAATTAAAAATGGCCTTCTTACTGTCCCATCTTAACATTATTGTTATTCTGGTGGTGTCAGTGTAAGATTAGATAGGTCTCCCTTCCCCCGCTTCCCTGGGATGGTTGTCCCCGCCGGCCATGTCACTTGAGGTGGGTGTCGACGTAAAAACTGAAAAAAAACAACAACAAAACAAAAAACAAACAAACAAAAACAACAACAACAACAACAAAAAAGACATCAGGAAAACAAGATCAGAACCAGGCGGGCGTGGTAGTCAAGTGGGTATACGTCAGACTTCTAATCTAAAGGTCCGGGTTCGATCCTGCTTGGATACTTGTCGCCTGGAGGGTAAAAGGTGGAGATTCTAGTGATCTTCCAGGTCATCATACGTGCAGACCTGTTAGTGCCTAAACCCCGTTCCATATACATCTATCTATCTGTCTGTCTGTCTGGCTGTCTGTCTGTCTGTCTGTCTATCTATCTATCTATCTACATATCTATCTATCTATCTATCTACCTATCTATCTATATATCTATACATTATACATATATAAATATATATATATACATGTATATATATATATATATATATAGAGAGAGAGAGAGAGAAGAGATACAGAGAGAGAGGGGGGAGGAGGGAAGAAGAAGAAGAAAAAGAAGAAGAAGAGACAGACAGACAGAAACAAAGACAAAGACAGAGCAAAGAGATAAAATTCAAACTTCAAAACACTTTATTGATCAAGGACAGTAGCATTAAGTCGTATTAGACCTGTTCTAAAGCAAGTCTCTGGTATCCTACGCATATGGGCAGATTTGGAAAAAAAAGACGAACCATAACACATACAATATGAAAGAAATGATAAAAGTAAACTATAACAAAATATTGACTTTTTATATGTCAGTTGGTCAGGCACTTTACAAAAGCATAAGAGACAAAGGCAGACACATGTAAAATAAACGCATGTCAATCTGATAACAACAACAACAGCAACAACAACGGCGACACAACCAAAATAGCAGCAATGGCAATATAGAGAGAAAAAGACACAGAGAGAAGAAAGCAAACCACTGAAAAAGAAAGAACAGTTTTTCAACAAAGTAAATAAATATTCAGTCGTACAGAAGCTAGACCAATGATAACAGTCACTTTGGAGGCACAAGTTCGAACCCAAGTTGTAAAAAAAACAAACAAACAAAAAAACGCCGACAGCGGAAGGACATCCAGAATTCATTACCTGGATGCAGCCCGGTCCCTTACGGGGACATCTTCCCAATCAGAGGGCCTTCTGCTGTCCAGCTTTCCCCCCAACATTTTTGCTCCTAGTAGCAATACAGGCAGAGAGAAAGAGGCAGAAAAAGAAGGCAGAATATTTTTTTTTTAACTAAGTACAACACTCACTCGTACAGACGCCAGACCAATGATGAGAGCCACAGTATCAGACAGCATGTGGAAGGAGTCAGCCACCAAGGCCACAGAGTTGGTGACGTAGCCCACAACGATCTCCACCACGAAGTAAATGATCGTCATCACCAGCATGGTCAGCAGACGACAGGATTTACCAGTGTAACGTCCCATCCTCAGTGAGTCTCCTCGCTGACCTCGCCACAACGGCTTGCGTTTTCCCCAATTCCTATATCTAATAACGGTAACTCTTTAAAAAAATTTGGGACTGGGAGTTGGGTAAGATCCCTTGACCTTTTGACTCTCTCTCTCTCTCTCTCTCCCCCCCCTCCCCCCTTTGTCTCTCTGTGTGTCTGTTTCACTCTGTCTGTCTCTGTCTCTCTTTCTGTCTCTGGTGTCTGTCTCTGTCTGTCTGTCTGTCTCTCTCTCGTTCTCTGTCTCTCATATTATTCAGCTTTGCTGATAGACTGTTTGTCTCTGTATCTTGTTAAAAATGATTAAAAAGAAATTTGAAAAATAAGAATTCATGAAACGTGTTAAATGGATGCAAACCTTCTATTTTAGAAAAAAGGCGATTGTTTATACGGCTTGCTAATATGACTTGATTATTTTGTTTGTTCTAGACCTATGCCTGCAACTTTCCTGATACTTTGGGCCCTCGTATGAAAGAGAATTTTAATTCATAAGTTCTCGTGCGATTTTTTAGAGCTAGGCTGCCTTTATTAACTGTTTATTTAGCTGGTTATCTATCTTCAGTTATTCATTTATCTATTTATTTATTGATCTACCTATTTATCTATTTATCTGTTTTTTTTCTCAAATTCATTCATTCATTTTCCCATGATCGGAATCAGTGATCTTACTCAGGGAACCTTGTTTTTATTATGTCTGCGACAGTCTTTCTATGATACATCTTCTTGTCCTTTCATAGAAAAGACAAAACAAAACGCGTTTATCGCTTTTTTTCAATTTATCTATATCTTTATCTGCAAATGTTATCCTGTCCCAACTTTCGTGCCAACCTGCAACCCGGTGGTTTTTATCTTAGGCCACTCAGTCCAGTTCAACAACACGCCACCAACCCTAAGTTCATTCAGTTGAAGACACAATGCCAGGAAGCCCACAGAAGCCGGTATTATCAATCCGCCATAGGCCCACCCAACAGAGGAGCCCTGCACTGCTGTTGGGTCACTTCGGTTGAGTTTAACAGTGCCTGTTCTGATTCAAGTCATTAAGGATACTGCCTACTAAGCCTACTACTGCCTACTAACGACAACAGTCGCTGAACCGCGGAGCCAGACAGAGCGACAACCCCCCAGGTCTGAAAAACGTCAACACGGTCCACCAACGTCTCCTTTCATTTAAGTGGCCATCATCATTGAGCTGATGATTCTGCAACGTTAGGTGTGTCTGTCTGGTGACGACCATGGCACCAATAAATAAACTAAATCGAAACAAGAACAACAAAAGATCCCCAGTGTAACAATGGAGATGCAGATCTATCTAGTATTAACAATTTTGCTTTGTCGGTCGGCATCAGCCCTCCATAAGCAAAAATCAGACCCATCTGTGGCGGCAACCCATCCAGAAAAAACAACAACAACCAAATCAACTAAAAGATAGAATAACTGAGATATCTAATAGTGAAAGCGACTTGATGCGAGTCACATTTGATTAGATTCGAATATGTGTCCAGCGCACAAGTCTTAAACATCGACTGGCAGTACATTCGTTGGCGATAAGATTTTCGTTTCACGCAAGCGCCGGTAAATTGCTGGTCGTGTGGTCTTGTATGTGTTGCGTATCCTCCCTAAAACATATTCTAAACTAGACAGCCAAGATTCCAATCCTTAAGGACTGTCCCGACATTTCCTTGTACATGTAATTAGATGTAGTCATTTAAACAGTATTTCCGTTACAATCACCGTAAAATTAGGCCCCTTCTCCTTCTCTTGTGTTTTGATCCAAACAAAATAGATCTAGCGAAAAGCTGCTTTTAAAGTGGAAACTGTCATATTTATTGATATTTCATCTGATCGTATCGCATATACCGAAAGAGTACATACATCTATCCTGAACTAAACCAATAAAATGAATGTATCAGATGATCAGGGTTTTTTTCACCACTCAGTCGTTGTGTGCTTATTTTTCACTCAACTGTCTGCTGATCTAGCTCTTGATCTACATGGCGACACGCGTTGTAATAGCCTAGGCCTAATGGTGATCCACAACACACAATCAGATCTAGTCTAGATCTACTGTACATTCTACTCTGAAAAATGCATACAGACAATGCACACTTACCAATACATTTTCGGTTGGATATTCTCCACTGTGTTGTCTATAAGTCCATTAACACGGTCAAGTAATCATGGTGTTATGTGGACTTTGGACAGTTTATTTTTGTCAGACTTAAAGCTCTTTTGTATCGTAAACAAGGTTTGGTATCCAAGAGACATAAAGAATTAATACCGAAAATAATCCAAATAATTCTCACTTTAGCCACGAAAACGGAGAATAAAAATACAACTTAGTGTCAAGAAAAGATTTATTACCGTATATGCTCAACAGGCAGAGTATGGCCCGATCGAAAGGACGAAAAATTCACCGAATTGCTGAGTATTTGACAGACTGACAGACTTCCGATGCACAGCTAGTCAAATTCTTGAGAACACACGCACGCACATAGCTTCGTCAACCATATGATACGCAGCAAAAATATGTTTAGAGACTTAAACTTTTCTATGCTGATCTAGTTTTGCAGAAGCTTGCTCTCAAAAACGCGTAGTCTCTCGCTCCTTTGCATAATGGCCTAAAGACAGGTTATCTTAGTATAATCTTCAGGATTGACTTTCCACACTTTGCCTTTGTGACACCATCGTTCTGTTAGCTGTCTGTCTG
>JAPXFY010000024.1:21670797-21673297 GCA_030674185.1 Monoplex corrugatus
ACTGTATTGCATGATCAACACAATGCAAAGCAGTACAAAATAATGCAATTCACTTCGACCACACCATACCATATTATGGAGACCCAGTCACGGCAAACAAAGACCAGGACGTCCAAAGTGGACCTTCATCGACCAACTGATGGATGATACGGGCTGTCAATATGATGAACTACCTATTGCAATGTCTGACAGAGAAGGATGGAAGAAACGTGTCATGGATAGCCGAGCAAGCTCGACATGATGATGATGATGATGATACCATACTATATCATGCTGCACTGTATTATTCTATCATGGCTTGGCTTTGCAAAAGATGATTTAAGAAGTGACAGGTCCATGTCTGGTGTAGGCTGACGAGATCTGTAAAGATCGGACACGTACTTCCATAGCCACTGCAGGTGAATGTCTGGTCTGGGCTGGGGGACTGAGTCTTGGGTCTTCGTTTGTTCCTCTTCTCCTCTATACTGGTCCTCCGTGTGTTCTCAAAGAAGGCGCTAACCTGGTGGACTGTGCGATGCGATGCAATACGATTCGATACGAGACGATACGATACGATACGATACTATATGATACGATGAGATATGATACGATACGATACGACACGACACGATACGATAAGTTACAACATTAAGCTATATATAACACCATTCTCAGGAGCAGTGCAGAATAGGATAGAGTAACACAACAAAAGCGCAATAAAGTATTTTTTACGTCGCATAAATCTCACAATCTCACAATACAATACACATTACAACAAAATACAGTATGCTACGCTGTACAACCCATCCAAGCGCAACACCATTCAAATCTTTCAACAAAACACAACACAACACAACACAACACAACACAACACAACACAACACAACACAACACAAAGCAAAACAACACACCACATCACAGCGCACCACACCACACCACACCACACCACACAACACAACACAACACCATACCACACAACACAATACAGCACAGTACAGTACAGCACAATGCAATACAGTACGAACGATGAATTATGGTATGATACGATGCATTGGAGAAAACTGGATTTACTCTATTTTCATGAAGTGTATCTGAGGGGTTTTACACACTACACTACACTACACTACACTACACTACACTACACTACACTACACTACACTACACTACACTACACTACACTACACTGCACTGCACTGCACTACACTACACTACACTACACTACACTACACTACACTACACTACACTACATTACACTACACTACACGACACGACACGACACGACACGACACGACACGACACGACAAGACGCGGCTTGGCGCGGCGCTGCACTGCACTACAATACAATACAATACAATACGATACGATACGATACGATACGATACGATACGATACGATACGATACGATCCGATCTGATCCGATACGATACGATACGATACGATACAACACAATAACAATCGAAAACAATTGGGACAGTTCACTTTAATGAGGCATCTGTGAGCACAATTAGGTCTACGCATATGCGCTCGCTCCCTCTCCCAAGCACACACACACACACACACACACACACACACACACACACACACACACACACACACACACACACACACTCATGCGTGGGCACACTCACTCACGCAAGCTCGCACACACACGCACACACACAGACATACATGCACACACACACAATAAGACACAGAGAGAGGACAAACACATACACATCCATAACGCACTAGCGTGCACACATACATACACACGAGCACACCTACACACACACACACACACACACACACGCGCGCGCGCGCGCACACACACATACACACACACATACATAAACACACACACAAACACACATACAAACACATAAACACACACACACACACAAACACCCTCCACACACACACACACACACACACACACACACACACAAGAAAGCTTACCTCAGAAGAATCCGGTCCAGTGCAGATTTTAGGCTCAGGTTTACTTGGAACTGGCTGGAAATGAAACAAACAATAGCAATAATTCATTCATTCATTCATTCATTCATTCATTCATTCAGTCAGTCAGTCAGTCAGTCAGTCAGTCAGTCAGTCAGTCAGTCATTCATTCATTCAGTCAGTCAGTCAGCCAGCCAGTCAGCCAGTCATTCATTCATTCATTCATTCATTCATTCATTCATTCATTCAGCCAGTCAGTCAGTTACTTTTATTTCTTTATTTATTCATTTTTTGTTTATTCATTTAGCTGTTCGTTCACTTATTTATTTATTGGTCACAATGGATTCATCATCATCATGGCGTTGGCGATCATGGACTTCCATCTGTCTCTATCTCTCGTTGCCCCTAGCATCTCTCCTACCCCTCTCGTCCCCAGCCACTCTGCAAGTCCGTCCAGCATTTACTCCCTGGATCTACCCGGTGCTCTCTTTCCCTCCAGCTTTCCCGTTGTGACCAGGTGCTCCAAATCCCCCTTCCTCATAAAATGGCCTATAAATGTTGCCTGTCTTTTCCTAATCTTCCTTATGAG
>JAPXFY010000024.1:21678297-21680797 GCA_030674185.1 Monoplex corrugatus
CTCTTCGCATTCTTCTTCTTTCGCTTCTTCTTCTTCTTCTTTCGCATTCTTCTTCTTCGCATTCTTCTTCGCATTCTTCTTCTTCTTCTTCTTCTTCTTCGCATTCTTCTCTTCTTCGCATTCTTTCTTCTTCTTGCATTCTTCGCATTCTTCTTCGCTTCTTCTTCTCTTCTTCTTCTTTTTCGCCTTCTTCTTCGCCATTCTTCTTCTTCCCTCTCTTCTTCTTCGCATTCTTCTTTCTTCGCATTCTTCTTCTTCGTTCTTCTTCTTCGCATTCTTCTTCTTTCGATTCTTCTTCGCTTCTTCCTTCTTCTTCTTCCCTTCTTCTTCGCTTCTTCTTCTTCGCATCTTCTTCTTCGCATTCTTCTTCTTCGCATTCTTCTTCTTCTTCTTTCTTCCTTCTTCTTTCCTTTCTTCTCTTCTTCTTCCATTCTTTCTTCGCATTCTTCTTCTTCTTCGCATTCTTCTTCTTCGCATTCTTCTTCTTCTCTTCTTCTTCTTCTTCTTCTTCTCTTCTTCTTCTTCGCATTCTTCTCTTCTCTCTTCTTCTTCCATTCTTTTCTTCTTCTTCTTCTTCTTCTTCTGCATTCTTTTCTTCTTCTTCGCATTCTTCTTCTTCTTCTTCTTTTTCGCATTCTTCTTTCTTCTTCTTCTTCTTTCTTCTTTTCTTCGCATTCTTCTTCTTCTCTTCTTCTTTCTTCTTCTTCTTTCTTCTTCTCCATTCTTCTTCTTCTTCTTTCTTCTTCTTCTTTCTTCTTCTTCTTCTTTCTTCTTTTCTTCTTTCTTCTTTTCTTCTCTTCCTTCTTTCTTCTTCTTCTTCTTCTTCTTCTTCTTCTTCTTCTTCTTCTTCTCTTCGCATTCTTCTTCTTCGCATTCTTCTTCTTCTTCTTCTTCGTCTTCTTCGTCTTCTTCTTCTTCTTCTTCTTCTTCGTCTTCTTCGTCTTCTTCGTCTTCTTCTCCTATTCTCTCTCTCACTCTTTCTCTCTTTTGGTACGTGTGATCTCGGATATTACATGTTGTCACCGTTATGACACAAGACATATCATCAACTCGCTGTCCAATCACAATATGACTCAACACATTTCTGAACCAACCCATCAAAAAGGTCACACTCTTGACTGGATCATTTCTCGTGATCACCACAATTCAGCTACTGACAACTGCTTAGTTCTTTCTACCCGTCTAACTTCAGCCCTTCCATCTGATCACTCTGCAATTCTCTGTTCTCTTGACATTTCTCCTCCTTCCCGTACCACGCGCACAGTGACTCGACGCAATCTCAAATCTATCGACCTGTCCACTTTTTCATCTAATGCTTCCCGTCTCCTTTCCGAAAAGTCACATAACCTTGCCGATGAATTCTAGACTACTCTCCACCATCTTCTGGACACTCATGCTCCAGCTACAACCCGTCTTTTACCTGACCGCCCCCCTACCCCCTGGCTCACTCATGAGATTGCCTGTGCAAAACGTGCCCGCCGCAGAGCAGAGCGCCGCTGGCGCAAATCCAAACTCACTGTTCATAGGCAACTTTTCCAAGCCTCAAGAACAAAAGTATCCACCCTCATCGCATCTGCAAAAACAAGCTTTTTCCAAACCAAAATCCTGAATGCCTCTTCTTCAAAAGAACTCTTTACAACCATGAATCATCTCCTTGGCACACGAAAAGATTAGATTTACCTCTCCCAACAAAACACAATAATGAAGAACTCCCATCTGTATTCTCCAAGTATTTTACCATCAAAATACAAACTCTTCGTGACAAACTTGATAGGACACCCTGTCAACCATGCCCACCTGACCCTTCCTTCTCTGGCACACCTTTTACTACTTTTACCCCAGTCTCACAAGAAGAAATTCTCAACACAATCAGATCCATGTCGTTCAAAACCTGCGAACTGGATCCTCTTCCAGGTTCTCTCTACTCCAACTGTCTCCCTACTCTCCTCCCATTCATCACTGACATCATCAACACTTCTTTTCAAACTGGAACTGTCCCAGATTCTTTCAAGTCTGCTATCGTTCACCCTCTCCTCAAGAAATACAATTTAGACCCAAATGAACTGAAAAACTACCGGCCTATCTCTAATCTCTCTTTCTTGTCAAAACTCCTTAAAAAAGTTGTCCTCAACCAGCTGAACTCTCACCTGTCTGCCAACAATCTCCTCAATCCTTTCCAATCAGCCTACCGCCAGTGCCATAGCACTGAAACTGCCCTACTACACATTCTCAACAATCTCCTCCTTGCAACTGATACTGGCAAAGTCTCTCTTCTCACACTCCTCGATCTGTCTGCAGCCTTTGATACCATTGATTATGGTATTCTCCTTTCTAGACTCCATCATACTTTTGGCATTTCTGACACTGCTCTCTCCTGGTTCACTTCATATCTATCAAACAGAAAACAAACTGTTCTCATCAATGGCACTTACTCTCAACCTGCATACCTGACCTGTGATGTTCCACAAGGATCTGTCCTTGGCCCTGTTCTTTTCACCCT
>JAPXFY010000024.1:21683297-21695797 GCA_030674185.1 Monoplex corrugatus
CTACTCTTCGCTAGTGCATCATAGTTTTAATTTTAGCCCTGGACCCTCTTCAGGACAGAAGAACACTGATATGGCATGACCACTTTTCAAATTGCAGAATTCATCTCACTTCCGCTCTGACATCATATTTACTCAAGAACACATTATGATGTCATTTTAGTCAGTTTATTCTTTTTCTCACACCCAACGGAGCAGTTTCAGTCTTTTTCTCCTAAGTTTTGTATCTGGTGCTTGTTCTGGTTTTCTGTTTGCTTGAACGCGGGCAGTCACAGTTGTTTTGAACCAGTGCAGTAGTTACACAGGGTGCTACTGGAGAGTGATTCCATGCTTCGGTTGTAGTTCGTCATGGCCACTCTCTGTCTCCTACTTTTTCAACATAGGGAGAAGGGTGGCAGAATGTTTCAGACGTTCGCCTGCCAATAACTAAACTCGAGGTTCCAGGGTTCGCTCCCTGTAGAGGCCTTCACTTTTCTCCTCAGTTTGACCGGAAAATGCCCTTCGGAAGGGGACGAAAAACGAGTCGGGGGACAAAAAACAAGTTCGACCCGTGTGCCTTCTGGCTGCTCACGCTAAAGATCCCACGGCAGTTGAAAATCGTGAAGAGCAGGGCATTACCCGGCTGCCTTGGTATAGAACATTGCAGAGATAGGTTGATTTCCCAGGTCCCACCCCTTGAAGACCAATTAGCCTTCTTGCCTTTCTGAAGTCTTGGTAAAAAAAATCCAACATAGTCCTAGAACGCATCAAAACCGATTGACTGATGATCACGTAGCACGGTTAACAATGAGGAAAGAACCATCAACAATTGTCCTCGCTTTGCAGATATATTGATGGCCCAAAAGGCAGTAATAAGAAGAACTCGCCAAGCTTGTTAAAAGACTAGAAGAAACATCGACAAGGTCTCACCTGTCTCACCTGTAGGCGTCACCGAGTTCGGTGTTGGCCGCTGCATATCTGGATGCCACCATCTCCCTCCAGGCCATATCGACAAGGTATGACACAGAAATCTGCATCGAGAAGACCAAACTGATAGCCAGCCACAACACTACCATCACCTCTGATATAACTGTCCACGGACCGAAGATAGGAACTGTTCAACAATTCAGTTACATCATTAAAAACGACAGATCCAAGTCAGAAATCCTCTTTGGGCAGCAATGATATAACAGCGCAGTCCGGACTGAAACCAATGTGGAAGGACGAGAACATCTCCATATAACACAAGATCAAGCGTTTATATGCTCGGTATATTCCATTTCCCTGTATGCATGTAAAATGAACTCTCACAGTGGATTTGGAAAGATGAATCCAAGTCATTCAAATGAGATGTTATCGCATAAAATTAAACATCAGAGATACTGATCCTATCACCGATGAAGAAGTCCGCCAAATCATCAAGCAGAAACTATATCCTATGAAGATCTGAGAGTATCAGTCAAGAAAAGAAAACTAAACTATATTGGTATGGCCATGAAAGAAGATCCAGTAGCTTTGCTAAATCAATCCTCCAGTAAACTTTTGAGGGAAGGACACGAAGGTTAAGACAGAATAAAAAAAATATGACAGACTGAGAACATTGCGGAAAGGATAGAGAATGCATTTGCAAGAACCAGGCGTTGGCACACAACTGACTTACTTTCGGACTTGGTGAACAGTTTTATAAATCGACGCCCCAGTGACTCTTCACAGCGTTAAAGGGAAAGGAGGAGGAAAAAAGGAAGATGAAGAAGAAGAAGATGAAGAGGAAGAAGAAAAGGAAGGAGAAGAAGAAGAAGAAGAAGAAGAAAGAAGAAGAAGAAGAAGAAGAAGAAGAGAAGAAGAATGCGAAGAAGAATGCGAAGAAGAATGCGAAGAAGAAGAATGCGAAGAAGAAGAATGCGAAAAGAAGAAGAAGAAGAAGAAGAAGAAGAAGAAGAAGAAGAAGAAGAAGAAGAAGAAGAAGAATGCGAAGAAGAAGAAGAAGAATGCGAAGAAGAAGAATGCGAAGAAGAAGAATGCGAAGAAGAAGAAGAAGAATGCGAAGAAGAAGAAGAATGCGAAGAAGAAGAATGCGAAGAAGAAGAAGAAGAAGAAGAAGAAGAAGAAGAATGCGAAGAAGAAGAATGCGAAGAAGAAGAAGAATGCGAAGAAGAAGAAGATGAAGAAGAAGAATGCGAAGGAGAATGCGAAGAAGAAGAAGAAGAAGAAGAAAAAAAGAAGAAGAAGAAGAAGAAAAGAAGAATGCGAAGAAGAAGAAGACGAAGAAGAAGAAGAAGAAGAAGAAGAATGCGAAGAAGAAGAATGCGAAGAAGAAGAAGAATGCGAAGAAGAAGAATGCGAAGAAGAAGAAGAATGCGAAGAAGAAGAAGAAGAAGAAGATGAAGAAGAAGAATGCGAAGGAGAATGCGAAGAAGAAGAAGAAGAAGAAAAAAGAAGAAGAAGAAGAAGAAAAGAAGAATGCGAAGAAGAAGAAGAAGTAAAAGTAAAAGAAGAAGAAGAAGACGAAGAAGAAGAAGAAGAAGAAAAAGGAGAAGAAGAAGAAAAAAGAAAAAAGAAGAAGAAAAAGAAGAAGAAGTAAAAGAAGAAGAAGAAGACGAAGAAGAAGAAGAAGAAGAAAAGGAGAAGAAGAAGAAAAAAGAAAAAAAAAAAAAAGAAGAAGAAGAAGAAGACAAGGGGTGGAGGAAGACGAGAAAGGGGAAAAGAATGAAAAGGAAGAAGGAGGAAAAAGAAGGACTTGAGAAAAGACACATAAACAGATATACAAAACAACACAGACAGACATACAGATCTAGACAGACAGAGAGACAGAACACAAGACAGTAAAGTCACCTTGTATATTCACAATTTCATCCGGAACGTCGTCACGACTGACCCTCAGGGGAAAGCTGGACCTCTTGGATTTGGACAACACTCCGTCTGTACCGTATATCTCCATCTGTGGCACATGGTTATATAAAGAACTACTATTGTTATTGTATTAAACCGTCTGTAAAACCTTAGTCTTTCGAATGAGGTCGTCCTCCTGTAGCATGCACTCAGCGCACGTTTAACATGGCAACAAAGCAAACTTCCGTTGGAAAATAAATCAACTTTCATAGATAAACATAAATACACTATGTTGAAAAAAGGGGGAAATTATGGGTGTTGCTGGAGTGTGGCGACGTGCACTCCTAGGAAAAAGCAGCCTTATATTTCACATTGTAAATCTATTATGACAAATGAATAAATGTGACGCAAGGACTAAGCAGTTGTACAAAATTTTCATTTTCAAGGTTTTGATTAATTGCAAACATGCAAAAAAAATTGTTATACTTTTCTGTTAAAACACGTTTAAACACATATTTTGACAAGCAAAGTAGTAAGCTCGTGAAATTTTGATAAAAAATCCTTTTCAGGATGCCTTTATCCATAAAACACTTAAAGTTAAAGATAAGATGACAGAGACTTGAAACATGGAAAGTGTCTCAGGTGTCATGATTTTGACCCTATCCAGCTATTTTCGGCTATTGCAACGGCTGGCTGGCTGCTTCTTTATAACGGTATTTTCCTGTGCTGTGTAACAAATTAACAAACAAAATAAATAAAACAGGTGTCCAAAGGGTGGCTACCTTATCGTGATCATGGTGGGGGCTGGGTGGGTGGGCGGTCTTGCATACATCAGAGACCACAGAACCACGCCGGTGACAGCTTCTGCTTTTGTTCCATCAATCTCCACAACTACGCTGATTGTGGAATTAAATGATGATGAGATGATGATGATGATGATGATGATGATGATGATGATGATGATGATGATGATGATGATGACGACGACGACGACGACGACAACGATGATGATAATTATGATGATGTTGGTGATGAGGATGGGTTGGTGACGAGACGGTGTTGGTGATGATGATGATGATGTTGGTGATGATGATGGCGTTGGTGGTAATGATGATGATGATAATGATGATGATGATAATGATGATGATGACCATACTGCTGCTGTGATGATGGTGCTGGTTTTATAACGATGATGAGACTGATGATGATGATGATAATGGTGATGCTGATGCTGAGTATGGAATTAATGGTGACGAGACGACGACGACGATGATGTTGATGACGACGATGATGATAAGACTGATTATACACAAAATACAAATCGCACTACACTACGCACCTGAACATATTTATAAGGGCAGACGGACATCTGCCAGTTGGTGTGGAGGACACACTCAGGGCCAGTGTAGAAGGGTGTGGGTGTGACCACTTGGGTACCGGCGTGACCCGTTACTGACCCGTCCACGTCATAGAAGGTACTGGCCTTGTTCCCGTCCCTGTCTCCCCACCCGTACGTCGAGGCGTTGCCCCGGAACACCCAGTTAACGTCATCCACCTGTTAAAAAAATACAAACATTTATAGCCATTTTATGAGGAATAGGGAATTGGAGAACCTGGTCACAACAGGAAAGCTGGAGGGAAAGAGAGCACCATGTAGACCCAGGGGACAAATATTGGACGGACTTGCAGAGTGGCTGAAGACAAAGAGGGTGGAAGATGTGCTTGCAGCAACAAGGGATAGATACATATGGAAGGCCTTTATCGCTAACTCATGAGGCAAGGCATTTGATGATGATGAACCTGTTAAAACAAAAACTCGAAAGATTTCATTCAAGAACATTTACCATTTCCATTCCATTTCCTCAGTTCAATACAAAATATGAACACAACGATGTGAACAAGACAGCTCTGATTCTGGCCGTCATCATCATCATCATCATCATGTGCCCTGCCGCATGGCGTTGGCGATCATGGTCCTCCATATGCATCTATTCCATGTCGCCGCAAGCACTTCTTCCACCTTCTCTGTCCTCATCCACCAAGCAGTCCGGCCAATATTTTCTCCCTGGGTCTACCTTGTGCTCTCTTTCCCTCCAGCTTTTCTGGCCATACTTGAAAAAAAGTTATCCCCACGAAACATAGATACGAGCTCATACATATGGGTCTGCCACGGTGCCGAGAAAAACTAGAGGTGCTGGGTTATATATCTGGTTCACAAATGGATAAACAGCAGGCTGAAGCCAGTATGTACCGTCTTCACAGCACAAATTACAATTTCGAATTTGAGGCCCTAGTCCACACAGCAAACATCCTTTACAACGTTGCAGACAGTGACGACCAAATAGTCTTGGTTACAGATGCCATGCCAGTCCTGGAAGCAACCACCACAAGCGTTTGCAAGAAGCGTTGCAAAACACATGTGCACCAGACGGATGCTGCAGTGGATTCCCTCACATTGTGGTATCCCGGAAAATGAAGAGGTGGATAAAATGCTGGAGGTAGGAGCAGAGCATGAGCAGAAAGACAACAACATCAACAGGAAGACAATTTTCTGCAATGCTGTGATGACGCATGATGACATGGGAGATAAACATGATAGTATTGATTTCCATTCTGGACTGAGACAAGGTTGCACCCTACCTTAGTTTTCATATTATAACTTGTCCCCAGCCAGGCCCCAGATATACAGATACCTGTAATGTATGCCAGGACATGTGAACAACACCCTCTATGACGTATCCATAGAATGGATAAGGCTCGACCGCGTGGTCCCAGTCTTTCCAATAAGCCCCTTGCACACTCAACCCTGGGCAGGAGCCGGTTACGGCCGAAAACTCCCACTGTAATATGACGGGACTGATGGGATTCAAATAACAACCGTCCAAATCTTTCCGTGGCGATAACCATTACACCACGGTGACGTGCGAGGTTTCACACCTAGCTACTGTCTTGTATTCAGAGTAGGCTCATGTGGGTCATTCGAGGTGTTCTGGCAGTTGTAATGATGATGATGCTGATGATGATATTTCGTTTTCCAACGATAGAAGCTGTAAGCTAAAATCGGTTTGTTTTCAGACTTATGTTGCTTGCATGCTGTGTGTGCTCATGTTTTTATATGCCAACCAAACACTAACACGACCTACAGTATGTTTAGCGTGCATATTTGATATTCTGTGTGCGTATATATACGAAGGGGGTTTCGGCACTGGCAGGTCTGCAAACAATCATGTTAATCTGGAAACGACTGGAAAAGTCTCCACCCTTTACCTACCACGGGGAGATTTCTCGGCGAATTGTGAAAAAACGCAAGCTTTTTATGTTTGTCACGTCATGCATCATAGTGTACTGAGTCAATCTTTCAGGGTACTCTGGAAGGAGGCAATCAACGACAGAAGAAGAATCTGGTGGCAATATCTAAGAATGGACCAATCTCAGTATGCCTGAACTGCTTGTTGATTTCCTTCAGTGATACACAGTCTGCTGCTGAATACCGTCATCCTCAAAAAAATGCCGGTAAGGGACTAGAAGGTACCAGCCTGCAGTTCCTTCTGACATACCATGGTACCATACAATACAACACAGATGTCTACACAGGTCGTCTACATCAGACATGCTACTGAGGTTCCTTCAGGAAAGAACAGGCCCAGTTCCTGCGCCTCAACAAACTCCCGCGTCAAGAGGACCATGCAGCTGACTAGAACTCCTTTGACCACCAAGCTCCATTTGCGACCAGAAGAAAGTGGGGGAAAAAACGGTCACATACATTGCAATATGGCCTGACCATGTAGCTGGCGAGCGACGAAAAAAGGAAAGGGCTAGATGAAAATATTGAACATGTTCCTCTCTTTCTCTGTCTCTGTCTGTCTGTCTGTCTGTCTCTCCGTCTCTCTCTGCTCTCTCTGTGTCTCTGTCTCTCTCTGTCTCTCTGCGTCTCTCTCTGTCTCTCTCAGTCTCTCTCTCTCTTTGTCTCTCTCTGTCTCTCTGTGTGTATCTCTCTCTCTGTCTCTTCTGTCTCTCTGTGTCTCTCTGTGTCTGTCTCTGTCTCTCTGTGTCCTTCTGTCTCTGTCTCTCTGTGTCTATGTCTCTCTGTCTGTCTCTCTGTCTGTCTCGCTCTCTCTCTTCTCTCTCTCTCTCACACACACACATACACTCTCTCACTCCTCTCTCTCTCTCTCTACACACACTCTCCTCTCTCACACACTCTCTCCCTTTTTCTCTCTAACACGCCCCACCTCCCCCCAACATACCTCCCCCCTTTCCAACCACTACCACCTACCCTACTCAACCCTTCCTCCCCTCTCTACCCCCAACATACACCCACAAACTCACATCGTCACAGTGATCAAACTTGGCTCCCTTGACGTAGGACCAGGGTTGGGTAGGGTAGATGTTGTCCCGCTTAAAGCTGAGGGCCCCTCCTGGTCGCACGGGTCGGAAGCCATAGGTGGCCTCCCATTCATCGGCCCACCAGTAGTGGCTGTAACGGCTGAAGTGACAGTTGTCCACCAGCATTGGACCCTGGTAGAAGTCCACTGCCGTCCACGAATCGAAACTGGTGATCAGAAAAGAGCGACATGTCTTTTTTCTTTCTCTCTCCAAATGTTTACCATCGTTGTTGCTTGAGTGATTGAGCTGTGTAAGTGGTTATTTCATCATAAATCACTAGTACTACTACTACTACTGCTGCTGCTGCTGTTACTACTACTACTACTATTACTACTATTGCTACGACTACTACTACTACTGCTGCTGCTGCCACACTACTTTCTACTGCTATACTACTACTATTCTACTACTACTGCCACTGCTGCTGCTACTACTACTGCTACACTACTACTACTTCTACTACTACTACCACCACCACTATACTACTACTACTACTATTACCACTATTTTTATCACTATTATTATCATTATCATCATTACTACTACTACTATTACAACAACAACTACTGCTACTATCACTACTGCTGCTGATGCTGCTACTACTATTGCTACTACTACTATTACAAAAACAACAACATCAACAACTACTACTACTACTACTAAATACAAACACTATTTACAACTTTTATCACCAACAGCAACAGTGTACTCACGGACTTCTGCCATACGAATGGTTGAACTCCTTGGAAGGATCTCCCACCAGCTCGCGATCAATGAACGTTGACCCTTGACCTGGTTGTCTGTTTGACCCACAAAGACGCTGTCCTTGACCTCTGTGCCCGAGTTGAATCCGATGGTGCCTCCTGAGTAACTTCTCTGTGAGTCAGCCATCCTGAATTTAAAGAAAAAAAAAAAATTAAAAAGCACTTAATACATGTATGCCAAATCATCAATCCTAAGAGAAAGTGCGTAAGATTTTATCGAACACATACAGGTGAATGGACCAGTAAGGCAGAAAATGATAGGAAGAAATGACAGAAAGCAAAGGAGGAAGAAATAAATAAAGAGAGTGACAGAAAAGAGGAAATTTCTAGCGCAGAATTTCCAGAAGGTGGGGGTATTATTTATACTGTAAAAATCCTTTCTTCAATACGAGAATCAAACCAGGAACTTCACGAATCCTAGGCAAGCGTGTTTAACCACGAGGCCAACCATGTAATTTTTGTCAACATTTGGAATCTGTGGATGTAGCATGATTGTGATACTCACGAGGAATTGGTGATACGGATCCTCCCTCCCTTGACCCACAGGTTCATGATGCGGTTTTTGTACACGGTCAACCTGAAACGGTAGAGGTCATGACGGGTTAAACCGTTAACGTTTTGTTGCATGCACGCACGCGCGCAAACACGCACGCACGCATGCATGCACACACGCGCATACACACTTGAACACACGCGCACATTCACACACACACATATACACACATGCATACATTCACACATACACACACACTTGGAACACACACACACACACATTCACACACATGCACACATACAGATACAACACACACACACGCTCGCGCGCACGCACACACCACAACGCACACACATACATACACTTTTGTACTTGCCAACACATGTGCACATAAACACATACACTAATATGCCCCCAAATCACGTGCGTGCACCACACACGTACACACACACACAAACACACGCTTGCACACAAACACGCGCTTATGCATCCCCTCCTCTAGAGATATATGCTGATCCTACGCGCACACACGCGTGCGCGTGCACACACACACACACACAAACACAGCACACACATACACACACAAACACAAACAGAGAGAGGGAGAGAGAGGGAGAGAGAGAGAGACAGACAGAGAGAGACAGAGAGAGAAGAGAGACAGAGAGAGACAGAGACAGACAGACAGACAGACAGACAGGCAGACAGACACAGACAGACAGACAGACAGATAGAGAGAGAGAGAAGAGAAGAGACAGAGACAGAGAAGAGACAGAGACAGAGAGACAGAGACAGAGAGAGACAGAGAAACCATCCACAACTCCACACACCTTTCCATAGAAGTCCAAACAGGTTCCCCAGTGGCGTTGGGAGGGCTACGGGGGTCATAGTCGGGTGTGATAGGCAATACCCCGTTCTCTGGCACAAACACATTCCCGTCCATCTGACCAACTGAGATTTTGCTGTCGAAGAACACCCCTGACTGCACGTAACAGAGAGAGATGGGAAATACAGCAACGAGTGAGTATTACCAAAGAAAATAAATAGTGCCTACTGTCTTTGCTACTACATAATCTGAACAAGAGTCAACAGAAACAGCTCAGTTATTACAGCACCATGGTCAATACGCCAGGGTTTGTGGGTTCAAATCCTAAGGGAGGGACCACGTTGGGTTATACAGATACACATGTAATTAAAATGTAACCAAGATTTAAAAAATTTTTTTTTTCATTCAAGTTTAGGCAAGAATTTATACAATATAAACATAAACTGCATTTTTGTAGAACACACATTTAAAAATGGAATCATACATGCAATCCAAATATACAGATAGGTGTGTATGCTCGTTTATGATCAAAACACACACATACACAACACCCACCACAGCCATGCAGCACCACACACCACACACACACACACACACACACACACACACACACACACACACACACACACACACACCATGTATACAATTGCACACAGACATACATGTACAATCATATATACACACACTCTCAAGCTTACATGTACATTTGAATATGTTAATGATTTCACACTGCCTTACCTGTGTTTGAAAAGAAAAGAAGAAAAAAAGAGCGAAGAAAATGAATGAAAGAATTGATAAAGGAATGACAGAAAATACAAAACGATAGTACTGACATATAAAAATATGACGCTTTATGCTGTTTACAGTCTGTCAATGCAGACACATACCCGTAGAAAAATCCAAGACACACATATAGGTTGTGTGCGTGCGTGTGTATGTGTGCGTGTGTGTGTGTGTGTGTGTGTGCGTGTGTAGATGCAAGCAAAGGCTACATTTTAAAACATTTTTAATTTGTCGAATACAAAACAATTAAAAAAAACAACAACAACAACAACAACAACAACAACAACAAAACCGACGTGGTTTTACCTTGAATTGGAATGAGCCACATTGTCAGAGAACTGAAGAAGGGGAAAGTACTGGACTGAGTTGTTGGCCACTCGCTGTGTGACCCAGTCAGAGTCCTTGGCCTTGCCTATCGGGCTGTCGGCAAACACGAACATGAAGCCGTGAACCTGAACATCCACCATGAAAAAGATCATTCATATGCGTTGAGTCAGTTGTATAGTATTGTATTGTACTGCTTTGCAATGTACTGTATGGTATGGTAGGATATGGTATGATATGGAATGGTATGGTATGGTATGGTATGGCATGGCATGGGATGGGATGGTATGGTATGGTATGGTAGGGTATGGCATGGTATGGTATGGTAGGGTATGGCAGGGTAGAATAGGATAGGGCAGGGCAAGGTATGGTATGGTATGCTATGGTATTGTATGGTGTGGTATGGTATGACATCGTATGGTACGGCATAGAAGGATGATTATGATAGTGCATTGTGTTGTGTAACGGGAAAACCGACGGAAAGAGAACACCAGGTAGACCCAGGGAGAAAGATATTGGACGGACTTGCAGAGAGGGTGGGAGATTGCACTTGCAGCGACAGGGGATAGATTCATGTGGAGGGTCATGATCGCCAACGCCATGCGCAGGGCACATGATGATGATTGTGTTGTGTCGTATGGTTTGGAGTTGGACATTGTTCAAGAGAGATTTATCGCACTCGGAGAATTCCGTATGCGATCCACCAAATGTGCCCGTAATTATCTAGGATCTTGACCATGCGCAAAACACTAAGCTGGTAAGGTCTTGGAGTATGGATGGGGAGAGGGGAGAGGGACCCATAAAAGACTAAACAGGAAGCTGGTGGATCGGGTGAGGGAGTCAAGGGTTAAGATTTTGCTTTGCCAGCATGGTTGACAATGCAGGATGCTGGTGGACAGGGTGCGGGAGTCAAAGGGTTCATGTTGTGGGCTGGGGAATTAAACATGAGATATCAGACCTTGACTCCACGGTTCTTTCAAAACAATCAAGCAGCCTGCATGAAAAACACACAACAACACAACACAACACAACACAACACACACACACACACAACACAACACACACACAACACGACACGACACGACACAACACACATACAGACACAAACACAACAAAGACAAGACAAGACATGCAAGGCAATACAATACAAACAAAAACAAACAAGACCAAGCAATGCAATACAAGACCAGGCAATACAATACAAAACAATACAACACAAACAAGACAAGACAAGGAAGACAAGGCAAGATAAAGCAGAACAAAACAAAACGAGGCCAGTCCGAGAGTTGATTCCACAATCCCTGTTATCAGCAGAACGCTCTAACAACTGGATCCAATGGGCCGCTGAACAAGCCACTGGTTGGCGCAGGTAGGTAAATAGAATAGGGACAGACAGGCAATCATAGATGGCATGAAGATAGACACAGGTGCAGACAGATAAAGAGATAGACAGACAGACAGACAGACAGACAACAAACAGATAGACACAGACAGATAGACATATACGAGACAGACAGACAGATAGACAGACAGATACAGACAGACATACAGACAGACAGGCAGACAGATACAGACAGATACAGATGGACAGACAGATAAAACAGACAGATCAACACAGATACAGACAGACTAGCAGACATACAGACAGACAGATACAAACAGACAGACAGGACTGACACATGTACAGACACAGAGCGACAGATACAGACACAGACAGACACACACAGATATAGACACAGACGGGACAGATAGACAGACAGACAGAATACCTACATCAGAGCCAGCTGCCACATTGCGGGTGAAGATGTTGTTGGGGTGTGTCACCCAGAAAGTGGATATTTCACTGCACAGACAATACAGACACACACACACACACAACACACACACACACACACACACACACACACAACACACACACACACACACACACACAACACACACACACATACACAACACACACATACACATCACACACACATAACATACACACACATACACATGCACACAACATACACAACATACAACACATACACACACATACATACACACACGCACACACACATACACATGCACCACATCACACACAACCACACATACACATACACACGCATGCACTCAAACA
>JAPXFY010000024.1:21710797-21720797 GCA_030674185.1 Monoplex corrugatus
CAAAACAGTGAAATCCCGTACACTGCCATCAGTGTTCCAGAGCATCAGGTGAAGTCCCTTACGTACCTCTTTGCCCAGTGGTGATGTCTGCATAATCATAGACATCAGAAGAAGAAGCAAATAAAGAAGAGCGAATAATTTGAAAAAACAGAAAACAGAAATCATAGTCATCAGAAATTAGAAACAGTGGGCAAGAAAAAAAAGTAGAAAAAAGAAAGAAGGAAAAGAAAGAAAGAAAGAAAGAAGAAGGAGGAGGAGGAGAGGAGGAGGAGAAGAAGAAGAAGAAGAAAAGAAGAAGAAGAAGAAGAAAGAAGAAGAAGAAGAAGAAGAAGAAGAAGAAGAAGAAGAAAAAGAAAAAGAACAAGAAAGAAAGAAAAAGAAAAAGAAAGAAGAAGAGAAGAAGAAGAAGAAGAAGAAGCAAGAAGAAGAAGAAAAGAAGAACAAGAAGAAGAAGAAAGAACAAGAACAAGAACACAAGAAGAAGAAGAAAAAGAAGAACAAGAAGAAGCAAAAGAACAAAACAAGAACAACAACAAGAACAAGAACACAAGAACAAGAAGAAAAAAGAAAAGAAGAAGAAGAAGAAGACAAAGAAGAACAAGAACAAGAACAAGAACAAACAAGAAAAAAAAACAAGAACAAGAACAAGAAGAAAGAAGAAAACAGAGAAGAAGAAAAGAAGAAGACAAGAAGAAAAGAACAGACAAGAACAAGAACAACAAGAACAAGAACAAGAAAAAGAAGAACAAGAAAAAAGAAGGAAAGAAGAAGAAAAAAGGAAGAAGAAAAGACAAAGAAGAGAAGAAAATGACAAGAAGAAGAAAAAAAACAATCAGAAACGAAATAAACGAACAAAAATCAAACGATTGATTCAGAATGTCAGTGACCCCAATCAATGCGAAATTTTCTGTTTTGTCTTTTTTCTTTTGTTGTCCTATTTCCGTTGGTAGTACACTTGTATATGGTCAATCCATATCTGGCGGTGAATATTGCTTTTTCTTTATCCATTTCCTACTGGCCACCATTGAGCATTGTGATCCGAGGAGAGGAGATTTAGTCGGCTGTGTTTCCTGTTCAGAAATAGCCAGCGCAGCAGAATCGACCAAGCCAAAACGGCATTCAAGAAGATGAAAAGCGTTCTTACCAACAAATGCCTATCAACTAACATCAGGAAGAGAGTTCCTGAATGTTGTATAGAACCGATACTGTTGTATGGTTGTGAGGCGCTGACAGTCAGCACGCAAAGTCAGAACGAAATTGAGGCAAATGAAATGTGGTTTCTAAGGAGAATGTTGAGATTTCCATGGACAAAAAAACAAACAAACAGAAAAAAAAACCCAAAACAAAAAACAACAACAAAAAACAAAACAAAACAAAAAATAAACACAAGAAAGTCTTGAAGGAGGCAGACACAAGTAGATCATTTACAAAGAAGATTGGAAAAAGAAAAGCAACATTTATAGGACATTTTATGAGGAAAGAGAAATTAGAGCACCTGGTCACAACAGGAAAGCTGGAGGGAAAGAGAACACCAGGTAGACCCAGGAAGAAAACATTGGACGGACTCGCAGGGTGGCTGAGAACGGAGAGGGTGGGAGATGTACTTGCAGCGACAAGGGCTAGATTCGTATGAGAACCATGATCGCAACGTTATGCAACAGGGCACATGATGATGATGATGATGATGATGATGATGATGATGATGATGATGACGACGATGATGATGATGTCTCCCGTCTCGCCACTTGAAAGAGGCGAGATCGCTGCAGTATGTCAGGTCCTCTGGGCTGCAGGACAAGGCTGATGATAGCGTAACTTTGAATTTGCGGTTCATTTGTAGGCCATTTTATGAGGAGGGGGGGGGGGGGATTGGAGCACCTGGTCACGACGGGAAAGCTGGAGGGGAAGAGAGCACCAGGTAGACCCAGGGAGAAGATACTAGACGGACTTGCAGAGTGGCTGAGGACAAAGAGGGTGGAAGAGATGCTTGAGGCAACAAGAGATAGAGACAGATGGAAGTCCATGATCGCCAACGCCATGCGGCAAGGCACCTGATGATGATGAATGATGATGGACATGAACCGGTTGTGGCCGGTGAGGAGTCTCATTAGGACCACTTGTTGTCCTCTGGACGTAAGGTGAAAGTAGTACGCCCCTTTTTGTCTGCAGCTTAATTAGGAGTGATCTGATGATGGTCTTGTTTTCGCTGTAGCTGTTTCTGACTGGTCTATAAGGGCTCCTTGTAGTCGCTGAATCATTTATCGTCTCATTTCCTGGTGTTAGCAAATATGGATTCGAGGACTATTCTTCTGTTTTTTTCTGAGTTACTGGAAGGCCTTGGTTATGTGAAGGAGCTTTTCATTCTCCAGAGCCCTGAGAACACAAGGGATGTCTACGAGGAAGGCCACTTGATACTGTGTCATCTGTAATACGAATCATGGAGGCTGCTTGCATGTGTGTATCTGTCTGCTTAAATTAACCCTTTGACTCCCGCACCCTATCCACCAACCGCAAAAACTTAACCCTTTGACCACCCTCACCTTATCCGGAGAACACAAGGGTTGTCTGCCAGGAAGTCCACTTGATAGCATGTGTCATCTGTAATACGAATCATGGAGGCTGTTTCCATGTGTGCCTCTGTCTGCTTAATTAACCCTTTCACTCCCGCACCGTATCTACCAACTGCAAAAGCTTAACCCTTTGACACCATCACTCTGTCCAGAAAGCTGATGGATAGGATGAATTTGTCAAAGAGTTAAGTTTTTGCTTTGCTAGCATGGTTGACAATGTTGGATGCTGGTGGACAGGGTGCGGGAGTCAAAAGGATCAACACGAATAATCCACTGAATAGAGAATAACTGATTCCCTACAACCATTACCATCCTAAAAGAAAATCCAAGGCCCTCACCTGATGGTCATACAATCGGCCACAGTTGAAGGTGTCAGAGGCAGGTATTGTGTGTGCCAGGTGTGTCCAGGACGTCTTCTCTAAGCCGTGCAATTCCAGAGTACCACCGCCAGCCACCGCCACAAACTTCCTGCCAAAGTGGGCCTCGTGGTACTGGCTGTCAAACCGGCCTGTCGGTCATCAATGGAACAGTAAATCATTTGATAACCTGATCAAAGACCCTGGCTGATAGTTGTTTTTTGTTTTTTTTCGGGGGAGACGATAAACCGAGATCCTGTGTGCAGAACGCGCTCAGCACACAAAGTAGTTTTCCCAAGCAAAACTGTGTGGGAAAATCCACTCTCGTTAATGAACTTAATTACATGGAGACAGAAAAAACAGTGGCGCTGCATTGTGGCGATTAGCTCATTCCGAGAATAACTGCTCAAATTTCGCATGATAAATCCCTTCTGATTAAATACAAATCATGAATGCTTGTTGGGTCAAATGTCGTTCTCTTGTCATTCAAACCACCACCTACCATACAACTACCTGCCACCCCACTACCGTATAAATTGATGGTAGCCTTTTTCTTCAAGCGACAGGTCTCACTGCCCATATGGAATTCCCCGAGCACATGGATATAGCTGACGTTCAGGTAAATACCATTGATGTTGCCCCAGATAAGAGCGGCCCCCGGCTGAATGGTGATGGTGGCTAGGGAAGGGGGCTGAGTGTCTAGCAGTACTCGTTTGGTGATGATTACCTGTCGTAAGATAAAAATGAACTGTTATGTAATAGAATAAGAACAAAGTAAAATAGATGATAGATAAGCCAAAGTAACAACAACAACAGAACAGAATGCAAAAACAAAACGAAACAACAACAACAACAAACAGAATGACAATGAAAATAAACATAAAATAAAATAGTATGTGGAATAAAATAGAATGGAAATGATAAAAATTAAATGATAGCTACAATTAAAAAAATCAAGGAAATAACAAAACAGAATGACAATTAAAACGAACACAAAGTAAGATAATAGGACAGATAAATTAAAGTAAGCGAATTATTGAATAGACTTGGACAATAATGGATTTAAAATAATAATAATAATGATAATGATAATAATACGGTATAATAAACAATGTGTGATAAAAGGTCACTCCAAACTAACGATATTTTAAAGTAAATCTGTCTTCAACTTGATTGATACTTGTGTCCTAAAACTTGTGCTATATCCATTCACATCACTTGTTATAAAACATTCCTCGCTTGTCGTACGTGCCAAATATAATAAAATAGGCATCTCTACCAACATCCGTTAAATCACCCAGAAACTATTTTTCATTTGACAAATAACAGTGAATCCTCCCCCCTCCCTATCCCCAGTGAAACAAAATTTTAAAATACCTAGAAGAAAATAAAAGGGTTGGTATATCCTGCACTTCAAACAACAACGTAATATCAACAAAATTCTGGGAAGTTTAGGTCTCCAGCTTCGGCGTGATGAACAATTGGGTTTCGCTACTTCAGAATGGCTAATTTAATCCATATAATGGTGCTCCATTACCATTGCTATTAACCCTTCTTAACCCTAACACTCACTCTAAGGGCTGGCAATTTACTCACAAAGAAAACTGATCGCATGGATAAGAGTTTGAGATAGGACTGGTCAGAACTTGGAGCGATTGTTTCGTGTCCCTACACAAAATCTACGAGAACGCTTCGAAATGTCTCTCTACTTCCCCAGTCCCTGGCCTTCAGGTTAGAATGAGATCTATTTTCACTGAACTTGTCTGCATTAATCATTTCAAAACTGTGTAATTTCACGACAGCTAACACACATTGTTTACAATTGATGTTTATGTTCACAGTTTTGTCAGCTACAGTCTTCTCTTCCCTCGTCCTCGCAAGTAAACATTGAAACCCAGAAGAGATCAGATCTGACGTCTGCTGCAAATACTGTACAAAACACAAAAGAGTGACTTCCCTTCCATTGTTGCAGGCGTAGCCGTTTTAATTATTGATCTGCTGTCACTATCTGAATGCACTCGGCAATCATAACACCATGAGTAAGTGTGACATTAGATTTGTTTGGGTATTGATTTAGTTGTAGTTATTTCGTTTTATCTTGTTTATGTATTTATGTGTTCATTTAGTTTTTCCACTCTGTTGTATTGCATCTAAACAGCAAGATATGGACATGCCTGATTTCTTCGCTGGAAACTTACTTTTCTTTTACGCTCAAGACGACTCAAAATACTGGTCATACCATATACCTGATAGGTGATATGGAGATATTTGTTGTAAGATGTACATAATTATTTGATCCAAAATTAAGTTATGATCTGTCCTAAGCAGCAGTAAACTGATAGCGATACATTGTAAGGTTTTGTGCATCTGTGAGTTTGATGTTAAACTTGGTCATGCTCATTTCTTTTTCACTTTTTCTTTATGTTCATTTAACCTCATGCATTCACGACTCATTCATTATTGGTAGAGTAGATCAATGAACAAGATTTTTTAATATCAGTCCACACATCGCTGAGATATCTTTACTGACATGTACTTTGTGTGTCTACACGTACGCACAAGCACACACTATGTACAGGCTTCAAAAATACTTGGCTGAGTGTTTGATTCGCATGCTTATGATTGTGAGTTCGAATCACAGGGTGCGTTACATTAGAACTGGCTTTTTCACTGTCCCGTCTTAACATCATTGTTGTTCTGGTGGTGTCAGTATAGATTAGACAAGTTCCCCCTTACCCCACTTGCCTTGGGATGGTTATCCCCGTTGGCTGTTTATCACCTAAAATGGGTGCTGATGTAAAACTGAATCTAATCAATTAATCAATGTATACACACACACACACACACACACACACACACACACACACACACACACACACACACACACATACACAACACACACACACACACACACACACACACACACACACACAACACACACACACACACACACACACACAACACACACACACACATACACACACACACACACACACACTACACACACACACACACACATACACACACACACACACACACACACACACACAACACACACACACACACACACACACACACAACACACACACACACACACACACACACAACAACACACACCAATCCATGAAAAACCAATCTCATGAAAATCACTATGAGAAAAATGAATGAATATGTATATGCCCACTAGTAAACAGGCAGTCGACCTGATATATCTATAAAGCAAAACAACACACACACACACGCGCGCGCGCTCACACACACGCACACACACACACGCACGCGCACACACACACACACACACACACACACACACACACCACCACACACACGTACACCCTCTGGTCGATCTCAAATGAAAAACCACTAAACAGTAAATGATGAAGAAAGGAAACGAACCTGAGTCTTCTTGTCCAGGCAGCCCCCCCCCACACACGCACACACACACACACACATACACACGCAAACACACACACACACACACACGCACGCTCACACACACATGCACAACACACACACACACGCACACACACGCACGCACACACACACACACACACGCACACACACATGCACGCACGCACACACACACGCGCATACACACACACATACGCACACACACACGCACACGCACGCACGCACATACACACACACACACACACACACACACACACACACACACAACACACACTCTGGTCGATCTGAAATATAAAATCCCTCACTAAACAGTGAAAGACGAAGACAGGTAACGAACCTCAGCGCCTTGTCCAGGGACCTGGTTATCATCCCACGTGCTGGCACTGCTCCATAGTGACAATCCCGCCTCATTCCATGGGCACTTGGCCACTGTGACGTCACACCATAACGTCAGCAAGACAGCATATGTCACCAGCAGCTTGCGTAATAACTCCACATTTGTTGTCGTCATTCTGCAAACATGATGACTTGGTTAAGTTAGGTTTTATTTGTTTGTTTGTTTGTTTGTTTTTCGTTTGTTTGTTTTGTTTGTTTGTTAGATGTGAGAATTCCTACATGTATTTTTATAAAGCCGTGAAATCAAAGACTAAAGACTCAAACTGTCCTTCAAAAAGTCAACTCTTGAAAAATCTTTTGGATGAAACTATAAACTAAGGTCCCCGTGTGCTGCACACCACTCAGAGCACGTTAAAGATTTCACAGCAAGAAAGGAGTCGTCCCTGGCAAAAAATCTGCGGAAAAATCTACTTTCATATATAAAGAAAAATACGCGCGCGCAAACAAATATATTGTTATGTAAGTAAGTGAGTAGGTTGGTAAATAATTAAATAAGGAAGTAAGAAATTAATATATATGTATGTAAGTAAATAAATCAATAAATACATAAACAGATAGTTAAATAGATAAACAATTAATAAATAGAAAATAATAAATAAACAACTTCAACGGCATTTGGATGTCTGTAAAATTTGGCTGCTATAAATTTTCCACGCAAACCAACAAACAAACAACAAACCAAACCAAACAAACCAAACAAACAACCAAACCAAACAAACCAAACCAAACAAACCAAACCAAACAAAACCAAAACCAAACAAAACCAAACCAAACAAACCAAACCAAACAAACCAAACCAAACAAACCAAACCAAACAAACCAAACCAACAAACCAAACCAACCAAACCAAACCAAACAAACCAAACCAAACAAACCAAACCAAACCAAACAAACCAAACCAAACAAACCAAACCAAACAAACCAAACCAAACAAACCAAACCAAACAAACCAAACAAACAAACCAAACCAAACAAACCAAACCAAACAAACCAAACCAAACAAACCAAACCAAAACAAACCAACAAAACAAACAAACAACAACAAAACAAAACAAACAACAAAAACAAACAAAACAAACAAACAACAAAAAAACGAACAAAACAAACAAACCAACAAAACAAACGAACAAAACAAACAAACCAACAAAACAAACCAACAAAACAAAGAAAGCAAAACAAAACAAACAAAACAACAAACAAACAAAACAAAACAAACAAACAAAACAAACAAACAAACAAACAAACAGAAACATCAAAAAACAAAAGAAAATTAAGTACATATGTTAACATCAAAAAACAAAAGAAAATGAAGTACATATGTTAATGCATTCGCACACATAATCGAAGGACATGCCCCTGGCGTTGACTACTTCGTCCACGTCCAATTCATATCACATGGGATTTTATAAAACATACTTGAATACAAATTTAAACGCAACTAAGGACTCTAAAACATACATAAAAACAAGTCTACATTACCTAAAATTGCCTCCACATATCTCATTTCCGTAGAGCCAAACATGCACTTAATACATGTATCCAATCATCAATCGTAAGAGAAAGTACGCAAGACTTTGTTGAACACATACAGGTGATTGGACCAGAAAGGCAGAACGTGATAGGAAGAAATGACAGAAAGCCAAGGAACAAGGCAGAAACAAAGAGAGTGACAGAAAAGAGCAAATTTCAAGCACAGAATTTCCAGAAGGTGTGGATACTATTTGTACTGAAAGAGCCCCCGGCATCCCCTCGGGGGAGGGAGGGGGGGGGGAGGGGAAGAGTGACAGCAGATAAGGGCCAAAACACTTGTTTGACGTTTTTTTCTTTTTCTGAGAACCTTCTGCTGTCCGGCCCTTCCCTACGTTTCTTATTATTTTCCAGCTTGACAGTACAAAGTACAATCAAATTCGTGTTTAATGAAGCCTAAACAAAATGGATACATCAATGTACGTATCGTATTAGTTTGTGTTCATCCGCTTTGCAAAGGTCACTGGCCAATTACAGTTGAGTAATTTATCCATTTGTCCATTCTTAGTGTATTTTACACGAGAGAGAGAGAAAGAGACAGAGGAGATATGAGGGAGAGAGGGAGAGTAAAAGGAGAGAGAGGAGAGGTGAGGGAGAGAGTGAGAGAGAGAAAGAGAGAGAAGATATGAGGGAGAGAAAGGAGAAGAGAGAGGGAGAGAAAGAAAGAGAGAGAGAGAGAGGAACAGAGACAGAGAGAGGGAGAGAGAGAGAGAGAGAGAGAGAGAGAGAGACAGAGACAGAGAGACAGAGACAGAGAGACAGAGAGAGAAAGGAGAGAGAGAGAGAGGGATCGAGAGAAAGGAGAGAGAGAGACAGGGAGACACAGAGAGAGAGAGTGAGAGAGGGGGCACATTCACACACACACACCACACACACACACCCCACACACACACCACACACACACACACACACACACACACACACAAAACATCATCATCATCCTACCTTTCAGCAGAGAAAACAGAATCAACAACTTGCAACACACACTGTTCACATGTACTGCGCAGACGAAAATAATGGCACACAGACTCGAAGGTCCTTCCATTTTATACCCGTCTTGACAAACAGAAAAACAATTCAACAACTTCGATATTTCCTAATATTCTAACCTCTCTTTCTCTCTCGTTCTCCTCTGTCTGTCTGTCTGTCTATGTGTATGTCTTAGTCGTTCCTTCCAACTCTCTCTTTCGCTCTCCCTCCCCTCTCTCTCCCTTCCTTCCACCCTCCATCTTCTCTCTCTCCCTTCTCCTTCCGTCTCTCTCTCTCTCTCTCCTTCTCTCTCTCTCCCTCATTCTCTTCTCTCTGTCTGACTCTCTGTCTGTTTCTGTTTGTCTGTCTATCTGTCTCTCTCTCTCTCGCCGCTCTCTCTCTTCGCTCTCTTCATTCACCTCTTCTCACTGTGTATCTGTCTGTCTGTCTGTCTGTCTCTCTTTCCCTCTCCCCTCTCTCCCCTCCCTCCTTCTCTCTCCCTTCCTCCTTCTCTCTCTCTCTCCTTCTCTCTCTCTCTCCCTCCTCTCTCTCTTCGGGTGCGGTAGTTATGTGGGCAAACGTGGGACTTCTAATTAGACGGTCCTGATCTCAATCCCCTTAGACACATCCACCTGGTGGGTAAAGCGTAGAGATTTTTTCCCATTTCCCAAGTCTACATGCGCGTAGGCCTGTCAGTTCCAAAATCCCCATCGTGTGTTTATGCGCGAGGAATATCAAATACGCACGTTAGAGATCCTGTGAGTCGTTTCA